>JAHZTW010000001.1:149161243-149196771 GCA_020283515.1 Alliaria petiolata | reverse complement strand
ATATATTGTTGAAGTAACTGTGTTAGAACTGTAACTTAGACATGCCTACTGTGGTCGTTAACGCAGTTAGGGCTCCGCAGACTCGAATGTTATATATTGTTTAATTAAACGTGTTAGCACTCTAACTTATAAATGCCTATTGTGGTCGTTAACGCAGTTAGGGCTCCTCAGACTGGAATATGATATATTGTTTAATTAACTGTGTTAGCACTCTACCTTATACATGGTTGGTAACGCAGTTAAGGCTCTTCAGACTCGAATGTGATATATAGTTTAATTAATTGTCTTAGCACTCAAACTTAAACATGCCTATTGTGGTCGTTAACGCAGTTAGGGCTCCTCTTTTGTTACTATAGTTAAATTAGTTTACTGTGAATATAGTTTAATTATTACTGTTAATACTCGGGTATTGACAACATGATTAGACGCGGATTTATGTTGGGTACAACAATATTGTGTATTTTATATTCTTCCGACTTTGAGTCCTATTTCTAATTTAATAAGGTCTATCCTTTTTAAGACTCTAGTGTGTCATATTTTTTAATTACTCGTAGTAGCATCCTGGTTTTAAATATCTTATTAAACACAGACCTTTGTTGCATCTGCATACAGTAAAAATAATTTAAATAGGTCATGTGGTTTAGTAGGACCGCATAGATGAGTGGGGGAAAGAATAAGAATGTATTCATAGTTGGACATGCCTTTTGTGGTCGTTGGAAATGTCAAAATAATGACGTCAAGTAGGAAATATGATTGGGAAGTAAAGCAACCGGATTAGGAAAAAGTTGGAAAGGTAACCAATTAGCAACTGAAGTTTTTCGCCAGAGGCATCCAACACATAAAATTTTAAGCTTTCTAAAAATAAGTTACGTGGACATATAGAAAAAAGCAAGAGAGCTTGGTCAGATAGAGGGGGTAACGTAACATAATATATGTCCAAAGTCGAGAAAAAAAGTACTGGTGAATAACAGGGGACGGAGGGTTAACAGAACATATTACATGCCATACTGTTCGATTATACAGGTGACAATCTTCTTAGCCTCCCTCTCAATGCTACTGATGTGAAGGTCAATACAATCCACAACACCACCAACTGCATGAGCGTGTATGAGGAGAATAGCTGTGAGGCCTGCATCCGGTGGAGAACTAATATGTGGAATGCCAATAACACGCTCGATAACAAGTGGAGTTGTCTCTACTTCAGACATTGGTTCGCTGCCGCCAACTTGCTTGAACAGGTAGGGCAGCATAACCGCAATGGGTTCAAAGACCTTCAGAAGACTGCTTTCACTCTTAACGCTCATGTTGCAATCAAGTACTTTTATCTTCGAAGCCGTTAGATCGATGGCAGCCGCAACCCAGTGTTTTCTATCATAGTTGAATGGTATGTAGACAAAGTCGGCATCCTCGTATAGCTTAACCCTATGAAGCTCGCCAACACCTTCGAGCATGTCAACTAGGGCTTTTGGAAATTGGAACGCACTCCGGTCCGCAGCCTTTGAAAACTTAGGGTAAAATCTGGTTAAGTTGGAGACAAACTTAGTGTCCAGGATGTCAACTCTCAGCTTTTGGCCTAAATGGTCATCTGACCTCAGGACATGGCGCGTGAACTTGCATAACGCGTCCATAACCTATTCAATTCAGTTTTGAGTTAGCTTATCTAATAAGTAATTGTCACAATAACTACTAGTTTGTGCTTACCTTAGCTGTCATTGTCTTATGACGTTCCATAATCTCTGTAATATCCTTAACAGATAATGCCAAAGAGTTTTGAAACTGTTCACTATAAATGAAAATATAAGAGATGAGGAATTTACTAAACATTAGTTTGAACTATGTTACTAATGATATGCAGTTATTCCGCAGCAGGATTACCTATTTAAGACGGTCATAGCATTCTTGAACCTTTCTTCCAATCGTTCAGCCGCGGAAGCCTGCGATGATGTCTCCTGACCAATGATAGTTTTCATTCTCTTCCCACAGTCAAACCTTTCATCGAGTCTAGAGGACACAGCCCTGCACCATTTGCTCTTCCTTATGTCTACAAAACGCCCTTGCTTTTTGAACGCAGCTAGTGTGTCATCTAGCGATGATTGATCCTGTGTTTCTTGCGTTATGCCGTTAGAGTAGGACAATGACAGGAAAATATGATGGTCTGGAAGAGCTTAAGAACCACAGCAGCATCATTGGTCTTAGAAGCAACTGCCTCCACCCACTTAGACACATAATCTACAGCCACCAAGATGTACTGCATTCCGTAGGATAGAGGAAAAGGACCCATGAAGTCAATACCCCAACAATCAAAGACTTCAACTTCAAGGATGAAGTTCTGTGGCATCTCGTGTCTCTTGCTGATCTTTCCTCTCCTCTGACAAACATCACATTGCATGATGAACAGCTGCGCATCCTTGAACATAGTAGGCCACCAAAAGCGTGCTTGAAGAACCTTGGACACCGTCTTGAATGTAGCAAAGTGTCCTGCATACTCAGAACCATGACAATGGAACAAGACATCACGAACTTCACTCTCTGCAATGCACCTTCTGTAAACATTGTCTGAACAATGCTTGTACAAGTGAGGCTCATCCTAATAGTATATCCTAAGTTCTCTCATGAACTTCTTCTTATCATAGTTCTTGAGATGCTTGGGCTCAATGTCAGCAGCAAAAGAATTCACAATGTCAGCATACCATGGTCGGTTCGCAGCATTAATGGCAAAGATTGGCTGTCGAAACACCTCATCCAAGATCCTGCGAAGTGAAGCTCGCGTAGGGTGTCGATCGACACAGGTGGTGTCGATCGACACTCGGGAACAAGAGTTGCTGACCTTTGATCCGGACGGGGTGTCGATCGACACTCCCCTAGAGTCGATCGACACTAAGCTCGCAGGCTCTGAACTCTCAGCTTGGAAACGACTTTCAACGAGATAAACATTCTCTTCAGGCAGAAAATCATCTATTGGCACGTCATCTTCAATCCGAATCCTTGATAAATGATCAGCTACTCCGTTTTCAACTCCTTTCTTGTCCTTGACTTTTATGTCAAACTCTTGAAGAAGTAGAATCCATCTTAGCAACCTTGGCTTTGCATCCTTCTTCTGCATCAAGTACTTCAATGCAGAATGATCAGTGTGGACAATCACCTTTGAGCCAACAAGATACTGGCGAAATTTTTAAAGTCAAAGACCACAACTAGCAATTCCTTCTCCGTAGTTGCGTAGTTCTTCTGAGCATCATCCAAAGTCATGCTGGCATAATAGATGGCGTGTAGCTTCTTGTCCTTCTTCTGTTCCAACACAGCTCCTACTGCGAAGTCACTTGCGTCGCACATCACCTCGAAAGGTAGATCCCAGTCCGGTGGTTGAACAATTGGAGCGCTCACTAAGGCTTGCTTGATTTGCTCAAAGGCTGAAAGACATTCTTCTGTGAACTCAAACTTCACGTCTTTGCAGAGAAGAGCAGTGAGTGGTCTCGCAATCTTGCTGAAATCCTTGATGAATCTTCAGTAGAATCCAGCATGTCCTAGAAAACTCCTCACTGATTTCACAGAATCTGGTGCCTGTAGTGTTGTCATGACCTCTATCTTAGCGCCATCCACTGCAATGCCTTCTGCTGAAACCTTGTGTCCAAGTACAATCCCATATGTGACCATGAAATTACACTTTTCCCAGTTCAGAACCAAGTGCTTCTCTTCACATCGCTGCAACACTGCGCATAAGTTGTTCAGACAGTCTTTGAAGGATGACCCATAAACAGAAAAGTCATCCATAAAGGACTCCATAAACCTCTCAATCATGTCCGTGAAGATCGCCATCATACACCTCAGGAAAGTCGCAGGAGCATTACAAAGTCCAAATGGCATCCTGCGATATGCAAATGTACCATAAGGACATGTAAAAGTGGTTTTCTCCTGATCATCTGGATGGATTGAAATCTGGAAGAATCCTGAATAGCCATCCAAGAAACTGTAGTATGGATGGTACGCCAATATCTCAAGCATCTGATCGATGAATGGTAAGGGAAAGTGGTCCTTTCTGGTCGCAGCATTCAGCTTCCTGTAGTCGATGCACATCCTGTGTCCAGTCACAGTCCTTATTGGAATCAGCTCGTTCTTCTCATTTTCACCACTGTGACTCCTCCTTTCTTAGGAACCACATGAACTGGACTGACCCAAACACTGTCTGAAATGGGATAGATGATCCCTGCTTCCAAGAGCTTCATGATCTCCTTCTTGACTACTTCCTTCAGGTTCGGATTCAGCCTTCTTTGATGCTCTACTGAAGATTTCGTCTCATCCTCAAGGTGAATCCGATGCATGCACAAATCTGGTGAGATACCTGCGTCATCAAGAGAATAGCCAAGAGCTTTGCGAAATTTGCGCAGCTTGCTTAGCATCAACGTGAGCTCTGCATTGTTCAAAGAAGCATTAACAATTACAGGATAGGTGGAATTAGGACCAAGAAATGCGTACCTTAGCCCGGCAGGGAGCTGTTTAAGCTCGACTTTATGTGCCTTAGCATTAACAGTTGCATCACTTGCTCGCTTGCATCCAACATCTTTGCATATCCAGCAGCTGCATTGTCCAAGCACTCAATGTCCTTTGTGTAAATGGTCAATGCACGTTCCAGAGGGTCTGTAGGGTGGTCATCTTGGAAAATTTCTTCAGCAAGGTTGGTGAGTGAATCGACATAGAAGGTTTGTCCATCAATTGTTGGTCTCTTCATCAGCTTCTGCATGTCGAAATTCATCACCAAATCTCCAAGGTTCAGCGCGATTCTGCCCTTCCTCACGTCAATGATCGCTCCAGCTGTAGCCAAAAATGGTCTACCAAGTATGAGAGGGTCTTTGGGTTCCTCGTCATATGCCAAAACCACGAAGTCTGTGGGAATCAAGCAATCTCCCACTTTGATAGGAACATCCTCCAAGATACCTTCAGGGATTCTGACGGATCGATCATCAAGTACTAGGGAGATTCTCGTGGCCTTGAAATCTGTCACGTCCAGCCTTAGAGCGATTGAAAGAGGCATCAAGTTGACACTTAATCCTAAATCATACAAAGATCTTCCAAACTTGTCTGAAAAGATGGAGCAGTCTAGAATAAAGCTTCCCGGATCGGAGAGTTTCTCTGGAAGCCTGTTCTGAATGACAACACTAACTTGCTCTGATATCAGCATTATGCTTTTCTCCATGTCCATGTTGTTTGTCATCATCCACTTCAAGTATCTCTTTATCACTGGAGTAGTTCTATTGGCATCCATCAAAGGGATTTCAACCACTAGTCTATCCATGATAGCCTTGCATCTAGCGTCCAACAGCTCCTTCTTAGACTTCTTTGTTACCAAGGTGATATGTCTATATTTTGCATCATTTTAGCATCCATTTAGTATATGTTTCTCATCATTTAGGAGTCTAATATAGCATCATTGTGTTGCATTGAATCATTTAGAGTCCTAGAGTGTTTTTGCATAGTCCTTGCGTGTTTTGGTGCATTTGGAGTCTTGATCAGGTAACATGGATGCTGTGGAGGCAACAATGGAGTTGGAGAAGAATGGCACATCACTTGGAAGAGCAAGAAGTTGCCAAAAAGATGGAGAAGAAGAATCCTGAACAAGTTTCGGCGAGACGGTTCGACGAGGCTGGCCGAAACTTCTCTCCAGGACGATGGTTCGACGACTCGGTTCGACGAGGCTGGCCGAAACTTCTCTCCAAGGTGAAGTTTCGACGTGTAGTTTCGGTGAACCTCGTCGAAACTTCTCCAGACGCATGAAGATGGATCGAAGCTTGAAGACCCGTTCGACGACTCTGTTCGACGAGGCTTCACCGAAACTTCTCTCCGGGGTGAAGTTTCGACGTGTAGTTTCGGTGAACCTCGTCGAAATTCTCCCAGAAAAACTTTTTGTTTACTTTATGGGTCCCTCCTATAAATACTCTTTGAACCCAATTTTTTATCCCAACTTTTATTCTCTTGTTCTTAGCTTAAACTTTTAGCCACTTTGGGCAAATACTTTGTTTAAGCTTGAATCTTTGAGTTTAATGCAATATTTTTCTTAGATCTCTTGTTTAATCTTTCTCTAATCATGTTTAACCTTTCTCTAATCTTTGATTTGATGGGTTTAAGTATGATTAGTGAGTAGTTTCCTTAGGAACTTAGGGATGGGTTAGATTTAAGGATTTCTTATGGTTCAAACTTGCAATCTAGGATAGATTCTTCCTTTTCTCTTCTTATTAAGTAGTTCTTCATGCCAAATAGCTAATCTTTGCTATTTTGGATCATAAGCATTTCATACACCCACCAAGTGTTTGATGAAATGCTTGAACCAACTTAATAAGAGATTTACATTTCTAGCCTAAGACATTAGATGTCTAGAGTGTTTATCATACCATTTAGACTTGTTATTAATGCTTGTTGATTATCTTAATGCTAAAACATCATTAGTTCATTAGGATGATTAACAAAGGGATTTGAGCCACACATCATGGTCTAATCTAAATTAAGTGTTCTAGGTATAGAGTTAGCTTGATTAGTTGCTTAAATGATTGCAAGGTTGTCCATTTAGTTTCCCAAATCAATGATTCCATCCCTAGGTTTCGATTTAGTCAATTGATAATCTTGCTTAGTAGTAATCCTTGCTTAGTATCTTGATTAGTAGTGATTAAGGCTTAGTTTCATAGTATTGCTCTAGTAGTATCTCTTTTAGTTTGTGTTTAGCTTTCAATACTTGTTTGTGACTTGCTTTTATCATTTTAGCTTAGCTTAGACTTAACTTTGTATTCTTATTGCATCATCTCCCAAGATGGATTGATACCTCAATATATTGCAATGATATGAGCAATTGAGGAATTGCTTGCAAGACATAAAAAGTCTTGTTTCAATTTGGCGCCGTTGCCATATTGGGATTGATTGATCATTAAGATTTGAGTTTTGTTTGAGACTAAGTGATCTTTTTGCTTATTGACCATCTACTTTTCTAGATTTCAGTTTTTCCTTGAATGCATTTGAGATCACAAGGAGACAACAACTTCCAAGGCTTTCAAGACATTGATCAATTGGAAAGGGTTGCAAGGATTGCAAGAAGGGAAGCTGCAAGGTTAGAGAGGTTGAGAATGGAAGAACAACAAAGAGATCAAGCTCCTCCAATGAACATGGCGCAAGCACCAAGGGGGAATGGAAACCCCTTACATGCGCCAAGACTAGGGAGGACTATTGGGGCTGGAGATGCTCCAAATACACATCAAAATCGCTATGGTATCAATCCTCCACCGGTTCAAAACAATACTTTTGAAGTGAAGCCAGCTTTCATCTCTATGGTTCAACAAGACAAGTTCCATGGGTTGCCAATGGAGGATCCTCTAGATCACTTGGACAACTTTGATAGAGTTTGTGGCTTATTCAAGATGAATGGTGTGAGTGAGGATGCCTTCAAGCTAAGACTATTTCCCTTCTCTCTTGGGGATAGAGCAAGGCAATGGGAGAAAACTTTGCCTCAAGGTACTATCACTACATGGGATGAATGCAAGAAAGCCTTTCTATCTAAGTTCTTCTCCAACTCTAGGACCGCCAAGTTGAGGAATGAGATCTCTAGCTTCACTCAAAAGAACAATGAGTCCTTCAATGAAGCATGGGAAAGATTCAAGGGCTACACAATGCAATGCCCTCATAATGGCTTCACACAAGAGTCTCTACTAAGCACCATCTATAGAGATGTTTTTCCAAAGATAAGAATGCTCCTTGATACCGCAAGCAATGGAAATTTCTTGGGCAAAGAAGTGGAAGATGGATTAGTGCTTGTAGAGAATCTTGTCTTGAGTGATGGTAACTACAATGAAGACTATGATAGAGCTCCAAGGGGAGATGAATATGACTCTCACAAGAAACAAATGAAGTCTCTACATGACAAGATGGACAAGCTCATGTCATCCACTCAAAGGCATGTGCATTTTGTTGGTAAGAATCAAGAAGATTGTAATGATCAAGTTGAGTCACAAGAGTGTGAAGAAGTGGTAAATTTCGTGGGTGGCCAAGGAGGATACAACAACAACTACAACAACAACTATAAGGGAAATAACAACCTCTATTATAGAAGTACTAATGTTGCTAACCCCCATGACCAAGTCTACCCTCCACAAGCCACTCAAAACAAACATTTTGTACCTTTCAACAATCAACAAAAAGCTTATGCACCAAGTACCAACTACCAAAGAGGAAACCAAGGCAACTATGGTGGTCCAAAGTACAACTCTCCACCAGGTTTTACTCAAGCTTCACAAGGCCCTCCACAAGACAATGTTCAGCTCATGCTTCAACAAATACTTCACGGTCAAGGTCACAATGATGCTAATATGGGAAAGAAAATTGCTGAAATTAATACAACGATGGACTCTTCACTCAATGAGCTTGCAACTCAAATAGGAGGTCTACAACAAAAGTTCAAGCAACTTGAGCAAGGCAAGGCTTCTAGCTCCAATTCTCAAGTCACTTTACCCGGTAAACCCGAAGCTAACCCAAAAGAGTATTGCAATGCTATCTCCACTATTGATGAAGATGAGTTAGAGCTTGTTGTGCTAGAGTTTGAGCAACTATTTGAAGCTCCTTATGATACATCTACATTCAATGAGGACATTGAACTTCAAGATGAGGAGGTGGTCATTAAAAATGACTTCATGGTTGTTGCTGCGGAAATGGGTAAAGAAGTGTTTGATGAAACCAAGACTTCTACAAAGGCAAGAGTTGAAGAGGATGTAAGAGAAGTGGCTAAGAAGAGTGAAAGGGAAGCTTGTGATCTCCCTATCTATAAGCCACCACTTCCATTTCCTGAGCAGATTTTGACTAAGGCACAAAAGAAAGTGCTCTCAAGCTTTAGAGGAAGTATGGAGAAAGTTGGTGCACCTTTGCCCAAAGGGGAGAGTTTGTCTCAGGTCAAGGATCAAATAAGGTTCATCAAAGACTTGCTAGCTAATAGGGAGGAGGTAGAAGAGCTGATGGAAAGCCTTGATCCACCAAGAACAACAAAGGATGAGCCCAAGACTATTCCAAAACTTGGTAATCCCGGAAAATTTTTGATTTCTTGCTCTCTTGGGAATTTGAAGATTGATGAGGCCTTGTGTGATTCGGGATCAAGTGTCAATGTGATGTCCCTTGAGTTGTCAAAGAGCCTTGGGATTACAAAACTAAAGAAGTATCCATCCCCTATTACCTTTGTTGATGCTTCCTCAAGGCAACCAATAGGCCTTGTAGAAGATTATCCATTGAAGATTGATGAATGTCTAGTCCCAACTGACTTCATAGTCATGGACATGGTTCAAGCAACAAGGCTGCCTCTCCTCCTAGGAACCCCCTTCCTCAATACAGTTGGAGCGAGCATTGATTTCACTAACAAGAGGGTGGTTCTCAAGAGTGTTAATGATAAAGTCTTATATCCCATGAAGCCTTCTACCTTTGATTTTTGTGGCACAATCACATGTGCTACTATGTAAATTGATGAAAAACCACCATATACAAATGAGCAGCTGATGGGATTCACTTGTGTGATGCTGGAGGATAATGACACCTTGGACCACAATGAGTATGATGGGTCAAGCTTTGATGGTGAATGTCTTCTTGCTATGTTTGATGGAATCAATGTGAGGGAACATATAGCTGAGCCACCAAAGAGTGCAAGAAGGAGGTCTAAGAAAAAGAAGAAGGTGCTACAAGCTGGAACAAGCACCATGTTCATCAAGAAAGGAGAAGGAATCCCAAACCCACTCCTTGATCACCCCTAGCCTAAATTTTTTTGAAAAGTCGAGCTAATGACGTTAAACAAGCGCACTTGGGAGGCATTCCCATGGTTATCCTTGTATATATTCTTGATTTAGTACTATGATTATGTTTCTATGAGTTTTTGAAAGTTGTAGGTTGAGTATGGAGGACTAAGACTTGAAGAAAAGGTGTGGAGGAAAATTTTAAAAGCGTGAAGTAAAAGTGTGCCAACACTTGTGGTTGTAGAAGAAATTTTCCCCAAGTACTTAAAAGAGAAAAGGAGAAAGTGGTTTGAGCTTATGGGTTTGGCGAATTGCCTTGTAATGGGTAGCTTAGATTGGACTTGGTGAGTGAGCTTAAAAAGAAAATGAGAGTGAAGACAATTGTGTTACAAAGGGTAGATGGAAGTTTGTCCTTGTATGCATAGGTTGCTTTTTACTCTTAGCATTTTGCCAAAGTTCACTTGTTCATTGAGAGATCCCATGCATTGGAACCCCATGAAGTTGAGATCACTTTTATCTCAAAACCTTACCCAAAAACCAAACAAGTTTTCTAGCATTGTATGATTCATGATCCATGGTTACTACTTAATGAATGTTAAAGAGTTGGTGAAAATGAATGCTTGTGTAGGTTAAGGCTTGGGTTCACTTGAATGAGTATGGGTATGGCTAGACCTTTTGGAGTAGAAATTTGCATAGAGAGCATCCTAGAACTACTAACTAGGACCATTGAATTGATTCATTTGCTTGACACCTTTGGATTTGAGTCCCCACTTTCAAACCTCTCTCCTTAGCTTGTGTTTCATTTGCTTGGGGACAAGCAAAAGGCAAGTTTGGGGGAGTTGATATGTCTATATTTTGCATCATATTATCACCCATTTAGTGTAAGTTTCTCATCATCTAAGAGTATATTTAAGCATCATTGTGTTGCATTTTGATCATTTAGAGTCTAAGGTGTCTTTGCATAGTCTTTGCATATTTGTTGCATTTGGAGTGTTCCTCAGGTACATTTGGAGCTAAAGAAACCATTTGGAGCTTTGGGGATGAGTTCGGATCAAAGAAGAGTCGAAACAAAGATTGACAGAAGTTGTCTGGCATCACCTCGGATTGGAGCACCTCGGATTGCCAAACCGAGACGACCTTGGCAGAGAGTTCATCGGTTTGGCTCCATCGGTTTGGACGCGCGGAGCAGCTCGGGACGAAGCCACCAGAACCTTCATCGGTTTGGCCTCCTCGGATTGCCAAACCGAGACGACCTCGGCAGAGAGTTCATCGGTTTGGCTCCATCGGTTTGCAAACCGAGACGGACGCGCCAGAGTTCCCATCGGTCAAGACGCCTCGGACGGACAGGCCGGGACGCGTCCCTCATCTTGCATCGGTTTGGAGCCCATCGGTTTGGCAAACCGATGCGGTCTCTTTTTCCAGCCAAAACCGGGTCAATACCCGGTTTGTTCCGGGTTGACCCGGTCCGATCACTATTCACTATAAATACATTTTAGACCTAATTTTATGTCTCAACTTTTATTCTCTTGTTCTTAGCCTAAACTTTTAGCCTCTTTGAGAAAAACCTTGTTTAAGCTTTGGATCTTTGAGTTTAATGCAATATCTTTCTTAGATTTCTTGTTTTATCTTTCTCTAATCATGTTTAACCTTTCTCTAATCTTTGATTTGATGGGTTTAAGCATGATTAGTGAGTAGTTTCCTTAGGAACTTAGGGATGGGTTAGATTTAGGGATTTCTTATGGTTCAAACTTGCAATCTAGGATAGATTCTTCCTTTTCTCTTCTTATTAAGTAGTTCTTCATGCCAAATAGCTAATCTTTGCTATTTTGGATCATAGGCATTTCATCCACCCACCAAGTGTTTGATGAAATGCTTGAACCAACTTAATAAGAGATTTACATTTCTAGCCTAAGACATTAGATGTCTAGAGTGTTTATCATACCATTTAGACTTGTTATTAATGCTTGTTGATTATCTTAATGCTAAAACATCATTAGTTCATTAGGATGATTAACAAAGGGATTTGAGCCACACATCATGGTCTAATCTAAATTAAGTGTTCTAGGTATAGAGTTAGCTTGATTAGTTGCTTAAATGATTGCAAGGTTGTCCATTTAGTTTCCCAAATCAATGATTCCATCCCTAGGTTTCGATTTAGTCAATTGATAATCTTGCTTAGTAGTAATCCTTGCTTAGTATCTTGATTAGTAGTGATTAAGGCTTAGTTTCATAGTATTGCTCTAGTAGTATCTCTTTTAGTTTGTGTTTAGCTTTCAATACTTGTTTGTGACTTGCTTTTATCATTTTAGCTTAGCTTAGACTTAACTTTGTATTCTTATTGCATCATCTCCCAAGATGGATTGATACCTCAATATATTGCAATGATATGAGCAATTGAGGAATTGCTTGCAAGACATAAAAAGTCTTGTATCACAAGGGGAAAGGGATCTTCGGTTTGTAGACCCTTTCTTCAGCAATGATCTTGGTCTTAGCTCGATCTGGCTCTGTCCGTGGTGGGCGTCGATCGACACCCTCCTGGTGTCGATCAACACTCGTCGTAGAAGGTGTTTCCTTCGCTTCTGCTTCGGGTTAAGAATCGTCTTTGTCTTTTATCTCCTCGGGTGTCGATCGACGCTCGGTCCGCATCATCTTCTAAATCTTCAAGCTCCTCAAATTCCTCAATGCTCAGCCCCCTCTTCTGGACAAGCTGAAGGTTCTTCCCACTCCTCAATGTGACAGCATTCACTTGGCGTTTCGAGTTGGTATCCGTCTTCCCTGGAAGGAATCCTTCTTGCCTGTTTACAGCTGCTGCAGTTTGGGCAACTTGAACATCTAGCTTCTTCACATGAGAGGCCAAGCTCTCTATCTTCCCATTCAGGTCCTCATACAAGGCATCAATCTTGCCATTGAAACTCACTGTCAACTTCTGTTGCCCTTCTAAAAGCAGTTCTATCATAGCCTCCATCTTGTTGTCTTGAGCTGGAGGTTTCTAGTAGGAAGAGTTTCCATAGTTCCTTGTGTAACCGCTGTTGTTGTTCTGGAATGGGAGCTTTTGAGTATAACCAGAAGAGTTCTGATTTCCTGTGAAGGAGCTCTTCTGATAGTTCCCATTGAAGCTCATGTTCCCTTGCTGGTTCCCATAATGTTGGCCTTGAAAACCACCTCCGTTGATGTAGTTGACGTCCTCTTCTTTGCATTTTGGCTCTGGTTCGAATGACTCCACCTCATTGGCAAAATGGACCTGCTTTTTCCCCACCAAGAGATCCAGCTTCCTGTTGACTTCAGCAATTTGGCTTCCTCCAGTTACTCCAGCGTGTTGTCTCCTTTCGAAGTCTGCGCTCTTGGTGCTGTTAATAGAGGCCAAATTCTCTATAATCACCATTGCGTCTGCAGGAAATCTGGTGTTGAAATTGCCATTGCTTGCCGCGTCTAAGACCATCTGGTACTTCCAGTCAATCCCGCGGTAGAAGATACCAAGGAGTTGCGGTTCGCTGAAACCGTGGTGTGGACAGTCCCTTTGGTAGGCCTTGAATCTCACCCAAGAAGCCTTGAAACCTTCAGTAGGCCCTTGTGAGAATGTGGTTATCTTCGTCCTAAGCTCTTCTGATCTTGCGTCATCAAAGAAATTGCATAAGAATGTATTCTTTGTGTCTTCTCAAGTAGTCAAAGATCCTGGGTCCAATTGCTTCAGCTAATATGATGCATCTCCAGCAAGCGAGTAAGGGAAAAGCTTGCAGAAGCGATAATCATATGTAACTCCATTGGCCTTAATGCTTGAAGCCAAGTCTTCGAATCTCTCGATATGATCCATAGGGTGCTCGTTGGGAAGACCATGGAAAGGATTCTGAGCGACGAGCTGGAAGTAGGCAGGCTTCAGCTCGAAGTCATTCCTTTGGAATGCAAGAGGACGGATCGCAGCTCTATTTGCATAGAACTGATCTGGGCGGTTGTACTCGCCTAGTGTTCTTCCACGTCCAGCTTCTGCAGCTTCGACGACGATGGCGCCAGCCTCATCAAGTCTCTGTCCTTGGGCGTTCCTTCTATTGCCTTTAAGGTCAACAAGGTCGCTTGTCTCGTTGCGCATTAGGATCAGTGGTTCTGCCATCTCTGTCGGCGCAAGGTGTCAATCGATACAGGTAGTGTCGTTCGACACTAAGGTAGTGTGTCGATCGACGCTTGTTGTGTCGTTCGACGCTCGGGCAGACTTGCGGTTCGTACGTTCGAGACAGTTGATTTCCTGGTTCAAAGTGACTAGTTCTTCTTCCTTGTTGCTTCTGGTACGGGGCATGCACCTGAAACAAAAGGTAGAAAACTAAATTAGTAACAAAAATAAAAGTAAAAACCTAGACAGAATCCTAATACTAGATCTCGTAGGTAGCTATTACTTCTCCGGCAACGGCGCCAAAAACTTGATAGGGCTCAGGTTTTACCCAAATAATCAACTACTGCAAGTGCACAACAATGCAGTTGAAGTATAAGGGGTATCGAATCCTCAGGGAAGTAGATGCTACACTAATGGTTTTTATGTTTAGATTATGCTAGGCGATTTATGTGAAATTAAAACTAAGCAATTAAATAAGCAATAAATCGGATTAAGATGGATTAAAGTTCAGGAGACGAAGCGCTAGGCTAGGATAATCATCCTAACCTAACTAGCAAACTACTCAGACATAATTATGCAAACACAAATCATGGCTGAAATAAATTGCATAAAAGAATAGAGAATGATACAGGGGTTCGAAATCTGGCTCAAATGAGTTAGAATTGTCTCCCCAAAAGCTCATGATCAATCTCTCTCTAAGTCTCAAAAACAGAAAATAATGATAAGGTATTTGGCTAAACAATGCCTGAAAACTATTTATAGAAGGGGATTTTTCGTCCAGGGGCATCCTTGTAATTCTTCAGAACTTGAGTGAATTCCCTTTTCTGATGGAATTGGGGAAACTTGGCCGACCTTCCTTGGTGTCGATCAACACTGATGGGGTCGATCGACACTCAGCACGTAAATCCAGCCTCTTGACTTCATCACTTCGGCTGCTTCTCCAAAATGCTCCAAAATGTTCCATTTTCTCCCATTTAGCTCCAAGTGTTCTCCATCCTGTAAAGACTCTAAAAAGACTACAAAACTAACAAAAGACTCTATAAAAACACTTATATCATGGCCTAAAAACGGGTAAAAACCATGATATATCAGTCTAAACCCATTGTTCCCTTTCCTAAGCTACCATTTCCCAAGGCTCTTTGCCTTTCTTTCCTTTCACTTCATCTTCTACCTTCTTTGATAGTCTTAGGGGACTTCTTCTTTGATTTTTTTGAGAATGGTTTCGGCTTCTGCTTGGCTCTGTTTTGTGGCGTTTCTTTCCTTATCACCTTTGGTGTTGTTGGCCTGATTTTGACTTTGTTGTTTGGCCTTCTTTGCTTCTTTGAAACCGCCTTTTCCTCTTAGGGTTTGAGCTTCTCTTTGTAGCCACCATCTCTCTGTTTTATGTCCCCATTTAACTCCATAGCATCCTTTTTCTCCTTTCTTCTCCTTTCCCGAGATAAAACGTTTAGCACATACTCTATCCTAGTCTACCCGAAATGAACATTTAAGCACAACAGGGTCATGCCTTTATGGTACCCCTGAACCACCTAGCCTATGTTTACTAGAGACTAGAGCCAACGTCTACATGAGAACTTATCCTTGTCAGCCTAAACCCAACACTTTTTGCCTAAGAAGATTCAAAAATAATGCAAGAGACCTCACATTTCACTCACAAAAGTGTTTAGGTTTAAGCAAAAGGTTTGGATTGGGTGTGGTGAAGTACTTGGACTAGCAAAGAGTGGTAAAAAGGGAAAAGAAAGTCCAAGTGAAGATCCATGAGATGAAATCCGAGAACAAGCATGATAATTAATTTTCAAGATTTTCGGTTCAAGTTCATGAGGGAAAAGATTCAAATAAAAATGTTTTAGCCGAGACAAAGTTTTAAAACATGAATTCCAAGTGTGGTGCTGCCTTTAATTCGGTTTAAATCAGAATGCATCAAACAAACAAGAACCAAGGCGTTGACTTCATGACTTAAAAATGGCTATTTACAAGGATAATACAATTTACACCCTATGTTAATGATATGAAACCTATATGAATGCATCTAGACTCAATCCTAAGATGAAAAATGCAACTATATGCTAGAATTTTTTTTTTAAATGTTTATGATTTTTCTGTGGTTTTCTTATGCATGAGACTCAAAGATGAAAATAGAAAATAAGAAAACAAAACACATGTTATATACAGAACCCTCCCGCAAACTTAAATTACACAGTCCCCGTGTAACAAAAGCTCAAAAAGAGGCAACCAAAATACCAAGAAAGCAAGTGGAGTTCAGTTTAGGAGGAGAGAAAGAAGTAACCTATAGCCACATCGGTCTGTGACCGTTGTGTGAGCCCGATTTGACCTTGTATCAGCTTCAAGTCGTTATGGCAGACCGATTTGATCTTGTATCAGCTTCAAGCCGTTATGGCAGCCCGAAATGTCACCCACACACCTTGTTAATCTCTTCTTTTTGGGCGTTCATCACCTTTGTCTATCAAGTCCACCTACAAAACTCCTAGGGACATCATACTATATAGAAAAAGCAAGAAAACTATAAAAAGGATAAGCTTGGGGTGCCTCCCAAGAGCGCTTGTTTAACGTCACATAGCTTGACCTTGCACACTCTTAGGATCATGGAGGAGGATGGAGTGGAGTTGAAGTTCCTTCCCTTTTTTCACAAACAGAGTATTGGCTCCCACATAGAGCCTCTTCTTGCGTTTTCTGACCCTCTTCTTCTTTCCCGGTGGTTCATCATCAAGCTTCACACTAACCCCATCAAACATTGCTAAGAGGCTTTCACCATCAAAGCTTGCTCCATCATACTCATTGTGGTCTAGTGGATCTTCCTCTTTGGAGACCTCTGTGGTGAATCCCATGAGCTGCTCTTGCACGTAAGGAGGCTTCTCAACACTCCATTCTTCTTCACGTGTTATGGTGCCACAAAAGCTTGAGATTGGTGGCTTCATTGGAAAGCTTACTTCACCATTCACCATCTTAAGTGTGACTCTCTTCTTGGTGAAGTCTATCTCAGCACCAGCAGTGTTCAAGAATGGAGTTCCAAGCAGCAAAGGAAGCTCTTTAGAATGGACCATATCCATCACTATGAAATCCGTGGGGATAATGCATTTCCCAATCTTCAAAGGATAGTCTTCTATGACTCCAATAGGCTGCCTTGATGTCGCATCCACAAAAGTGATTTCAGATGGAGAGGGCGATAGCTTGGTGATACCCAATGTCTTTGCCATATCCAATGACATCACATTAACACTAGAACCTGAATCACACAAGGCTTCTTCCACCTTAAACTCTCCAAGCATGCAAGAGACTTGAAACCTTCCCAGATTGCCTAGCTTGGTGAGAGTTGTGGGCTCATCTTTTGCCTTGATTGGCCTATCAAAGGAGTGCATTAACCGCTCCACCTTCTCTCTGTTTGCAAAGAGATCCTTTATGAATCTCACGTGGTCCTTAACCTGAAACAAGGTCTCCACTTGAGGCAATGTAGCACCAGCTTCTTCCATGTCTTTCCTAAACCATGATAGAACCGCCTTTTGTGCTTTAGTGAGGACACGCTGAGGAAATGGTAAAGGAGGCTTGTACATGGGCAAATCTTCAAGGGAAGTATCATATTTATGGACCATAGATGCTTCTTTACCATTCTTGGTTTCAGCTTGTGCCTTGTTGAGAGGTGGCTCTTGTTTCTCCTTTGAGAGCACCAAAAGTGCTTTGTAAACTTCCATGAGCTTGTCTTGCTCAACACCATCCTCAGCCACGTACTCTACTTGGGGCTTCTTGGCTACCACTTGAGCTTCAGCTTCCATGTCCTTAACCTTACTCTTGAGACAAACAAGCCCCCCACACTTAGACTCAATGACCCCATTGATCTTTGCATCAAAACCGCTACTAGAGAAGTCTTCTTCTTGAGTTCCATAAAGCAGTTGCTCAACTTCTTTTACAGCGGCTGCAGCCTCCTCATTGGTGATATCAGCTTCATAGATGAAGTGACAATAGTCTTTGGGCTTAGCTACACTCTTTCCCGGAGTTGAGCTTTGTGGCTTAGAAGAAGAAGAAGCTTCAAGATTCTCCAAATGAGTAACTCTTTGACTAAGAGCGTCTAGTTGGTTGTTAACCTCAGAGTATAGCTTCCCAATCTTGGTGAAAACTTCCTCAAACCCCGTTTTCAAATCTTGGTTGAATTGATTTTGACCTTGGCCGAGTTGCTGCAACTTTTGCTTCAAACTTAAGTCTTGGGGTGAGGAGGGAAGAGCTTGGCCGTGGTCATGGTGGAAGTGAGCATAGGGCTGATGCATATATCCATAATCGTGGTGATGAGCAGCACCATAAGCATCATAAGGGTATCCATGGTGGAAGCAACAAGGGAAGCTTTGGTGGTACATGTGGTAAGCTTGAGGGTGATACATGGTACCTATAAGAGAAACAAAAATAAAACAAAAATCAGTACTAGAATAAATGCTTAGTCTAAGCAAGAACTCAATCTCAAATGCATTAAAAACAATCCCAAGCGGCAACGGCGCCAATTAATGCAGATGGTTTTTATGCCTTAGCTAAATCCTCAAACACACATGTCATTGTAGTATTTAAGGTGTCAATCCACTTGGGAAGCTAATGACACTTGAGATATAGAGATCTTGCTAAGCTAAGCTAATAAAGAGGGGTTTTTAAATCTAACAACCTAATGGCAAACAAGAAAGCAAAAGGAAGCAATATGACGAAAGCTAAGCAAAGATAAGAGCAAGAGAAAAGGAGCAAAAACAGAAAATAACTAAGCTTCAAAGATAAAAAGACAGGTTCAAGACCAAGGCAAACGATATAGGGTGATTCTTATTCATGTCTAAGATGTTGAAAGATGCAATACTAAGTACTCAACCTTAAGTAAGGAGCACAATTAAAGGTTAATCCAATCCCTTGGCAAAAACCCCTTTGCTAATCACATTTCTAACCCAATCCCTTGGTGTAAATATGACTAACAAGCCTTCAATCTCAAGCTCCATAAAACAAAGAACTCCCTAGACATCTAATCCCTTAGGCTAGGATTAGTAATCTCTTATGCAATATTTTCAGACATTTTAATGACACTCTCATGCCCAATAAAAGTCTAGAGGCGATTTCCCATCAATATGGTACTAAGCATTTAGCACAATTCATATAAGAAATTATAGATGCAAAGAATCATGATTTCTAAACATCATTTTCAAATATAAACTCATTCAAGCATTTTATCAAACACCTTAAGTGCTCAACAAAAGCCTAATATCAACTTTTCCAATAGAGAGGTACTTGGCTATTAGCACAATCACATAAGAAAAGGGAATACAAAAATCTAAGCTTTAAACATCTCAAAAAATCATTAAAACCACCCTAAGCTACCAAGATCTCAAATCTAAGAACAACTACTCACTAACCATAGCCTTAACCACGAAATCCATGAGGATAAGATGGCTAGACATGATTAGAGAGAGATAAACAAGAAGAAATGAAAGATAAGTGCAAGATTTAATTAAAAGCAATGATCCAAATACAAAACTCAAACTTTGTGTTTCTTGTTCTTGAGAGAAAGAGAGAGGCACGAAAATATGAGAGAAATATAGATGGATACAAGATAAGATCTAGGTTAAAGAGTATTTATAATAAAGTCCAAAAGAAGTAGGTAAAAAGGTGGTCAAACTTTGGATAAGGTTTGCAACGGCTTCAAGCCGGTGTACCTGGTCAATATGGGCTTCAACTGGCTCATCCCGTTGCATGAGGTCGTGTGGATTCTGCAACTGGGTCATACCGTTGCATCACCTCGATATGGGCTCCTCAATGGACTCAAACCGTTATGCGAGACCGATGTTCACAATTTCTGCGGTAACTTCCGAACCGCTGATGTTAATGCCTTCAAACCAACTCCATTCGAAAGCTAACTCGACCCTCTAGAACTTTCATGAAGGACGTTGAACCTGAATCGAGGTGAAAGGCTTTCGTCCGAGCAAATCTTTCTACAATGGATTGTCTAGTGTGGTACTAGACATCGTCTTACTTCAAATCGGGGTGAGATCGTTTTGGCTGGTCGACGTGGCTGGAGAAGTCTTCTATTTTGCTCCTTAATGCCTTGTCTTCTCAGTGGTTGTTCTCTCAAACTCCATAGAGCTTCCACAAGCTCCAAAAGCACCTGAAATGCACTCCATATGCAACAAAGTATGCAACTCTAATCCTAAGACACTCTAATCCTAATATGAATGCAAATGGAATACTTATATGCATGAAATGACACATAACTACTCTAAATGATGCATAAAAATGATGCAATTATGCAAGCTATCAAGGTGACGTATGCAGTGCATCTATGGGAGCGCAGCTGCAGTTGTCGTCAGTTCCAGCTACTCTACATACCGTGCCGCCATGCAGTCGCAGCTGCAATACGAGAGGGGGTGCCGGTTGATAGTTTATCAAGTTATTATTACACAACTGAGTTCCGTAAACTGGCTTACGCCGGAATCATCATGCCAGTATCTGACATGGACACGTTAGCGCCTGCAGCAACTGATGTTGCAGGTGGTAAGTTAGCTCCTCCCGCTGTTAGACGACCACCGGGTGATATATCATGGTTTTTCCGTGTTTTTGACCATGATATAGTCTTTGTTTATAGAGTCTTTTTCGTATTTTTCGATTCTTTTAGAGTCTTTGCAGGATCGGGAACGTTTGGAGCACAATTGGAGGATCTGAAGCTTTTTCGAGTGTTTTGGAGGAGCTGCTGAATACGTGAACTCCTGGTGTCGATCGACACCGATCGCGAAGTCGGAGTTAGACGCGGAGTTTTGAAGACTTTCCGGAATTACAATTTTGGCCCAGAAGTTTTTAATATTGCAATTTAGTCCTTTTCGTTTTTTGGAGATTATTTATGTTTTCTAGGGCATTGTTTTGCGATGAATTTAATTTTTCATTGAGACTTTGAGAGGAGATTGATCCAGAGCTTTGAGGGAGACAATTCTGCACTCTTCTAGAGAAGATTTCGAATCCTTGTATCAATACTCTTTTTATTTTAATGCAGTATTATTCAGCCATGATTTGTGTTTCAATTTCTATGTCTAAGTAATCTGCCAGTTAGCTTAGGGTGATTTAGGGTTAAAGAGGAGTTTGTAGATTTGTTATATTGTTAGGGAAAATCAATCGGTTCTTCACCTGGACTTGCGCTTATATTGATTTCTTGATTGATCACCTAGATATCAAACCCTAGGTTGTTTAATAGATGTGATAGCATTGTTAATCACCAGAACTAGTGTTAGGTGAGCAAAATTCCTACTCACAAAGAGATTTGGTCTAGGGATTTTGTGAACAATCGAACCTGTTTTTAATGCTTGCCTGAATTGATAGGATTTACAAAGAGATTTGGAATTCTGAAATTTAGGGATAGATTTCTGCGACGAGAGTTGATTAGTTTTAAATCTGCGTTTCGAGTTCTAGACGGCTCATAATAATTTCCCTGATAGTATACATTCTGCATTCTCGGATTTAACCTGCGAATCATCCTTGCCTGGCGTTTTGTCTCATTGAATTTTAAGAACCTTAAATCAATCACTCACTGCTTTTTAGTTTATTTGTTTCGTTTACATTCATCTGAAATCGACTTAGCATAATTTGAATCTAAAAACCATAGTGTAGCATCTACTTCCTTTGGGATACGATAACCCCTTATACTTCAACTGCATTGCTGTGCACTTGCAGTGTTGTTTATTTGGGTAAAACTTTGACCCTATCAAGTTTTTGGCGCCGTTGCGCTTATACTTCAAGAAGGGTGTCGATTTCTAAGGGTGTCGATCGAGCCAAAATCAATACTTCAACTGCATTGTTGTGCTCCTAGACAAAGTTAGCTCCTCCCGCTGTTAGACGACCACCGGGACGCCCGAAAAAGAAGCGCTTCCTGTCTAGAGGAGAATTCAAGGTACGAAGCGGTTGCTTGAGTTTAAGTTTAATACATGGATGTTTGTTAAAGTAATTATTTTGTAGCTACCTAGCGTGTGTCGAGGAGGAAGTGCACATGCTGCCGTGGAGCTGGACACAACCGGTCGACGTGTAAGGGGCCGATAATGGTAAGTATAGAACTTTGTACATATTTTATGGAATTAGGAAAGATATGTTTGGTTGATTATGTGGTCCAACTATAAGTTTGAAAAATTATTTGCAGGATACATAACGCATGAAAGCGATACGCGTGTGTTTTGGGGTGTACATATTAGAGGGGCCAGATCGGTTTGATGTTTGGAGTGACATGTTGTGTGAGATAAATAAGTGGTGTACGAGTGATATTTTTTGGTTGTTAATATCTGAATCACTCTTAAGATCCTGTTTGTAATATATTAGATCATTCCAAAAAACTATGTAAGGCCTCCTCTACTGAGACTCGAATGTGATATATTGTTTAATTAATTGTGTTAGAACTCTAACTTATACATGCCTATTGTTACCACAGTTAGGGCTCCTCCGACTTGAATGTGATATATTGTTTAATTAATTGTGTTAGCAATGTAACTTAGACATGCCTATTGTGGTCGTTAACTCAGTTATGGCTCCTCAGACTCGAATGCGATATATTGTTGAAGTAACTGTGTTAGCACTCTAACTTATACATGCATATTGTTACCGCAGTTAGGGATCCTCTGACTCGAATGTGATATATTGTTTAATTAACTGTGTTAGCACTGTAACTTAGGCATGTCTATTGTGGTCGTTAACGCGGTTATGGCTCCTCAGACTCGAATGCGATATATTGTTGAAGTAACTGTGTTAGCACTGTAACTTAGACATGCCTACTGTGGTCGTTAACGCAGTTAGGGTTCCGCAGACTTGAATGTTATATATTGTTTAATAAAATGTGTTAGCACTCTAACTTATAAAATGCCTATTGTGGTCGTTAACGCAGTTAGGGCTCCTCGGACTGGAATGTGATATATTGTTTAATTAACTGTGTTAGCACTCTAACTTATACATGGTCGGTAACGCAGATAAGGCTCCTCAGACTCGAATGTGATATATAGTTTAATTAATTGTCTTAGCACTATAACTTAGACATGCCTATTGTGGTCGTTAACGCAGTTAGGGTTCCTCTTTTGTTACTATAGTTAAATTAGTTTATTGTGAATATAGTTTAATTAGTACTGTTAATACTCGGGTATTGACAACATGATTAGACGCGGATTTATGTTGGGTACAACAATATTGTGTATTTTATATTCTTCCGACTTTGAGTCCTATTTATAATTTAATAAGGTCAATCCTTTTTAAGACTCTAGTGTGTCATATTTTTTAATTACTCGTAGTAGCATCCTGGTTTTAAATATCTTATTAAACACAGACCTTTGTTGCATCTGCATACAGTAAAAATAATTTAAATAGGTCATGTGGTTTAGTAGGACCGCATAGATGAGTGGGGGAAAGAATAAGAATGTATTCATAGTTGGACATGCCTTTTGTGGTCGTTGGAAATGTCAAAATAATGAGGTCAAGTAGGAAATATGAGTGGGAAGTAAAGCAACCAGATTAGGAAAAAGAAGTTGGAAAGGTAACCAATTAGCAACTGAAGTTTTTCGCCAGAGGCATCCAAAACATAAAATTTTAAGCTTTCTAAAAAAAAGTTACGTGGACATATAGAAAAAAGTGAAAGAGCTAGGTCAGATAGAGGGGGTAACGTAACATAATACATGTCCAAAGTCGAGAAAAAAGTACTGGTGAATAACAGGGGACGGAGGGTTAACAGAACATATTACTTGCCATACTGTTCGATTATACAGGTGACAATCTTCTTAGCCTCCCTCTCAATGCTACTGATGTGAAGGTCAGTACAATCCACAACACCACCAACTGCATGAGCGTGTATGAGGAGAATAGCTGTGAGGCCTGCATCCGGTGGAGAACTAATCTGTGGAATGCCAATAACACGCTCGATAACAAGTGAAGTTGTCTCTACTTCATACATTGGTTCACTGCCGCCAACTTGCTTGAACAGGTAGGGCAGCATAACCGCAATGGGTTCAAAGACCTTCAGAAGACTGCTTTCACTCTTAACGCTCATGTTGCAATCGAGTACTTTTATCTTCGAAGCCGTTAGATCGATGACAGCCGCAACCCAGTGTTTTCTATCAAAATTGAATGGTATGTAGACAATGTCGGCATCCTCGTATAGCTTAACCCTATGAAGCTCGCCAACACCTTCGAGCATGTCAACTAGGGCTTTTGGAAATTGGAACGCACTCCGGTCTGCAGCCTTTGAAAACTTAGGGTACAATCTGATTAAGTTGGAGACAAACTTAGTGTCCAGGATGTCAACTCTAAGCTTTTGGCCTAAATGGTCATCTGACCTCAGGACATGGCGCGTGAACTTGCATAACGCGTCCATAACCTATTCAATTCAGTTTTGAGTTAGCTTATCTAATAAGTAGTTGTCACAATAACTACTAGTTTGTGCTTACCTTAGCTGTCATTGTCTTATGACGTTCCATAATCTTTGTAATATCCTTAACAGATAATGCCAAAGAGTTTTGAAAGTGTTCACTATAAATGAAAATATAAGAGATGAGGAATTTAGTAAACATTAGTTTGAACTATGTTACTAATGATATGCAGTTATTCCACAGCAGGATTACCTATTTAAGACGGTCATAGCATTCTTGAACCTTTCTTCCAATCGTTCAGCCCCGGCAGCCTGCGATGATGTCTCCTGACCAATGATAGTTTTCATTCTCTTCCCACAGTCAAACCTTTCATCGAGTCTAGAGGACACATCCCTGCACCGTTTGCTCTTCCTTATGTCTACAAAACGCCCTTGCTTTTTGAACGCAGCTAGTGTGTCATCTAGCGATGATTGATCCTGTGTTTCTTGCGTTATGCCGTTTGAGTAGGACAATGACANGTTTGCTCTTCCTTATGTCTACAAAACGCCCTTGCTTTTTGAACGCAGCTAGTGTGTCATCTAGCGATGATTGATCCTGTGTTTCTTGCGTTATGCCGTTTGAGTAGGACAATGACCGGAAAATATGACTATTAAAGTTATGACTATGATATAAAAAAAAATCTGAGATATGACTTTCAGTAATGATTGTAAACTCTTAAAGTTTGTTGCGTTGAGGTTACCTGAAGGGTTTGCAAGATTGGAATTTGGTGTGTTGGGCCGCCTTCTTGCGTTGCAGCTTCAGGCACGACCCCCTGCTACACACGGGATATATTGATGCAAAAGTAATAAACAAGATAATTATCGTGTAGAATGTTCTCCATATTCTGCAAGTGATGCGTCGTTGACGAATCAAAAGCCGATTTAAGTTTCCTTCCGTAAGAGGATAACAAACCTCATAAATAGCCCCGATAGGTTTCAAAATAGCCTCGGAATGTATGACTACATCTTCCATTCCCATATTTACCTGATCAATTGAAAATGTGGGTGTGCATGAGTACAATATAACGCAAACTATGAGTACAAATATTACACGAAATGCCTCGGGGGTTTGCAGCATATGAATTAGCAGTGTAGGGCCGCCTTCTTGCAATGCACCTTCGGGCTCAGCCCCCTTTTGCCCACAAAATATATAGACGCACAACCAATAAACAAGTTAAATATCGTGTTTAAAACAACTCATATTCTGAAAGGGATGAGTCTTTTGACAAAGCTCGTTTAGGTTTTGTAGCGAGAGAAGCTATGAAACCTGAAAAATAGCATCGGTTGGTTTAGAAATGTCCTGAGAAACTGGGAGTACCTCTTCCATTCCCATATTTACATGATCCATTGATAATGCAGCGGTGTTGACTAGAATGAAAGGAAAAATGGGAGTATAAAACTACACGTAATACCTCGGTTGCGTTGGGATTAGGATTATTGTCGCGTCCTAGTACAGCCACATCTCGAATATTCTTAAACAACCCATACATCCATCATTTACAACTAGTTAACAAATATGTTACATGTTTCTGTAGGAGATGATCTTCCACTCCAGTGCCATTATCGTCTTCTTCGAGTTCGGTCTGACATAGACGAAAGCGTAACTAGCCATTAGCTATGGACTTGAATTTATATTAGACACATATTCTGGTCCACCATGTTTTGTACCTGGTCGGCTGGGATAAGGTTGACTCCAGTAACGCACATTTTTTTGGACCTATTGATAGAAACGTCTGGTGTATCATCATGTCCCGTCTGGTCGTCAGCTGATTCACCGCTGCAATCTCCTTCCTGACAAAGTAAAATACAAGTCATAGAAGTGTTTACACGGTAACTCGATTAGTTGTGAACTAAATAAATATCAAGATAACAGACCTCCTCGCTACAAGTAGAATCACCTTCACCGGATGTGCGGTCGTCGTCGGTTTCATTCACAGAATCTTCCTCGGCTATGCTCTGTAGATTTCGAAGACCGGGCTAATCACCGGCAAACAGAAATATTTAAGATTAATGAAACAGACTTGACAGAAAACGAGATAACAATATTTACGTAAATAAACACCTGGTGGTTGTAGAAAGCAACAACGTCGTCAATAATGTCTCTCTCTCTGGAGTGAGGTAAATTCGGGGAAGAGTCAGTTTTCGACTTATTGGCATATCGCATCAAAGCAGAATCGTCGTTTCCTCCTGTTTTTGACCTCTCAAAAATATATTTTTGCTGCTGCGTATTGTTGTTCTCTGACATCAACTAGATAACAGCGTCGATAATGAAATTGTTGTTTGCAGCGAGTTCATCCTTAACAATCTTCCCTACCTTTTCCTCTAGGTTGATGCCCATGAGAGTGAGTTTCCTATCAATGAGTTTCCCTAGATTATCCATGTCCATACCCCCGCTAAGATTTGCCTGCCTATCTGCCAAAGCCTGTCTGACCCTGGACTTACCATTGGTAGACCGCCCCTTCTTCGCTTTCGAGGTATTCCTTGTGTTCTTTTTGACGAGTAGCTCAGCTGGTTTCTTGCCTCCTTTGAACATGTCACTTTGAAAATCAAACCCGTTGTTAATGAGTGAAACCATATTATCCACAAGTGCATCATCTTCTTCATCGGCCCATGACAGATCCTCCTCATCGGTGTCAAAATCAGAATCACCATGAATTATAGAGTCGACGTTAACCTGTGCGACAGAAAAAAGGGATATCCTATGACATGTTGTGAACAAACGGTAAAAGAGATTCCAACTATATTACTGGTCTAACGATGTTAGCGGTTAGCATAGTTGGCTCCGACGAAGTTCATGTTTCGTGTTTCAGAGAAGTAAACATTGTTGCATATACAACTGGTTGTAGATATACTTGACAGAATTAACTATATAATTAATCGAGTTTGATGAGGACATCGATCTAGCCGAGACCAATGAGCTTGTACCGACGGTCAAGTCTTCACCAATGACACGGTCCAAGACCAGGAGACTTAGAGAAGGGTTCAATGTAGCTGTGGAGACCCTCCTGAACACAATGGAGCTGGGAGACACGTTCAGAAATCCATCACCACGAGCCGGCCTCAAAGATAGCTCCAACGCGCCCGATATAGACATCTTGGAGGAATTTGCAAGGCTGAGCCTCAAAGATGACCAGCCTCGACCAAACCAAGGTATGACTGATTACTTGACAGGTAATAGAGTCCAATACAACAAGAATCTCGTGGAGATCACATCTCAGCCTCAAGATACCGCGGAAACAAGCCTTGAAGCCGAGAGAGAGCAAATGGAGCAAGAAGACGTTTTGAGAGCTAACCACGGGAAGGAACTTGAAGATTGCTACCAGCTCGACTTCACTGGACATCATGAAGATGGAATCATCAAGAAGCCAGCATGGAACGGACCAGGACTAGACACAACCACCAAGGAAGCATTTCCGGACATCGCGCGCCAAAACCAGGTATACACGTTTTATACAATTTGTCCAACTAATCTGACTTGTCCCAGTGGTACTTAGCACGTCCAAGAGCCCCAAGATCGAGCCCCAGAAGAAGGCCACCAGAGTAGACGTAGTTTCTTTTTATTTTTAGTTTTAAGTGAACTTTCCATTTTCATGTATTTTTGCCTTTTGCGTTTTGCTTGTTTTTGTAGTTTTTCTTTTGTCGTTTTTCTTTAAGTTTCCGGCCCTAGGGCTAGCTGACGAGCTATTATAAAGCTCCCCTGCAGCAGTTGTATTTTTTGGTTACCTTTTTTTCATCAATAAAATAACGCAGTTCTTCTTAGAGCTTGGCCGCCGCCTTGTCTAGAGACCTTTGCTTGTTCTTAGCGTGTTGATTCACCTAAGTCTAAGTGCTTGCGCAGTATCAGAGATCCCTCATCCCTCTGTGGTGCCATTCGATCCACCAACACTTCCCCTTTTACCGTCCAACAAGAGAGAGCGTGAAAGCCAGCTTGTTTGACACCATCTCGGCTCAAAGACTTGTGGATTCAAGCCTTTGTTCTATCACCATCCATTCACTGATCTAGAAGAGAGAGCGTGAAAGCCAGCCTCTAGATCCCATCTTCCGCTTGCCTAAGACTCATACCCCGAGTCTTACATCATCTGGTATCAGAACCAAAGGTTCTGCCTTTGGTTTTTCTACCCCTATCCTTTTAGATTCATTGTTTCTGTTTCCGTTTATTTGAGTTTCTGTTTTGTTTCATCAAAAGAAAAACCCATAAAAATCGTAGCTGCTTGTTTTATTAGGTTGTTTAGTTTCTGTTTAATCCAAAAAGAAAACCCCAAAAGAATCATTCCTGTTTTGCTTGCTGGTTTTGTTTATTTGCTTTCATTAAAACCTAAAACCCATAAAAACGTTTTCATTTTGCTAAGTTGCTAGCTTCTTTGTTTCTGTTGTTTTAGTTTCATTTCAAAAACCATAAAATCATAAAAAGTTTGTTTTCCAGTGTTGTTGTTTTGGATTAGTTTTGTTTAAGCAATTGTTGCATCCGCTTGATTGTTTAAGTAGACTAGTTTTCTATCTTGTTAAGTTTTCGTTTGCCGTGGTGCTTTGATCTGTTTGTTAAGTCTTGCAAGGTTTAGCAGCAACAAGGGCAGCATGACGGATGGAGAAGGAGTTCCACAAGATGCTGTGCTACAAATGATGGCAGCAATGAGGGAGGAGCTGAGAAACATGGGCCAACAGATGGGCACCATGCGACAAGAGTTTGGTGAAAGGATTGACCGAATGGAGGCTCCACCACCAAGGAGAGCTGCGATCAGAGGAGAGCCTCTACAACAGAACGGCCAAGAAGGGGAGATGCCGGACTTGGAGGATGATGTCCAGGACCCTCTCATTCACCGAAACCAGAGGAGACAAGATCCTCTAAGGAGAAATCCAGCAAGGGAAGTAGATTTCCGTGAACAGAACCATGAGATTAAACTAACCCCTCCTACTTTTTCAGGAAAATCAAATCCAGAAGTATATCTGGATTGGGAGAGACGTCTAGAGCACATCTTTGAGTGCTATGGATACGTGGAGCGCAAGAGATTGGCTGTAGCTGCAGCAAATCTCACGGAGAATACAATTGCATGGTGGGACAGAAGCGTAGCCGAAAGGAGAAGGCAACGTTTTGGTCCGGTAGCTAATTGGAGTGACATGAAGTTCCTTCCTAAGGCAAAGGTATGTCCCTGAACATTATCATAGAGACTTACAGAAACGTTTTCGTAAGCTATCTCAGGGAACCAGGAGCGTTGATGAATACTTCGAGGAGTTTGAAAAGCTGATGAACTCACTTGAGTTAGAAGAATCGGAGGAGGCTTTGATGGCTCAATTCATTGACGGCTTGCAAGAGAGGATTGCAAGAAAGGTGGAGAGACTCCAATACAGTGGAATGCATGAGCTATTGCATCTTTCTGTGCAAGTGGAGCAGCAGATCAAACGCAAGACATCCCTCACCAGCCGCAACAAATCATCTCAACCGTGGGCATCAAGTAGTTCTAGACCTCTAGACAAAGGGAAAGCCGTGGAGATTGATTCTAGGTTCAAGGGAAAGAATACCGAGGCTCCTAAGTTCATACCGACCAGAGCAAGGTAAGTTCCCTAGTACTAATCAAAGAACTCGCGACATAACTTGTTTTAAGTGTCAAGGCAGAGGGCACATGGCAAGAGAATGTCCGAACCAGAGAGTGATGATCCTCACGCCTAGTGGAGACTACGAGTCTCAAGATGAGCAAGAGGATGATACTAGTGATCATAGTGATGACATTCAGTACCCTGACACCGGCGAGATGCTAGTGACCAGAAGAGTGCTAAGTGTTCTCATCAACCCCGAGGAGAAAGTACAAAGAGAAAACATCTTTCATACGAGATGTACCATCCAAGGAAAGTTATGCAATCTAATCATAGATGGTGGTTCTTGTACTAACGTAGCTAGCAAGTATATGGTGGAAAAACTAGGATTGGAAAAGACTAAGCATTCGAGGCCATATAAGCTAAGATGGCTCAATGATCAAACGGAGTTGAAGATCATGGAGCAAGTTTCTGTGCCATTCAGCGTGGGCAAGTACCAAGACCAAGTCACTTGTGATGTGGTCCCAATGCAAGACGGCCACATACTACTGGGTAGACCGTAGCAGTTTGACCGAGCTTCCCATCACCATGGCCGCACCAATCACTACTCATTCACGTTTAAGGACAAGAAGTATAACCTTGCGCCTCTCACTCCATCTGAGGTACATGAGTTACAAGTCCGAATGAGCAAGGAAACCGAGGTAAGTAAGTCTAATCTATACTTATCTACAAATACAATTCATAAGACCCTATATACCAAGGGCACCGTGCTACTAATGATGTTTAAAGAATGTCTAAGATCAAGAACAATTGAACTAGAGCTTCCTGCCGAGGTCATAGCTGTTCTAAACAAGTTCAAAGACGTGTTCCCTGAAGAGATACCACCTGGATTACCACCAATCCGAGGCATAGAGCACCAAATAGATCTTGTTCCCGGTTCTGCCTTACCCAACAAGCCAGCATATAGGATGAATCCGGAAGAAACTAAGGAACTAGAGAAGCAAGTGAGAGACTTCATGGACAAGGGATATATCCGAGAGAGCCTCAGCCCTTGTGTCGTGCCTGTGCTTCTAGTTCCAAAGAAAGACGGTACATGGAGGATGTGCGTGGACTGCCGAGCTATAAACAATATCACCATCAAATACCGCCACCCCATACCACGTCTAGATGACATGCTGGACGAGCTAAGTGGATCCACTGTTTTCTCAAAGGTAGACTTAAAAAGTGGATACCATCAGGTCCAAATGCGTGAAGGAGATGAGTGGAAAACCGCATTCAAGACCAAGCAAGGCTTGTACGAATGGCTTGTCATGCCGTTCAGCCTGACCAATGCCCCAAGTACATTCATGCGTCTTATGAATCAGGTTCTGCGTTCTTATATAAGTAAATTCGTAGTTGTTTACTTTGATGATATACTTATTTATAGCAAGAACCTCACTGATCATCTCAAGCATCTCGAACTAGTGCTTAAATCACTTCGCAAGGAAGGGCTTTATGCTAACCTTAAGAAGTGCACCTTCTGTACTAATCAACTTGTGTTCTTAGGCTTTGTAGTAAGTGAACAGGGACTACAAGTAGATGAGGAGAAGATCAAAGCAATCAGAGAATGGCCAATACCAACTACAATCGGCCATGTAAGAAGCTTTCACGGCCTGGCAAGTTTTAAAAGAAGTTTTGTGAAGGACTTCAGCACCGTAGCTGCACCACTCACGGCTGTTATCAAGAAGAATACACCATTCTCATGGGGATCAGCTCAGGAAACAGCTTTCAATGCACTGAAAGAGAGGCTCACGCAAGCCCCAGTTCTAGCTTTACCAGACTTTGAAGAAATGTTTGAAGTAGAGTGTGATGCGTCTGGTCTAGGCATTGGAGCCGTGCTACATCAGAGGAAGAGGCCAGTGGCATTCTTTAGTGAAAAGCTCAGTGGAGCTACACTAAACTACCCTACGTATGATAAAGAACTCTATGCCTTGGTTCGGGCATTAGAGACTTGGCAGCATTACTTGCTGTCCAAGGAGTTCATTATCCATACTGATCACGAGACCCTTAAGCATTTGAGAGGACAGACTTCACTCAAGAGGAGGCATGCTAAGTGGTTAGAGTTTATAGAGACATTCCCGTATGTAATCATGTACAAGAAAGGGAAAGAAAACGTGGTAGCCGATGCACTTTCAAGGAGACACGCATTGATCTCTACCATGGAAGCAAAGGTGCTGGGTTTTGAGCATCTAAAGGAGTTGTATAAAGATGATCCAGAGTTAGGAGAAGCTTATCAATCATGCGGTAAAGGAGCTTTCAGCTCATTCTACTTACACGATGGGTTTCTCTTCAAAGACAAGCGCCTGTGTATACCTCAGAGTTCAATGAGAGATTTAATACTCAAGGAAGCACACGGTGGAGGTCTGATGGGTCACTTCGGCGTGGACAAGACATTGGCCGTAGTCTTTGATCACTTCTATTGGCCACAACTCAAGAAAGACGTGGAGAGACACTGCTCTAGATGCGTCGTTTGTCATAAAGCCAAATCCAGGTTACATCCTCATGGACTTTACTTACCTTTACCTATTCCTAATGCACCATGGGTGGATATTTCTATGGATTTCGTGCTAGGGTTGCCTAAGATCAGACACAAGGATTCAATCTTTGTTGTTGTGGATCGGTTTTCAAAGATGGCACACTTTATACCGTGTGACAAAACCAATGATGCTACGAAAACGGACGATCTGTTCTTTAAAGAAGTGGTACGCTTGCATGGAGTACCTAGGACCATTGTCTCTGACCGAGACACTAAGTTCCTAAGCCACTTTTGGAGAACCTTGTGGAGAAAGCTTGGTACTAAGCTTCTGTTCTCTACAACTTGTCATCCACAAACGGATGGACAAACTGAAGTGGTAAACCGTACACTTTCTGCTTTACTTAGAGTAACACTTGGTAGAAATTTAAAAACTTGGTTAGATTGTTTGCCATTCATTGAGTTTGCTTATAATCATGCCACTCATTCTGCTACTAAGATGTCACCATTTGAAGTAGTTTATGGTTTTAATCCACTAACCCCTCTTGATCTCTCGCCAATTCCCCAAGTTGAGCAAGTTAACTTAGATGGCCTCAGGAAAGGAGAGTTTGTAAAGAAACTCCATGAGAAAACAAGGGAGAATATCCTGAAGAAAACCGAGGGATACAAGAGACAAGCAGATAAGGGACGCAAGGCATTGACGTTCGAGCCTGGAGAATGGGTCTGGCTACACATGAGACCAGAGAGGTTCCCACGACAAAGGAGTTCAAAGTGCTAGAGAAGATCAATGACAACGCATACCGCTTGGAGCTGCCAGGTGAGTTTAACATCTCTCATAGATTTAATGTTACTGATTTATCTCCTTATGATGCAGATGAAGCAGTTTTGAGGAAAAAACCTTCTGAAGAGAGAGGGAATGATGAGGACATCGACCTAGCCGAGACCAACGAGCTTGTACCGACGGTCAAGTCTTCACCAATGACACGGTCCAAGACCAGGATACTTAGAGAAGGGTTCAATGTAGCTGTGGAGACCCTCCTGAACACAATGGAGCTGGGAGACACGTTCAGAAATCCACCACCACGAGCCGGCCTCAAAGATAGCTCCAAAGCACCTGAGATGGACATATTGGAGGATTTTTCAAGGCTGAGCCTCAAAGATGACCAGCCTCGAACAACCCAAGGTATGTCTGATTACTTGACAGATAATGGAGTCCAACACAGCAATCTCATGGAGATCACGTCTCAGCCTCAAGATACCGCGGAACCTGTCTCTTATACACATCTAGATGTGTATAAGAGACAGGTATCAGAGATCATCCATACCTCTGTGGTGCCGTTCGATCCACCAACACTTCCCCTTACTTGTCCAACAAGAGAGAGCGTGAAAACCAGCTTGTTTGACACCATCTCGGCTCAAAGACTTGTGGATTCAAGTCTTTGTTCTATCACCATCCATTCACTGATCTAGAAGAGAGAGCGTGAAAGCCAGCCTCTAGATCCCATCTTCCGCTTGCCTAAGACTTATACCCCGAGTCTTACATCAGAGTTAGATGTGGTATTTTACAAGTAAATAAAGTTGTAGTTTATAAGAGTTTGTTGGTAACATCAGATTAGAAAAAATTAGCTTCCTATAACAGGTGAAAAATGATAACAATGTTAGCAATCTAATTAAACGAGTTAATGTATATGGAAATTGGATGTAGATATAGTTAAGTATTTAATTAACCGACTTAGATGTGGTACTTTACAAGTAAATGAGGTTGTAATGTGAAACAGGTTTAGTGGTAACATCGTGTTGGACAAAGTTAGCTACCTATGACGGGTCGTTAATGATAACAAAGATATCGTGAATGTAAACCTGTTTGAATGGAGTAAACATCGTGTTAATATTGGTAAAAAAAAGAAAAGACTAACTTATATTTATCATGTAAGTGTTGTGAAGGTTATGAATTCGTGATTCTTTATTATGACCATAAGGTCTCTTTATATAGGAGTTACATAAGGGTAGAAAAGGTAATATCCTTTTCCTACATAAATAAGGAAAACATCTAATAGACCGTCTTAAGGTATTGGGCCTTCACGCCATTGGGCCTTTGTCTTCACGCCAATGGTCTGATGGACTGGGCCGGTTATGGAGATCGAACCTCAATGATTTATAACACTCCCCCTTGATTGACATAACCGGTCGTGACGAATGGATCATAGTAATACGCTTGGGGATGCTGCCTCATTAAAACCTTACCAAGGAAAACCCAGTGGGACAAAACCTTAGTGAAGGAAAAAGAGTACAGCACGTATTACTCCCCCTTGTTTTAGACATCATTGAAGGTCCCTTAATCGGCGCATGCCGATCGGATACATGAGCTTCTTGAGCGTGGAGGTTGGAGGTGACTTTGTGAATAGGTCGGCTGAGTTGTCACTTGAACGTACTTGGAGAACTTTGATTTCACCGGTCTTCTGTAGATCGTGAGTGAAAAAGAACTTCGGTAGAATGTGCTTCGTTCTGTCTCCTTTGATGTATCCATCCTTCAGTTGAGCTATGCATGCGGCATTTTCTCTGTACATGCTGGTCGGTTCTTCTTTCCCTTCTGTCATCCCACAATCTCGTCTAATGTGTTGAGTCATTAACCTCATCAATGAAAATGACCGTTGTGTGGATCCGAAAGGTAACCTGCATCAGCAAAACCAAACTAATCCTTCTTTGTTAAGGTTAGTATAAAAATATATCCATATCGAAATATGTGTTTAATCCCGTTCCAGTGTCTTTGGATCGGACAAGAACTGAATCTTGAAAGAGGAGGTTCACGTCAAAACATATATCTGGTCTAGTATGACTAGCCAAGTACATTAACGCTCCTATAGCACTGAAATATGGCACTTCGGGATCAAGGACCTTTTCGTCCTTCTTTACTGGACCGAATGGATCGTTGTCCAGAACAAGGCTTCTCACCATCATTGGGCTAGTCAGTGGGTGAGCCTGGTTCATATTAAAATGCTTGAGTACCCTTTCTGTATATGCCATTTGATACACAAGGATTTCATTATTGACGTACTCAAGTTATATTCCCAAACAGGACTTAGTCTTTCATAAGTCTTTCATCTCAAAACTCTTTCTTGAGGTATTCAACTGTTTGAGATATTTCCTCAGAGGTTCCTATGATGTTCAGGTCGTCTACATACATCGCGATGATTACGAATCCCTGTCAAGTATTATGGGATCGTTTTATAGCCCTCTATCACATGCGACCTG
>JAHZTW010000001.1:149102894-149154915 GCA_020283515.1 Alliaria petiolata | reverse complement strand
GATCAATAGATCGACACTTAGTGTTTTACGCTGCGTTTAAGGCCCGTGTCGATCGACACACGCTTGGTGTCGATCGACACAGCCGCGCAGAAAACCTAATTGTTCTCCTTTTATCAAAACGATTTTGACATGAAAAGATCTAACATGCAACTTCTAATGATTTCAAAACTCAAATTCGAATTCATTACACATGAACAGCATGTTACAGATTCAATTAAACATATGGCTCTGATACCCTTGAAGGAATTTGGTGGGTTTTAACTCTTTAAGACTGTCAAATTCCTATTGCCACAAGATCATGTTTATTGAATCTATGTCCTCAGATCAGGGATTTACCTGGTGATTAGCAGAGGAATGAGTAGGTAAAACGAGATCTGGAGCGCCTCAGATGCTGCGCCTCTATAGCTAGTCCACACGCACACAAGACTGGATCAGGGATGCTAGTGCCTCTGGGAGCTTCTGAGTTTTACTTGACGGCTAGGGCAAGTCACTTATTTGATTTCGTGGCTCTGACTTGTATATATAGGAGTCAAGCACGAAATCCCATAAACCCTCGGATTAACCGGTTTAAATTCAGTCATTAATTTAAACCCGGTATCATTAATCCCGAGTGGTGTCGATCGACACCAATAGGTGTGTCGATCGACACCCTCATATAAACTCAATATCAACGTGTGACAATCACACATTGATGAGATCATTACTTTAATGATCATTCCCAGTATTCGTTATCCAGTTTGCTTAGGTGTGTGACCCTATAGGATCATATGATGTTGGAAATGAGTTCACAACTCATAAGTTATAAGCGGCTTCTAGCAAAGCATTATAATTACACAACATCACAAAATAGTCTTATCTCGACTTCACAACTATATCAGAGTGTATACAAGTATGATCTCCAGGACATTCCCTTCACCACTCTATCATCACATCGCCGTCTGTGCCAAACAACTCTTTATAGAATCCGCCTTTTTTGGATGTGCTAATTTTTCTTTTCTTCTTTTCCGCACAGGGATACGGGCCACATCGAAGTCCAGTAACGATTTTGAACTCCCGCAGCGAGAATCGAATGGGAGTCCCGGCAAACAATACCCAGATCTCGTTTTGTTTTGATATTTCTAATTGTTTTGACAAAAGAAACAACCCAAATGATCCGGACCATGGTGGTTTAGACGACAAGTCTAATAATTTTCCGAGTTGCGAATCTCGAATTACCGAGAGTTCTTCTTCTTCCATGGATTCAAGGACTTCTTGGATCACGGTTAGCCTCTGGTATATGTTGACGCGATCTCCCAATGGGGATTCTCCTGCTTCAATCATTCGCGGTGGCAAGTCGTTTACGTCCATCTGGGATAAAAATTGAAATAAACAACAACTAAGCCAGGAACGAGCGGAGTTCTTTAAAAGCAAAATATGAGAGACTGATACAGTACCTAGCCGATTCAATCGCAAGAACGATAGCACAGTTCGATTGAGTCTGGAAGATTTAGGTTGGGAATTTGTAAACTTTGGAAAAGGCGATGATGAGAGGGGGATAGTTTTCCAACGATTCTGCAGATTTTGTGGTTAAGCTTGCGTATCTGAAGACAGGCACAACTCCCTATGAAACCCTAGTCTTTACACCGATTCATTTTCCCAGAAATAAAGTTAAAAAGTAAAACTATATAACAAAGATATCAAAATTTGCAAGTAATGTCATATATATATAAAAAATAGTAAAAATATTTTGTTTAAGAAAGTGAAAATATTTGTATATAAATTTAAGAGTAAGTGAAGTATATGGTAACAAATAATTGTATAACTAGGTCAATTCAACAATATTTTAGACATGATTTTACATAATACTTCTTTTAATTATTTGCTTTTTAGTTAATTTTTTTAATTTATTTCCTTTATTTTTATTTTTTATCTCAGTTACAATTTTGATGAGCCCTCTACGAGCAAAACCACTACAAACCTCTAATGAGCATTAGACAACTTTCCTTGCTTTTTTAATGGCGGCCACGAAGGCGTTGGCTTCTCCGGATAAGGTTTCCATCATAATTGTGGGAATAACCCGTTTTACACTTTGTTACCTATGATTTCAAAATCTTTTGCAGGTGTATTAAATTGTTTTCGTTGTTTTTTCTACTTTTAAAGGAGAAGATCTCAACTTTGTATCTCGATATTAAGAAGATTCATGAATCCTCTTGTTTTTCACTTTTTCTTTACTAATATATATTACTCTTCATCTCTGCGTTTATTATCTATAATCATGTTGGAATAGTTTCTTAGTTAGGTTTAAGGGTTTCTAATGGGGATTCATGGATTTATTACTAGGTTGCTTGATAAAAAATTATCTTAATAGTTCTTAATCTAAACTTGTGTAACCTGCTTGTGGCTTGATTAACAACCTTTGCTACTGTGATTAAGTTAATTTACTCAATAAAAATGTTGTTATAATGCTTGAACTTATTAAGATGAACACTTTTATTTCATTCGAGAAAATTTTCGGGGTTCTAACTAGATCAAAAAGGATTAATGCAAAACAAACAAGACTAGGTCTATTTTCCCTAAACTTGAATCACAAATTATGGTTTACCTACTTTCATTAACTAAACCTTCTATGTTTTAAGTACTCTGCAAGTATGCTTTCGTATCTTACGACGCAACCAAACACGCAATATCTGTTCGAGTTCATTATAACGCTCACGACACTCTACATGTACGCTTTTATATCTTACGACGCGACCGCTTGCTTAAGCTAGATCCGTGAATAAATTCAACACGTTAGCGGCTAAAAACAATCCTATGATTAGTCTCTAGTTAGCTACGCTAGATCCATCCAATAAGAACAAACTTATAACGAAAGAAAATCCTAGAATACGGCTATGCAATCAATCTTCCACTTGATTAAAACAGTTAATAAAATTCTCATCAATTAACCCTTAGAAACCCAACTAGCGAATCTACTCTAACATGATTGGGGCAAGCATAAACGAGATGAATGCATGCATAATGAAAAGATCAAAGTAAACAGCAAGGAAGGTTCAAGAGAAGATCTCTCTCCCCCTCGAAGAGGAAGAACAAAACGTTTAAGCCTTAAGAGTTAGTGAAAGATGATAAAGATACATAATAAAACCCTAAACATCGAGTATATATAGACCTTCAGGTCTTCTTTGGTCGTCCTTAGATTTCTCTTGAAGAAAACGGCTATTGGACTTGAGCGGGCTTGCAAACGAGTTTGGAAAACACGTTTTGAGGTGACATGGTGATCGACTGCTCGTCACGCGGCCAACTGATGGCGAGGTGGAATGCGCTTTGGCCGCGTGGTGAGCTTCTTCTGATAGCGCGGGGAAATTGTGTCGCTCCGGTTTGACGGACCTTCTTGTGATTCATGTAACTTGAGATTTAACAGTTGGATCATCTTCAAATCACTTCGGCGTGAAAGGTAGTAGATTAGTCTATCTTGTAACCAAGAATCAGCTTAATCACGTAGTGTGAAGGTCTCCGTTTGGTGCTGAACATCTGTCATCTCTCACATGTTCTGAAAACGTGCGTTTTGCTCCGTTTTACAACATTTTTGTTAAGTAAAGCTGAAAAGAGTCTTGACCATACAAATCCTCGAAATATGCTATAAACACATGTAAAACCGAGTGAAATACTTGGTAAACTGTTTACTTAGCTAAAAACATTAAAATATGAGTGTAATGAATACATATGACTAGTTGACTTACGGGTTGCAATATCGGTTAAACAATAAATTAATAATATAACACAATATATAATTTAAAAAAACAACAAAATCATATTATTATGAGAAAATATAAAATTATTAGCTCAATACAATTGAAAATAAAAAACTATAAAAATAATATGTGTATAAAACTTACGTTTATTTCTTATTTCTTATGGAGAATATTTTTTTGTGGAGTTTATGATTAGATTAAAATAATTTTAGTTGTTAGATATATATATGATATATAAAGAAAATTTATCAAAAGAATTTTGGTTTACAGATCTTATATATTATGATAGGTCGTTAATGAATATTAATTAAAAAGTTTCAGATTTAATTATATATTTTGTGATTATAATATCCAAGTCTTAAGTTTTTTATTTAAATTTTTAAATATGATTTAAAATAAATTTTTGCTTTAAAATAAATAAATAATTAAAAGTCCACCCGCAACCACAAACGATGGTGGGAAGGATCTTTTGATTCTGAGGGATCTGAAGCGGTACATGGTGGTAGAAAGCGTTTGTGGTAATTGTTGTCAAACTTCAATAACTGCTACCATTCGTAAAAGCTGCGTTTGCAGGTGTTAGCGGAAGAACCAATCAAGATCTAAGTGGCTAGATTTATTGATTAATACAAACGAGAGTAGGTTAGTCTCGTTTTGAGTCTACATTATATATATCAAAATTCTCTGTTTTATTATCTTGTTTGCTAATCCATGATACCCTGCGAATTTTATAGTGCATAAATTTCACGGTGCTATCTTGCCCAAATTTGGCCTTGCCGTTTGGAGGTGGGTGAGTAGATCCTTGCTCATGAGCTCGAGGACCTCCTTATTGTGGGCAAAGCATTCTCCTATGTTTTGCCTCCGCTCTTTGTGGAACTCACAGTAATCCAAATGCTCACAGGAAACCTCTCTGGGCAGTTTTTTTTTTTAAGATTGTGGCCACTTGACGGTTGGCCCCATAGTTTTGAGTACTTCGACCATCACTACTGGTGCTATATCCAGTTCGAGCTCGTCAAAGGCCACTTCAATCATTGCTACTTCTCCATTTGAAGGATTCGAAGACCTCCACTTTTCTCTGAGGATGTGCAGACTCGGGCCTCTAGTATAGCTTCCGGTTGATTGACTGGAAAAGTGGTAGGACCGTTTATTTGTGTCGGCGTTACCGGCTGAGTTGTCATCTCGATCCCTCCTCTGCCCATGTGTTTATGCATTGGAGCATGCTATCCGGTCAGGGTTGCTTTTCCACTTGATATGCAGGAAGACCCTATACTTGAGATGACTCCTTTGTGACTTGGATGATTCTCGGAGGGAGACCCTATACTTGAGATAGTCGGGCATCGATGTTGGTCATATGTTCAGCTATCCTTTGAACGATGAGCTGATCTAAGCTTGTTGATTCCAAAGTTCGATTAGTGGCGTCACTCCTTCTATTAGTCCTCGTTTAGTTTCCTTCGAGGTGGGCTAAGTGATCTGCCAAGGCCATGTCATTCCCAGTCGACCTGTTTGTCTCGTCTAGAGAGGAAAAGGCCACCATATGGATCTTGATAACATGCATATTTTACCCGTTTTTGCTATCATAAGTGAGTGCTTTAATAAGCATTTCACTAAGGTTTTGATGCATAAACACTAGATTTCGAGTATTTGGTTGTTCAAGACTCTTTTCAGGTAATCTTAGCAAAAGACGCATATTTTGGAGCAAAATGGACAATTCCGGAAACAGTGCCCGAGGACAGAAGTTCAACACCAAATGAAGGCCTTCCCACCACGAGATCAAGCTCATATTTGGAGACAAGGTAGCCTTATCAGCTGTCTTTCACCTCGAAGTGGTTTGAGAGCAATCCCACGGTTGGATCTCAAGTTATGAAGGAAGCAAGAAGGTCCGTCAAGCACCCGGAAGGACGAGCTGGCCGCGCCACGGCCGAACCAGACGACCAGTGGCCGCGCCACGGCCAGTCGCTCGCGCGGCCAGGCCACTCACGGATTCCCGAGCCCATTTGAAGCCCAACTTAAACCCGCAGCCGTCTTATGCAAGCCAAGACCTAATCCACGACCTAGGGCACTTGAAGACCTATATATACTCGACCTTTAGGGTTTTTTAGGGCATCACCACTTAGCATCACGAAATTCTCTTGTTACAAACTTCTCTTGGCGGCCGCGAATCTTTGATTCGTGGTTTCCACTTTGTTCTTTGAGGGAGATTGATTTGTTCTTGAACCCTCTTTTATTTTAATCGATTTATACAAGTTATGCATTCATCAATCACGTTTTCTACTTCTTCTTTTATGTCTGAGTAGTTTACTTTCGTTGGGTGTTCTTTAAGGGGATCTATGGGGAATTTCATTAACTGTTGTTGAACCGATTGTTTAGGCCGAAGATTAGGATTTTCTGTCTCACCTTATTCGTTCTTATTGCATGAGTCTGGCGTCATGAACTATATTCTGATCGCAGGGTCTTGAGAACGACGAATGTCCTGAATCTCAGATCTAGACCAAAATAGGGTAGAGAGCATCCTTTAAAAGATGTCTGAATGTTTATTGTCCCGATCCTATTGCGTGTTCGTCTAGGACGCAGGATATGAAAGTATACCTGTGGAATGGAAGTTCGCAGATCGACCTAGTTTGATAAAGTTAGGTTGTTAAAACCAGTGAATCAGTTTGGGGAAAATCGCCTAGTCTCGCTTGCTTAACTTTTGTGTGTTTGATTTCTAGTTAGAACCCCATAGATTTCCCGAGAAGATTCCCAACGTGTTCGCCCCATCTGCTTTTACATCGAGATTTACGCACTTCAATATTTACTTTTCCTGCACTGCTTGCTTGATTTCCTTTTTACAAGTTCTTAAGTTTGATTTCCTTTTCCCGTTGGTCATAGAAGAGATTGACAACCTCCTCTATATAAGACGTGATACTGCTTTCTTTATTTTCTGCAAAAACCGTGACACTTACCCCCAAACCCCAATTCTCTGCGTCTTTGGTTGCCCTGATTCTTCTGTTTTGCAGTTGACCTCCTCCCTGTGGATCGATACCCTAAGTACTACAACGCACGCTGTGCACTTGCAGCTTAGGGTCCTACAAATTCAAAGCCTGACGAGTCCCCAAAGAAATCCTCCAAACTCGGACGACTATTTAGACCCCATCAAGCTTTTGGCGCCGTTGCCGGGGAGGCTGCGTTTCGCTGTCCAAGACAAAGGTCAGGATCACAACTCAAAGACATTCCTTTCTCTAACTTCAAGATTTATTTCTATGAGTTTCAGAAACCCTAAAACCGTGGAGGTCCCCACGAATCAAGAACAACACGAGCCTGGACTCCCAGAAGCTGATATCTCTTCCAAAGCTCGCGCCCCACGTCCACCTACGGACCACTCCATACCACCTGCGCAGATTGAGGACGAGAGTTCTCACCACCGGATCTCTGTTCTCGGCCATCACTACCAAAGGTTTCCACCTTCCTTCTTGCATCAGCGACTGCACCAGCTTACAGAGTTAGCACAGATCCTCACGGATCGCGTAGCCGAATCTGAAAAGACCTTCCACTCTCGGATCAGTTCGATGCAAGCCGAAATATCCTACAAGGTGCAGAAGATTGCGGGGCAGGTTAAGAGACTTGAGGCTCAAGCTTCAAGAGACGGAAACAAACTTCTGAAGATGGAAGAAAAGTTGGGATGTCACGAGTACAATCTAGCCCAGATCATACGAAGAACCCGAGGGTACGGCTGCGAGCTCGAAGAAACCAAGGAAGCCATTGATGAGGTCAAAGATCATCTTGGTAGGTACATCGAGGAGGCACGGGAAGGCAGCTTGGCGGTCAAAAGCCAATCCAGCAGCAATAGAAGGGCAATCGAGGGCATTGCCTTAGAACTAGAAAGAAGCGGGGACAAGTTCGAGAGACTTGACCAGGACCAACAGGAGCTTACCGACGTGCTACCCTCATTCAAGAGAGTCACGAGTTTCCCCGCAGGAGCACGCAAGGAGATCCCCGATTCCTCAAGCGAGGAAGACGTCATACCAAGCGAACGGTTGGGCGCAAAGCTCAAGCAAGTGATCATTGCACCTTGCAATGTCATCACTCGCCTCGGAGTAAAGAGAAGCGCCATTCTTAGGGCAAGGCGTGTCCCGAACAGATTCGCCTTCTCGAACCATCGGCCGCGTCGAACTTCAGCGCTTCCAATCCATGGAATGTCACCCCCAGAGCCAGAATTGGATGAAGCCCTAACTTGCCGATCAAACGACAAGAGGGTGTAGGAAAAATCACGATTTGTGGATCGCATCAAAAGAGAAAGACTCATCGAGTTCCATAAGAAGGCAAGGAAGATCCCGATATATGTTGGTTTAGAAGAGGCTCTAGAAAAGAAGGGTCTGAAGGAGTACTTCAAAGATAGCAGCGAAGACGCAAGCATAATCAAATGCCGCTTCATGCAAGCAAGGTTCAACGCCACCACGCCAAGAATCATGGACGTTCATAGGTATAAGAAGGTTGGAAAGACTCGCGACCTGATCAGCAGAGAAGACCTTGCGGAATTCGACAAGGTAGTTGAGAGCCTTCCTCCTGAGACTACCTTCACTACAGCATGGAAGGAGCACTTGATCGGGTACTACTTCCACGAGAGTGATGAGACTAAGCAAGAGATACAACATCTCTACGAATTCGCAAGAGCCGGGAAGAAAGCTCGAAGCTCAAGGGAGACCCGGTACGAGAAACACCTTCTTGAGAAGGATGAAGATGCCATCATGGAGAGACTCGAGGAGCCTTTAGCAGAAGAGGCCGCAGAAGGCAAAAAGACCTTGCCTAAGGTCGAACTCCACCTCCAACTAAGCTCCCAAACTACCAAAGTCTAGCTAAAAGACTCAAAACAAGAGCGGTTCAATGGGAGACAACCCATTTTAGGTATTCTCTTTCTCATCTCTTTAACCATACTAATGTTTAGTTTTGGTTTCTTCTTAGTTTACAGCATTTTCATAAACCCCAAAAGCACAAAAAATCAGAAAAACCAAAAAAAACCAAAAAAATGAAGAAGGAAACCCGAAGAACACTCACCGGGCGACGAACCGCCCGTCGGCCGGCCAGAAGGAGCCTGGCCGCGCCACGAGCCACGATGGCGCGGACGAAGGACGCTCGGCAGCGGCCGCGATAACCCGTCGCGCGGCCGGCCTTCGTCTGAAGACGTTTCCGTCCCGACCTCACCAAACCGGACCTCCTTCAACCTGTTTCAAGCCTTTCAAGTATCCTCCTTGATTCAATGGCCTGAACACGACCTAAAGACCGCAAAGATCACTTCCACAACCGCGGCACGTTGCTGTTGCTTCAAAGATGGCGAGACAAGACAAGACTCCATCCAAGTCAAGTCAAGTTAATGATCCATCTCTCTACTTACTTCGTCCAGCACGTTCAACGGACATGTATCCACGAAAACGAAGAAGAACACCACGATTCCAGAGGATGAAAACCGTAGTGCAAGCTCAAGAAGGAAGAAGATGCAACTTCCTTCACCAAACCGCGAAGAGAAAAGTTCACGAAAACTAGCTTCTCTCTTCCGCAACCAAGACCTTTACCGAAGCCAAGTAAGGATTTCATATGGCATTGAAAATCATACTAGCAACACATGTCTTCCGGGATCCCGAACAGATCACTGGATAGGCCAGCATAGACCCAAAATTCAAATCAAGTTTCTGAGGTGACACAATCTTCAAGACGCAAGGACGGAAGATTTTCCATCTCTCATTCACGGTGTTATCAAAGGTCAAGGAACCAAGACGAGTACTCAACAACCGGAGTACCTGTTCTTCACATCAAAGGCGAGTCAATCATCACCACCAAACGCCTATCACCATCCTCATCCATCACCCACACACGCCCACAACCACCATCCAAAGCAAGGAAGCTCAACCGCGCAACACATTTCCTTTCGAGCTAAGTTTTCGATTTCTTTTGTTCAATCAAATCGATTCTAAGCAGGGACATAAGGATAATAATCAAGTCCTTAGCTCAATCATACCACACGCCCATCCACCCATACCAAACCCAACGACACTTTCAAGTAAGTCTTCACAAGCTTGTACTTGAATTTACCTATCTTTTTCACCTCAACTCGATTTAAACAAACTGGGGACAGTTTGATTTAAGTCTGGGGGGGTTTCTTATATTACTAATTATGCTTTTATTTGATGAGTCTTATGCATACTTACATCATTTATCGAGTCGTTTTATAGAGTCAAAACCTTTTTTTTTTAGTCGGAAACTATGAACTTTGCTAGGTACAAGTCACTTTGAACAAGGAACCTTAATGACCATTCTCACGGATTTAGAAGCAAGGTTTACTAAGTTGAACACGGCGAGTGGATCATTCCAGCGGAGAAAGTTCTAATCTCTAGAGTACTCGAAGGATCTTGCGTTGACTCCGCACCTAATGAATCAAATCTTCTCGTCAAGGGGCTTGAGGTACTTCGAACTTTGCTCCTCTTTTAGACTCTAGCATGACTAAGTAGATGCAATGCAACCTCTCCTTGATCTTCCCTTGTTATAGAAAAAAAAAAAAAAATATAGAAAGAAAGGTTTTAGTTTGGGAATGGCAACCAGAGTTCCTTAAAGGACAATGACGGTTCGCAGCAATCATGTAAACTTCAAAGAAGTGATCATTCTCAAGCTAAGAAGAAAAAAAAAAAAAATGGAATAAGAAAGTCGATAGAAAAAATAAAATGATACCCTAGAAAAGTAGGGAGAAATCGACTAAGGGAAGAGAAAATAGGAGAGTTGTGTCTGAAATGTCTATGTCTAGATGTTTGGAAGAGAAAGTATAATGTCTCGTCGACCAATACTCCCTCGATAGAGACCGCACGCCTAAATGAATAAAGGAGTCAACAAGAGGGAGCTCGAAATACTCAAAGGGACCATGAAGCGTATCCGGGAAGGGTGAAAAGCTCAAGGTAACTAGACCCAAACGCCTTGAAGCTGAATTCCGAGTTATGTGGCTCAACAGGTCGATTGCTAGACTTGATGAGTTCCCAAGTATTGGTGAGTTTCCACGTTTTCAAACCTCTTTTCCTTACTTAGATTTCTGTTTTGTTTGAGGACAAACAAAGGTTTAAGTCTGGGGGAGTTGATAACATGCATATTTTACCCGTTTTTACTATCATAAGTGAGTGCTTTAATAAGCATTTCACTAAGGTTTTGATGCATAAACACTAGATTTCGAGTATTTGGTTGTTCAAGACTCTTTTCAGGTAATCTTAGCAAAAGACGCATATTTTGGAGCAAAATGGACAATTCCGGAAACAGTGCCCGAGGACAGAAGTTCAACACCAAATGAAGGCCTTCCCACCACGAGATCAAGCTCATATTTGGAGACAAGGTAGCCTTATCAGCTGTCTTTCACCTCGAAGTGGTTTGAGAGCAATCCCACGGTTGGATCTCAAGTTATGAAGGAAGCAAGAAGGTCCGTCAAGCACCCGGAAGGACGAGCTGGCCGCGCCACGGCCAAACCAGACGACCAGTGGCCGCGCCACGGCCAGTCGCTCGCGCGGCCAGGCCACTCACGGATTCCCGAGCCCATTTGAAGCCCAACTTAAACCCGCAGCCGTCTTATGCAAGCCAAGACCTAATCCACGACCTAGGGCACTTGAAGACCTATATATACTCGACCTTTAGGGTTTTTTAGGGCATAACCACTGAGCATCACGAAATTCTCTTGTTACAAACTTCTCTTGGCGGCCGCGAATCTTTGATTCGTGGTTTCCACTTTGTTCTTTGAGGGAGATTGATTTGTTCTTGAACCCTCTTTTATTTTAATCGATTTATACAAGTTATGCATTCATCAATCACGTTTTCTACTTCTTCTTTTATGTCTGAGTAGTTTACTTTCGTTGGGTGTTCTTTAAGGGGATCTATGGGGAATTTCATTAACTGTTGTTGAACCGATTGTTTAGGCCGAAGATTAGGATTTTCTGTCTCACCTTATTCGTTCTTATTGCATGAGTCTGGCGTCATGAACTATATTCTGATCGCAGGGTCTTGAGAACGACGAATGTCCTGAATCTCAGATCTAGACCAAAATAGGGTAGAGAGCATCCTTTAAAAGATGTCTGAATGTTTATTGTCCCGATCCTATTGCGTGTTCGTCTAGGACGCAGGATATGAAAGTATACCTGTGGAATGGAAGTTCGCAGATCGACCTAGTTTGATAAAGTTAGGTTGTTAAAACCAGTGAATCAGTTTGGGGAAAATCGCCTAGTCTCGCTTGCTTAACTTTTGTGTGTTTGATTTCTAGTTAGAACCCCATAGATTTCCCGAGAAGATTCCCAACGTGTTCGCCCCATCTGCTTTTACATCGAGATTTACGCACTTCAATATTTACTTTTCCTGCACTGCTTGCTTGATTTTCTTTTTACAAGTTCTTAAGTTTGATTTCCTTTTCCCGTTGGTCATAGGAGAGATTGAAAACCTCCTCTATATAAGACGTGATACTGCTTTCTTTATTTTCTGCAAAAACCGTGACACTTACCCCCAAACCCCAATTCTCTGCGTCTTTGGTTGCCTTGATTCTTCTGTTTTGCAGTTGACCTCCTCCCTGTGGATCGATACCCTAAGTACTACAACGCACGATGTGCACTTGCAGCTTAGGGTCCTACAAATTCAAAGCCTGACGAGTCCCAAAAGAAATCCTCCAAACTCGGACGACTATTTAGACCCCATCAGGTCTCCTTTATGTGGCTAGACGTACCAGAGCATTTTGTCCTACGGTGATCGAGGGTCCATCCGCGTGGATGACAGAGCAGACCTTCTAGAAGTCAGATTTTAGTGATGTGGATGAGTTCTGCTCGCAGTCAATAATCATCTTCAGAGTCCAGTATTCTCTGAAAGGTTGTCACCGGCAGTGGCCGTTCATAACCGCGAGAGTTTTCGCCATTGGTTGTCGTCTGAGGTGGATTAGGCGATACACTGTCTTCATTCGACATCTCGTTTGTTCTTCTCCCCCCCCCCCTCCTTCTAGCACCAATTGTTTGGAAGCAATTTAAAGATGTGTACGTTGATCGATATGGGTCTAGTGGGCCGAACGAACACGTTGTTCGACTAGGGGATGTGTCAACCTGAAAAATGAAGTAGCGCGAACGTGACAGAAAGAGAAGAGATCATCCTCACGTTTATTCTCCGACGCTCAAGTCCGAACAGGACATGTGACTGGTTAAAGAAATAAAATAACGGGACGAACGAGTATATGTTTCCGGAAGAGTTTATCTATCGATCTAAAAGGGTATTGAGAGGATTTTACCTCGAGTATTGCTTGAAATAAAGTATAAATATAAATTTATCTCTCTAGAAGTTCTCTCCTTTTCACTGTAGGTGTGAAGAGTGTATTTAAATGCTAATACATGGATTGCGGGTCGAACCCCATACGTCATTCGGTTATGGATTTTCAATGAGTTAGTATGTACTGTTTTGCCTTGTTTGGTTCCAAAGGCTATGATAACTCTGATGAGGCTCTCTGGCGCATGATATCGTTGAAGATGGCACATCCATCTTGTTTCCATCATTTCATAGGTACAGCATCATTTCCATAAGGTGCTAATGGGACTGAAATAAAATCATGTCCCAACAAATGTAGGGGGTGTATTGAAACTGAAATTTGGGAGAATATGGAATGATTTGAGTTTTAATGAAATTTTAGATGATTTTGGGTGAATTAGGAAATTTCTTATGATTTGTTTTTAAAGTCTATGAAATCCCACCTAAAACAATGAGATTTGGTTTTTTATATTTTTAACTAACAAACCCCACCAAAACCACTTAAAATCACTCAGAATCCTCTAAAATCCACTACTTAAAATATTTCCAATAACAAGGGATTTGATTTACTTTTTTATAAATTCTTGATTGAATAACATAGGATTTGGTAAGACATTTAGAAATCATTAGTTCAATAACAGGGGATTTTAAAAGAACCACCAAATCTTCTAAAATTCCTAATCCAATACACCCGCCGTAGTATAATTTTCTTTGTATAATAAATGTTTAATTTTTTAAAAATCATCATCTATCAAAGTTTTGGAAAAAAGTAAAATTAATAAAATTAATTTATAAATCTTATAAATAAAAGGTGTTAATGATAATATAGAAAGAAAAAAATATACTTAGACTGAAGATGTTTTGACTATATTGCATCAAAAACTAACTACAGTATAAACTCTATAAATTAATAATGTTGAGACTTTAATATTTTATTAATTTATAATTATTAATTTAACAATTTTTTATAAAATATATTATTTTTAATAGTTAATTGAAAATATTACTCTCTTTAAAAGTTTATAATATTTTGTAATTTTTTCTTTTAAAATTACAGATAAGTTCTAAAAACATTTCAATTTTAAATTAATAAAAAAATAACCAACAATATACTCATATTTTAGTAGATTATCATAGTTATATCTAGGGCTGGACATTTTTTCCGGATCCGAAAACCCGATCTAGTACCCACCCGAAAATACTCGATCCGATTCCGATCTGGTACCATCAAATACCCGATCAGGAGTAATCTTCAATGTAGCTCGGATACCGGATAATATCCGATCCGATCTGATGCCCGAAACAATACCCGAAATATTTGATTTGTAAGATCCAATCCCAACCTCTCTTACATTATTCACGTCGATTGCATTTCCCTATATCCCAATTTTCAAGCCAAAAAACATAAAAATGGGGAAAATGGCATAAAAAAAACCTTCAAAGTGACTGCCACTGACACTTTAAATCTCGAGAGTATTTTACTAGCACAATAAACCTTCAAATTAAATATATTAACACAAAACTTTAAAACTAGTTTTTTATTGCGCGCCGTCAGAATATTTAACAGTTCACTGCTCATTTTCGTTAAAAATGATGAAAATGCATTAAATTTATATATTTTAATTAAAATATTATATTGACTATTATTTTATTGTTTTATAATTGAAATTAAATAAATATATCTAAAATATTTTTTAAAAAAAAGTTGACAAAAAATTACTAAAAATATTTAGAAATTTTTTAAAAGCTAAAATATTTTTTTTTTATATATTTCTTCTATTAATATATTTGATAAAAATGTTTAATTCTTTAATCTTGAATTTTCAATTCTTAGTACACGGCTTGAACTCCTTATGTTGTCTTGTTGGTGCTTCTTTGCTTCTCGGTTTAGTGCCAATAATAGTAAGTCGATTTGATATTGATGTAACAACAAGTTAGACACATGGAAAAACTAAAGTTTTTTTTTTTATGTTCTTTGTACTTCTGTCATTTGGTGACAATCTGAAGTTGGAACTTTAATGTTTATTTTGGTTTTGAATTTTGAATGTTTAGTTTGCTTTAGAATCGATATTACTATGGTTACTTTTGAATTTTTATGTTTAGATCTTCGGTTACTTTCAAATATTTTTGGTTATTTTTGGTTACTTTTCGGAAAAAAAATACTCGAATCCGAACTGAATCCGACAAAACTGGATCTGAAATATTATATCCGAACCAATCCGAACCTGAAAAGAAACCAAACCGAATCCAATCCAAAATTTAATAATACCTGATCGGTATCAAAAGCAATAATAGTTCCGAAATATCCGATCCGATCCGGTAATCTGAACGCCTACCCCTAGTTATATCTTGTATATGATTCTTTTATAGTAATTAATAATAGAGAAATTGCCTGAAACAGCCCTATTTTAAGTTTTCAGTTCAATAATAGCCCCAAAAAATTTGTTAATCATTTTTAACATTATTAGGAAGCTAGACACATTTATTAAGATTTTCCTAACTCAAACTTACGAAGATGTTAGACACATTTAGGAAGGATTTTCTAACTTTAATAAAAATTTAGAAAGCGTTAGACACATTTAGGAAGGTATTCCTAACTTTAATAAAGGCTAATTATGAAAAAATGAGCGTATGGGGCTATTTTTGAAACAAAAAAAACTTCATTTGGTGCTCTTTGAAAAAACTTCATTATGGTAATATATGATACTAATGAAATCGTATATTTATATAAATGTTTTTTAAAAAAAAATATTTTATTATCAATTTGTGTTGTACTTGAACCTGTCCAACTCGATCGAAAAATTTACAAATTTATCAGATATATTAATTTATCAAATTTCAATTTATAGAGTTTCTACGGTACTGTAATTATGTGAGTACCACAACAATAATGGATCTCGACTTCTTTTATATACTTTGACTAACCGGACCACAAATCCATTGTAACAACTCCCGGAAAGCAAACGATCATTAATCTCAACAACATAAAACAAAACATCTCTATGAGAAGGTTGTCAAAAAAAAAAAAAAAAAAAAAACATCTCTATGAGATGATGAAGCAGAAACGTAGCTTTTCATGAATTTTAAACAAGTACGTTTTTTCTTATAAATGTACCTCAAAGGCTTATTATGATAGTTGCCATCATAAGACTTCACCAATGTAATCCTAAGAGATAACTTCAACGCAACCATGAGACTTAAACAAACAACAGAAAGATGTAGCAAATTAGCAAATAGCTATAGTGACATGTTCAGATGAGTTATTGCGCAACAGGCTTATGTCACCGTAGGACACACGCAACTCTAAAAAGACCATCTTCCTTGGAATACTAAACCTCTTTGATATCAACCCAACACCTTTCATAGCGCATCCACCAGCTCTTCTCTTCTTGATGGCTCCACCTGCAAAACACATAATAACTTAGGCCTCAAAAAAACGAGCCATAATAAAACAGATTACTAAAGAACCAAAAACTAATTTTTTCTCTAGGGTTTTGTTTCATACCCTGTTCAGAAGATTAGCAAGTCCTTGTGGCAGAGCCTTCAGATCCGACGAATTCCCAATCTCTGCAAGTTGATTCAGCAGTTTCTGCGCTCTCAACTCGCTCAGCTTCAACTCATAGTTACTATCATTGTCCTTCCATGTAAAGAATATTTGGTCGTCTGTCCAAGCTTCTTCTTTCCCCTTTGCAATATCGGATTTGCAGAACCACTCCTGAATCAAACCCATTGCAGACTTGTATGATAAGTTGTCTCCAGAAGCTTCTCTTACGTTTTTCACCAGAGAGCTCTCAGCGATTCTTCGGTTGAGCTTCTTATAGAAGAAGGACCGCGAGCCACTCCATTCCACAATGCTTTTGATCACTCCTTTTGCAGCCATTCTCATGGAAGTGTCATGAAGATCCGCGAATTTGGTGGCGATTTGAATATAAACAGGTAAAAGCTGCTTCTTTCGGGCTTTAATCTGTTGCCGGAGAAGCTCAATGTTTGCATAAGCATGGCTTTACTTGGCATCCTGCAGTTTTGCTTTGAGACTGATTAGCTTCTGGTCCAACCTTACCATGCACTCTAACATCTCTTTCCTTCTAAATTTGATCTCTATCATCCCTTCTGGCTCAAGCACGTTTCCACGAGCAGTTTCATCAGCATACATTTCAACATAATCCGAATTTATCTGGCTATCAACAACAACCCACGCTCCACCACGCAGCTCTCCCATCTTTGGGATGTACACAAACACTGGCTGCCGATATGTTCTCAGATTTTCAACTATAGTTGAACCAGCCTGTAGTATTCCTTCGAAAAGATCTCTCTGCCCACCAGAAAACCCTCTCCAGTTCGCTAGGATAAACAACGGAAGCTCTTCGCGGTTGAAATCCATGAGCGCTTGAGCTGTCTTGGCCGCTGAATCAGGAAACCAGACTTGCCCTGCTTGCGGAACCACTCTTTCATGAGAGTCGAGCTGTCCTGGATCTGCTGGGATCATTTGAATAACAGTCTGTGTCTCGACTGCAACAACTCCAACGGGTATACCCCCAGAGTTTAGCTCTCTACCAGTCACTACCGTCCTTGCCCAGCCTTCAAGAGTCTCAATAAAGCTATTTTTATCAAAGATACCGCCATGCCATTTACCCGTATTGTCGTTAACCCCAGCTATAGCAGCTCGTGGGTCGCAAGAGTTCTCTGGGACATATTCCACAGTTCTCTCTGGTGGATCTAAAGAGGTAAGAACAGGAAGAGGACCACCCACGTAAGCAGGAATGTAGCTCAGCCAGTTGAGAATCGCTGATACGCCTTCGAGATCATCTGAGACTGTAAGATGAACAACACCATTTGTGCCCATGATTTTCGGGCCACCAAGTTGCATGTGAGAGCTATAGACCTCACGTCCAAGTAACTTGTTGAGCGTAGAAAAGCCAGTCAAGATGATTGGCTGGTCTAATCTCTGTATGCACCGCATACCCAAGCGGGCAAGGTAAGCACCAATTCCTACCGTTCTTCCACTAACAAAGGTCAAAGTAAAAGTTTCGTTGTATGCCTTTGAGTATGCACCTGCTATTGCCCCACTTCCGGTTAAGTTCTCTACGCCAATACCATCTTCTTTACCAACGATCGTATCAATCACCCACCTTATTTCCCCACTAGGCAGCTTCACTTCATGCGCAATGACAGACGATCCAATCCTTGCATGGTCTTCAGGACTTAGGTATATATACTGAAAACCATTCTCGGGGGAAACTTCATCTGACCATCCAACTTTGAAGCAGGCTTTGACTTCTTCAGCTACCCCAAGTCGGGCACCAGAATTTGCTGCCAAGTAAATCAACGGAAGCTTCTTGGCACAAGCGAGTTCAGTCACAGCAAGGAAAAACGCGTCCTCTCTAGGACCAAAAGAACCAGCTTTGAAGGTGACATCATTGGCAACTATGAGAAGTTTCCTTCCCATAGGGAACTCAGGAGTCGACATCTCTAGGCACCAGGCCACCATTCCAAACTCGTTGAAACCCGGTGGTCTTTCAACCGGAATAAGAGATGTACAAGAACTTTCTGGATTGGAGAATACAAGCTCTTTAACATTGATTAGAGTATTCTTACATGGTTTCTTAACTCCTGGGTGTTGAGATGCCCACAACTGCTCCAAGGCTGTCTCAAATGCCTGAAAAGGCAAACAAATAACATAAGAGGGGTTGGAAGTAGCCAAAAGAGTAAACTTATATGTGTGAATCTTCTGAATTCAGTAACTAACCAACGGGAAGTCATAGCAATAAGTAGTGTTACTCCTCCTTGCCACTAGACGTTGCCTGTCGAGATATCCCAGCGGCTTGTATTGATCACTGATTGGGGTTCCATTCAAAGGTCCCTTCTTGGTAATTGAGTGGTAAATTAAACTGTCTTGCCCAGTAACTTCAACTTCTCGATATATCTGAAAAATCGAATCACAGCAGGTTAAGTGGTCTGCGATGTGTACTCTTACTCTCTGTATTGTTTGTACCACCAAGTATTTGTAAGCTGAACTTACATGGACGGTGCATGTACGGCCTGTCACGTTTGCAACCACAACCCTCCAAGCGCCACTTGCCAGTCCAGAGGACACCAACCACAGCCGCACTTCCCACTCGCACACACCCAACCTATGCATTCTCACTCCGGCTGACTTGTGAATCTCTCGTGCTGCTTCTTCTAAGATCATCTCAACAGTGGTTTCTTCATCCTCCGCATTCACTTCAACTCTCCTGTGAGAAACATGTTAAGTATTATTACCCAAAGGTCTGACACATTACATACAATAACTTGCCAAGGACACAGCCATAGAAACCTGGGGTGAGGCACAAGATCATCTATCTGCTGCTCACGCAGTATGCTAAGGAACATATGTGCGTGGTCAGGTTTCATGGCAGCATTATGGGCATTCAGTTCCAGTTCTTCCATGGCATCCATCAAAGACCTCAAAACACATTTCGATGTAAACGGCATGGAGAACAGTGTTTGGCTAAGTTTATTATCCTGCCCTTGCTGCAAGATAAAGCCATCATTCATTGTAGCCTGTCGAACAAGAGATCTCAGGAACATCCTCTTGATTGGAACTGGCTTGTCTGTAACAGTATATATATGCCATTGACGATCTCGTGAAGGCGTATACTGTATATTTGAGTATCCTTTCAGCTTATCCTGCATCCGAGTATCCGACAAATAGTAAACAATCTATAAAAGAATGCGAGATGCTGTAAAACAAGAATTTACTTTCATGATCATGATCATACCAACTCAAGGTACACGGACAGAGGAGGTTCAAGATGACGTAGCAATGACTCTTCTGCATAATACTGTTTCTCCATCGACCAATGGAAAGTATGTCTCATGGGTGCTCGTCCTTCATCTCGCTGAATCATACAGCTTATCACACCTACACCTGCAGAACAGAGGCTCGAACTCACTTCTTCCTCTTCAAATATTTTGGCAAGCTTGTTTACTCTTTCCTGAACTTGGTCCTCGTCCCCACTGAAGCAAACAAACCACCAATGTCAACAGATAAGATAGACAATATAGCACCTACGCTTGTTTAGGATGGTCAGGCTGTGTCAAGTACCTGTCCTGAAGCAGACTCATCTGATTGTTGATCCCCACAATAGCAATGTGCATCATATTGCCTGATAAAGGAGCTCCGGCAGATTCATTGTCGTTGAAGTTTGTTTCTGTTAATGCTGCACTTATTATACTTGGCAGAAACTGCAGCGATTTGATTATAACCATAGACCCCCACTTTTTCTTACGACGACGCTTCTCAACAAATTCTTTTTCAGATGTCTCTTTATCGTCTAAGCCAAAGTTTTTTCTTTCCATATGCTCCTCTAGGAATTCCCACGAAGCGATAAGACCAGACTGGTGCCACTGCATCCTCATGCTTTCTTTAACGACGTAAGGCTAATGACAAGACACGAGTTAAAATGAAGTCAAGATTGTTAGAGTCTAAGAAATCGCAGTTGAATATATAGGGTGCAAGAAAATTAACTCTAACCTGATATAATCTGCGAATATAAGTCTCAACAACCCGTCGTTGAAGTGTGTGATCGCTGTGGTCAAATAGTCCCACGAGAGCATCTTCAACAGCTAAAGATGCGCTCACAAGATCTTCCATCCTTTCATTAATGACAATCTTCCTCTTGGGAGTATCCATATTTTCTCCATCCTCTGTAAACATTTCTAACTCTGACAGGCTTCTAGCAATGTTTGAACGAAGTTCACTTAGTTTGGTTTGTTCGAGTAATTGACTCGCCTTGAGCGCCAACTACACACACAAACTGATCATCAGCTGACGAATGTCAACATAGATGTTATAAGAAATAAAAGAACCAAACGCACCTCAGAGTAATTAGTATGGTTAAGTGTCGAGAATCGAATAAGTTTATCTCTGTACGCAGCAGGATTAGGGTAAACAAGCTGCTCCATGAGCCTAAGAACAAGTTTGTTTTTGTTTTTTATGCCCTGAAAAGAATAACAGATGAGCATACCAGTTCGATGACATGGTGATGAAAAAAAAAAAGAAACACGGTCTGAGAAGGACGACCACAGACCTGGTGTGAGAGCACTATATCCACAATCTTCAACAGATCTTTCTTGTATTGATGACGCATGCATTCAATAACATCAGCCTATTCAAGACATAAAACATGCTTATAAAGACTCCTCAGACATAGCTAGTTACCACAAAGCCATTTATTAACTATAGAACCATATTACCAGCATGTTATCATTGAATAATTCTTCTACAGATAGGCATTCTTCAAAGAGGGAATGAACAATAACACGGGCGTGACTTTCTCTACCACCTTCGAACGACTTTGCAAGGCTCATCAACGGTTCAATGAGCCTTTCAAGGGCACCTCTCTCTTTCTCATCACAAGAGGACAAATGAGCCTGTTACAAGAAGTATACCCACGGGAAGGCCATTTCAGAGAGTAAAAAACAGGATGGTACACCTCAAATGGAAGAAATAATAGGCAATCACCTCAAGAATGCCTTTTAAAAGTTTGGCAGGGAAATATGCGGTCAGGGAGTTTCTGGAGATACTCTCAAATTCCCTATACTTTGATTCGAGCTGATAATGAATTTTATTAGAAAAAAGCATTAAGAGTCTTGAAACTCATAACAGATAACACAGGAATGGAATACAGGTTATGAACAGTACATAAGTGTTTACCTTGTTCCTGAGATCTTTAGGTAGACGTGTGGCCAGAACTGCAAAGCACTCTTGCCACTGAAGGAATGGGAGTTCAGGGCTATCAAGGCAATTAAGCAAGTCTTGAACAACCTGCAAGATATGATCAATCTCATAGTCAGATAATTTTTTTTAAAGGTTCGAACAAACAGGAAAATCAAATTGTGTTTACCTCATCTACGTTATGCTCATAGCCAGCAAGAATCATGCGAGCAGCATTTAAAGTTGCAGCACATCTCTGATGAACTTTACCAGAAATTGCAGTCGGAAGCCCTAATCTTGGGAAACTTCCATGGAAGGGTTCGGCCTTTCTTACAGCAGAAGGATCATCAAGATCAAGCTTGGCTATAAGTTCACCAGCCTGTCAAAAAATATAATGGATGGGTTAATGAATTTCTACAAAATTGTAGGAAACCAACTTTGTTTTACGAATGGGTTTTTTTACCTGTATGGCTTGTCCTTCAGACATTTTGAAATTTATAACTCCTGACGCAGGTGAAAGAAGTGGCATGCACATTTTCACGACCTCAACTTCCGCATAGGGCGTATCAGCATCAATACTGCTATTATCTGAAACCAGATACCTCAGCAGCTTGCACGGTGTCTCAGCCATCAACTTCGAAGGATCATGATCATTCTGAATAAGCCAAAAATGACAGATAACTTAGTGCTAAAATGACTTCCCAAATATGGTAAAACCAAAAAAATATATATATATCAGTTGGAACCTGTAGTAAACAAGTTCTTCCGTCAATGAGAAGACGGGTTCCTGCCGCTTCTTCCTCTGCATATATCACATGGCTTTTACCATCCAACTGCAATGACAGAAAACCAACCAAGGAGGTGAGATTCTCAAAGGCAGAAAAATTGTAAGTTTTTATTTTGTTGTATGAAACAAAAGGCAGAAAACTTGCCTGCATCAACAGACCTCCATCACATAGAGTGTGTATTTCTGCTACTACTTCTGAGTTGTTCATTCTTAGCCTGTAGCTTCCAGATCCACCCCGGACCACATCAATCTAGAAACATACATTTTAGTAAGCCTCGGTAATTACATTTTCACTTCAAAAAAAAATTACAATATGGCAGAGGAGAAGACGAAATGCATACCGTATATTTACTTCCTTCAATGTTCAGAGGCACTTGAGAATGCACAAGAGATATATGCTGCAATTTAAGAGGGAAAATGTTAGCTACAAGATCATTACAAGAAAGACAAAAAAAGAGAGAGCTGATATTGGAATACCTTTGGGGGAATTTGCCCTTTCTCAAGATAACCAACGTAATCCGAGACCACGGCAGCACTGGTCGCTGATGCTTTCTGGATAAATAAAAAATGTAGTCACCAGATAGAAACTATTAAAGACAAATAGATCTCTGAGAAAGAGGTTCTTACATAGAGAGCCCCGCTGACAACAGAGAGATACCATGGAGGCCTCTCTGCTCTGACCCGCATAGCAATTCTACTGTCCAACCAACCAGTGTGAATTTTGTTTTCCCGGTAATCAGAAGCCTGATTAATAATAGAAATGATCTTGTCAGGGTACATTGCAAACACAGAGTGTAACTTTTATGTGTAGGAAGAAGGAAAGTTACATGTAGAAGGTCAATCGTGTAGTCAACATTAGTTCTAATTTCTCCACGAATTTGAATTTCTTTCAGCCCAAGAACCATATTTGCTATTGCCAGGGATCTGGTTTCCCCAAATGCAAAAACATGACCTGAATAGAAGATTAAAGGAAGTTTCAATTTGTAAAAAATCAAGATAGCTGACCTAGCAGCCCAAATATTTCATTTCACTCACCAAACTGGGAATCTGAGAACTCATGGATGCCTCCACCAGACTGTAAAGAAAAATAGTCGTAAAATTTAAAACATAGCGAAACACGTAATATAGCAGAGCATCTATAGATATGTCTACCTTCACAGAGAAGTACCCCCACACATTTGGCTTGCTCTTAAAACTCAACTCCTGTTACAAGTTCATACAAGTGTTACCCCCACACAATTCTCAGTGAATAGACAAGTTGCATTCCACACCTATCGTATTACCTGTATTTTACCGCTTGTGGGTTTAAACCCATCATCAGGATCTTCACTTGTCAGGCGCACAGCCACACAATGACCTTTTGGCGGTACAGATTCAGCTTTATCGAAATCAAAAGGAGAGGCTGCAGCAGCTGTTTTCCTCCAAGAATCATAACCTCCACCATGTTCTATACCATAGAACCGTCTTATCTCTAACAAATCAAAGTAAAACAAGACAGTACATTACACATGCGAATCCACTAGAAAAAGGAACCGCAGCCTTTGGAGAATAAAGATGCAGGCCATACCGGGGATTTGCCAGAGAGGAATTCCCATCCCCACGGCAACTTGAGCAGCCGGTAGATTTATCCCGGCGATCCACTCAGTTACAGGATGCTCAACCTGACCTCAAACATCAAGTCAACTTTCAAAACCGAAACTTTTCGATAAGAGTTCAAAACAAAATGTAACCTTTCAATGAGACCAACCTGTAAGCGAGGGTTAAGCTCTAAAAAGTAGTACTCGCCAGTGTCCATGCTGTAGAGATACTCAACAGTAGCAGCTCCAACATAGTTAACACTCTTAGCCAACCTTCTAGCTGCCTGCTCGAGTTTCTTCACGGTTTCTCGCGGAGCCACGGTGATTGGACCCTCCTCTATGATCTGTGATACAATACCATAATTTTAAGAACTCATGCCATCATTTGCGTCTATCAAATAGAGAGTATAGCTCNCTCCCCAGTGTCCATGCTGTAGAGATACTCAACAGTAGCAGCTCCAACATAGTTAACACTCTTAGCCAACCTTCTAGCTGCCTGCTCGAGTTTCTTCACGGTTTCTCGCGGAGCCACGGTGATTGGACCTTCCTCTATGATCTGTGTGTGACACAAAACCATAAAGTAAGAACTCAGGCAATCATCTGCATCTATCGATAGAAAGTATAACTCAGCTGGAATATAAAATTGAAATATATATGTTAGAATGGAAGCAATATGAAAATGAGTTTGTAACGGAATGATTTCTCGGATTTACAGAAACTGAATCCTGCACATAGCGTCACTGAAGGCAAAGCGGAATCTCGGTGCTGAATCCAGAAAAGCAGCAAACAATAACTGGAAATTTCAGAAACTAGATATTGACTCTATCTCTTCCAATTAGAACACAAATCCTAAATCGAAGAATATCGATTTCTCTTACTGAAGATTACCTAACAAAGATCGAAACAACTAAAACAAATACCCAAAAACGCGAGATTCTGAACTGAGAAAAAAATCAAAACGAATCCTCTTCGAAAATCCACTCGATACCTGAGCTGGGTTGCGTATGAGAATCTCGATTCACGTTCTTACGGAGGCAATATCCATCGATTGCAGGGTTATTTTTGGTAAAATCATTTTTCTCAGTGCGTCCGAAACATCCCATCGCTAAATTCAAGAAAGCTGAAACACGAATTATCCCTTGCTCTTGTCCTTCAATGTAATCACGTCTCTCTCTCAGAAAAAAAATCAACACTGAGACTTAGAGAAAAACGGAAAATTCAGATTTTGAGGAAAGATGGTGAAGAGGAAGGCAAAGTGAGAGAGAGATGCTTTAGTTTGAACTTTTTTTGTTTAAAGGATGCGCGTAAATAATCGTCTACGGGAAGGTACACCAAAGACGTGGACACGTGTCAATGAAAAGCGGTTGCGCACCAAATGTTTGATAAATTGCTTCGAAGAGTAGAGAGTTTCAGAATTGGATTTTTTGTGTGGAGTTAAGTGTTGTGATCCTCACTAGTGATGCATTTTCGGCAAAAGAGATTTACATGAAACAAAAAATACTCAAGAAACTTGAAGCTTGAGTCTTATCTTTGAGAAAATGATGATGAGATGCTCACTGTGATTACTGTGAAGAAGAGTAAGCTCTCTAATTCTTGGAACTATACTCATCAAAAATTCAAAATTGTGCAGACATACTAGTGGCATCCGATGGAAAAACTAAAGAACAGCAAGCTACTTACTTCTACAGCTCACGAATCATTGCCACTTCAGCTTGAGGACAAGCTTAAAGTCATGAGGCAATAAAGGATTTGGCTGAAGTTTGATATCTAAAGGGTTTGTGACTGAAATGGTTTGTTGCAGCAAAAGAGGTTCAGCATTATGTATGTGGACAAGTTCAAGAAAGGACAAAGAGCAAAAGGGTGACAAGCTTGTGAATGTGTGCATGCACATAGAATTATTCTGCGAGGACTATTGTCCTAAAAGCTAATGGATGCAATTAGAAGGAGAGGCAAAAACTAGTTGCAAAAGAAGAAATTTGCTTTTTTCTGTATATTGAGATGCTGAGATTGTTTCATGTCAGTTTGAGCACAAGCTGAATCTCACAGGGTCTTTGGCCATTAGTTAGTGTGGAAAACCTCTGGCTTATGGAGAGAGTAAGGACTCTATAGCAAACCTTAATCGTTCTTGTTCTTGATTGTTGAGTAAAAAAAGAGAGATAAGATCTGTGATCTTTATCAAATTAAACCACTAACAAACCTTTTGGTGTCTTCTCTGGACGCTACAATCACGGCTATGCAAAGCCGAAACGTTTCCATACTGGTCACAGAGCAGCTGCACCTCTAAATGCCGACTCTACACAAAAATATAAAGAAAGAAAAAAAAGAAATACATTACTAAGTTAGTCTCTCTAGCAAAGTATACATATAAGAACTCAAGAGATATAGCTAAGTAGCTAAATACCTGTGAAGCAAGCTTCATTATGAAAATCGGCGAGCCAGGGACCTCACCTTGAACTTGCTTGAATAGAGCCTTAACCTCATCATCATTATGAACCTAAGCAATGAAACCAGAATATAAGTAATCACCTTAGTGACAGTCCAAAGGCATATATATCTACACAAAGCTGACCTTCCTAATGCCTTTACCGCCACCGCCCCACGATGCTTTGATCATCGCCGGATAACCGACAACTTGACAACTAGCAACCGCTTCTTCAGTTGTGTAGACACAAGCTTGCCTGTAGATCTCCTCAGGGATCGTCACCAAGCTGCTACCAGGAGGAACTTTAACCTGAAAACATAAAAGAATTCAGCATTTTTGAAACAGGTCAACAATTCTCTAGCAGTAAACAAGTTTCACTTACATGTGAACCACTCCATGGCAGAGTAGGTACATCAGCAGCTTGTGCAATCAATGAAGAACCAATCTTATCCCCTAATGCTACCATTGAAGCTGCTGTAGGACCAAGAAATATTATTCCTTTTGCCTTCAAGGCATCAGGTAACTCGGGGTTTTCAGATGCATGACCCCAACCAGGCCAAACTGCATCCACACGCGTTGCCTCGGCCATCTACACATTAGATTCAAACAAAGATTAATGAAGAACAACTCCAAAGACAACATTAGTAGTACCCCAAGAAGTTGAATTCACCTCTACAATAAGCTGAACATTAGCATAATTGTTATTGTTTGTTCCTCCCGGAACCTCCACAAACTGATCAGCGATTCTGATGTGCTCCGCATTGATACGCATGTCTTCAGGAGTTGCCATCCCAACCAATGATATGGCTTTTTCCGAGCCAAATGTTTTGTAAGCCCATGTTCTTACACTTGTTATGAACTTCACAGCTGCCATTCCATTTGTAGCGACCAAGATGCTATGGATTGGTCTTTTCTCTCCATGAGCTTTGCAGAATTCATCGACTTCAGACGCTGTTGCAGGAATTTTATGACCGTTGATAGAGCCGGGCACTGTAACTGTCGTTTGAGATTCAGATGTATCTGTAAAACAAGACATAAGCAGACATAGTGGATCACTATACAAGGAAAATGGAGAGCAACATTGTCTCAAGAATTGTAGTTTTAGCCAAAAACAGGCTCTTGAAAAGAAATTGGTACTATCCTCATGAGCTTATGACGCTAACAAAATGAATCGGAAGAACATAAACAAACAAAGTTGCATCATAGTCTCAAGAATTGTGCAGTAATTATGTCTCAAGAATTGTACTTTTAGCCAGAAACAGGCTCTTGAAAAGAAATTGAACAAAAACAACAAGATCGTCAAAAACGAAAGTCATGAATTTTGTAATATCCTCATGAGCTTATGACACTACCAAGGTGACTTGAAAGAACAAAAAACAAACAAAGATGCAACATGGTTCTAAGAATCCGTGTTCTTTTCATAGAGATCAAAGACATCAATGCTTTTTTGCGTATTCAAATGAAGCAAAATGCAAATTATAAGCAAAAAGATAGAAAGCAAACCATTATCCCAAAACGAGGTTGGATCAGGGCTTCTCGGGTCGTTCCTTCCTAAGAAAGCCAGAGGACGAAACTGTTTGCTCCGAGACAAAACATTTCTTCTGCTTTTGTTTCTGTAAAGCGAAACTCCTTTGAATGTTCCCAAAGTACTTCCCAGCAGCTTCACTGTGGTTGGAAAATCTCTGTTAATGGTATTACTTGAACCACCAACTGTTTTGATCCATGGAGACACATTCTTGAGGCTAATCGGATCCGAACCACCATTTCCGGCAGAACACGAAACCAACGCTCTCATCTCCATTGCTACAACAAAACTTTGTAATCAAGCCAAACTGTCCCTGAGATTAGTGAAAGTGTAAGTAAACCTGTCCCCGTTTTTTACTGGGCTTAATTATATAAATAAATTTGGGCTTTAAAGGCAGATGCATGTTGGTCAAAATTCGGACCAGTCAACAACATTTATAATAATAGCCATAAAAAGATCTAAAAATATCTACGTTTTAAGAATAACCTGGATTTTTTGGAATTAAGAAAAATATAAAATTTTGTTTTGATTTTAATATTAACTTGATGGTTTTCCATACGGGTGGGCACTTCGGTTTTCGGTTTGGTTTCGCTTCGGTTTTCCCGGTTTTACACTTTATCGGTTTTATAATATTTCGGTTTGGTATGGTTCGGTTTTCTTCGGTTTTCGGTTTTTCAGTTTTATAAAAAATTAAACCATATAAAACCCATATGTAACTTGGTTCGGTTTCGGTTTTTTCGGAATTATATTATTACTAAAAACTTTGAATCTTTGATTCAAACTATGAATATGAATAGTAATAATAGATATGAGTGAAACAAAACAAAAAGTTAAAAAAATAAAATCCAAATCATAGTAAATAAATCTAATTCATCAATAAAACCAAGTCTATAAAAGCCAAAAATTAAAAACCAAATATTTCTATTCGTAGTTTGTATTTGTAAATATTATATTTTAAATATTTATACGTAAATATTTTTTAAAATATTATATTTAAATTTATAAGTTTAAGTTTTAGTAAATTAAATAGATAATTAAGCCTAATAATAAAATATGGACATAAACTAAACTAAGAAAATAAGAAAATATAAATTATTTAAAATTTAGTTCTAAAACCAAAAAAAACATTCGGTTTGACGGTTTTTAACCAAACCAAACCTAAACCAAAACTTTTAAAAAATAATAAGCAAATAGTTTTTTAGGTTTAATCATAACCAAACCATATCATTTTTTCGGTTTGGTATGGTTTGGTTTTTTCGGTTACGGTTTTTTTGCCCACCTCTAGTTTTCCACGCCTAAAGAATTTATAAATATGTTTCAGTTTTATAATTTTCTTTTATATTTTTATTAGTTTTGAATTTTATTAAAATGATGAATTCTTATGTTGGATATTATTCTTAATTTTAGTATGAAAACTGAATGGATATTTTTAAAATTTTAGAAGTTAGTAATATGCCTTGAATATTGGTTCTAAATCATATGGAGCGTGGAAGCCCTCTAAGTCCAGTGGTTGACTAAACGGTTCATTAATGCTTCTACACCAGGAGGTCTAGGTTTCGATTCCCAGAAGATGCGATTTCTGCAGGTTATTGGAGTTGACAAATCAGATAAAGAAAATTTCCAGAACGGTGCAAATTGAACTATTCGTGGTGGGCCTACATATGGATTGTGGATCTTTGTGGAATAGATAAATTGTCCTTTAAAAATTATCCTTATAATTGTCCTCATAATATTTCAGACGACAAAAAAATAAATCATATGGAGTATTTTACGGGATATAAATGGGGGGGGGGTTTGGGATAGTTGAACTTCGTGTTTCGGATTCGTCCTTTGGGGGGGGACGAGTAGTACTTGAGCAGGCTTTGAGCCGGGTTTCCGAGCCATGGAATCAGTAGCAGGCGGGTTAGACAACCTTCGGGAAGAACGAGAAAAAGTTTCCTTCTCGAAGGTTCTCTGACGTCCAAGTCAGGCGTGCACAACTAGGAACAAATACTCAAAATGGTAGGTTTAGTGAGATTTTGGATGGAACATCACGTCTGTGGATCATGATGTTCATTTGATGTTTGTGGTGACCGTGAAGGCCATAAATCGGCATGAGAGAAGCGATGAGGGAAGAGTTACTTACCTCGGCTGGCATTCTCTTGCCGGATAACTAAGGAAGTCACATCCTCAACATCGTGATGTTCGGTTCAGTCGGTGGAAGGTGTTCATGCGGTATGGTCATCGTGGAAACGGATGGGTACGATGAAATTCCTGCGGTCTGTCTCTGTGTCGCTCTCAGAGTTTCTCTGGCTCTCTCTGACTTTCTGCGGCCTTCGTCGCCCTTGTGGCCTCTGCCGCCCCCCTTTTTTCTTTAGCCTTCGAGCTCTATTTATACACCTTTGGCTTTTCTTCTTACTGGCTCCGCCAACCCCGTCGATTAGTCATGTAGTAGCGGGGATCGATGTAAGTCACGCCGAACTCCTGTTCCACACTTTGGCGCTCGTCACGCCTAGCCTGAAGCCTACTGGGAGGCATGCGGGTAGGCACCATGTTGAGCGGGTCCCTCTGTTGACATGGTGCCTCCTTATTGGTTTAGGTAAAATCGGTCCCAACACATATATATAACTAGGCTAATATTTTCTATTCACGAGTTTTCATATTTAATTTTTTGGTTAACCTGGTTTTCATATTTTATTAGTTTATTTTATTGTTATATTGTTATTAATTTATACATGCAGAAAAAAATCTTGATAAACCGCATATATTTTAGTTGCAAAATTTTATCAAATTAGACAATGAAGACAATAGTTTTTCATGTTATGTTTTCCAATTTTTCTCATCACCACAATAATAACTTAGTGATATTTTTCAAAAAACTGAGTTTTAAATATTATATGCGCCATCAGAAATATGGCTTTAGAAGAAATAGATCATTCAGAATGATCGGTTAATGTACTTCACATTTTTCATATTTACTATGCATCTAACTTTAGATTCATATATTAGTGGAGTGTTTTCAATATACGATGTTCCAAAAAAATATGGTAGTTCAATGTATTTGCAAAAATAAACCAGCGCATAAAAGTTTTCTAAATTAACCCAACTTCTACAAATGTATAAACTTTTCACCCTCACCAAACCACCGGATGCTTTGGGCTACTGGTTAAACGCAAGGATTGATTGTGTTGTGCTCTTAGTTCGATTCTTAGTGGGAGAGATGTTTTACGCTATATCATAAAGTATTAGCAATGGTTGGTCCCGAACCAAAGGGGGAGAACTAGAGCCTTGGCCCAAACCCATCCTAGTTAACAAAAAAAAAATTAACTAAGAAAAACAATATATGGGAGTTCAATTTATCGACCATCTTTGTAATATTATTTAAATTGAAGAAGAGAATGCTGACATTTTGACCCCCAAAAAAAAAAGAGAACACTGACATAACAAACTTTCAAAAGGCGCAAGCTTCTTATTTCCCTATTTAATTTGCATTTAGATGAAATTTTTTATTTGCCGGATTTTTCTAAATTAAGCATGACCATGTTTCTCGGTATTATCCCGCAATCTTTTTTGCTAATCCTTTATTAGTTCTCTGCCACCGCTTCTTCAAAGAACATCATCCAAGAGTTAAAAAAACTAAATAAAAGAGCTTTAAAGCAAACCAAAAAAATCTTGAGAGAGTATTAATCTTGAAGGAAGAGGAGAATACGTTTTAGCTTACCATGCAAAATATTTAAGTAAAGATCATGACGCCCTGAATAATGGGGCATGTTTTGGCATGCCAGAGATATATTGCTAGAAAAAGAGTATGAGGGCTCCTTGTTTGAGAATTGTTTAGTAAAAGTGAATTCTTGTTTCTGACACAATATTCACTCCTTTCTTGGCATGGTTCAGCACCTGTAGCATCGTGATCAATGAGAATTTTGCGTCTCCTTCCTCATAGATGCTGGTGTCATATTTATATAGCTAAATTCATTTGTCGGGTCTGTTTTGGCCACTTTGTCCATTACGTTCTCGAACCATTTAAACGAACATTCCTCTCTTGTAATTTGATAGTAGTAAGCTATCATGGTATGAAAAACTCACTTTTTTCTTGCTGATGAAAGAGGAGGAGAGACCATATTGTGGTTTAGTGACTACCTCCAGGTTCCAACTCTTCCTTCTTCTTCTCCATTGCCTTTTAAGTTATTGAATATGCCACTGACAAATGCTGATCATCGAAGTAGTTCTAATTCCTGGACACAAAAGTATAACAACTTCAAACTTCTCATGGTATGGGGTTGGTGCTCCATATGAAGTTAGACCGCCAATTAGAATTCTTTGAAAGCTAAAGGATTACAGTTCCACAACAATTAACTAGAGGAGGTTAGAATATAACCAAACTTTGAGACGAACAACTAGCCAAAGTTGCAATACTTTCGGCTAAACCTTTTATACTGACTAAAATAATATGTTTCAACAACATTAATCAGTAAAATATTATACTAGGTCTACTTTTAACACAAAACCAACTATTTAATATTTTAGTTCCTTAAGATATAATCAGCGATGTAATTGGTCTCCTTCCTAAAGAGTAAGGGGTAACAATAGCCAATGAAAAAAGAAAATTCAAAAAGATTTAGCACAAATACATCAAATTTCTAACTACATTGACCATGCTTAGAATGTTTTATATATCGAAACCAGGTGATATAAATTTTTACATTAAGATATTGCGTAAACTCATAATTGAAACTCTATACTGCAAAAAGTAAAGATATCAAAGGTTAAAAAGTTCACCTTCAGGTAAAATCACGGTTGGTACAATCACATGGCTAATTGTCATCACGTGACAGAATGATTAACAAGAGACATGTAAGAAATTTATCATGCAAAAAAACCTGCAACGATGTTTTGGAATAATCTATTAACCCCAACTTAACCTACATCGATGCCAAAGAAATAGTGGATAATTGATAATACACCAAAGTAAACCAGATAATTGAATGGTTCTAAAATCTGAGGAGTTGCACGTTTTATCTAACACTTGACTCGACTATCTACAAGATAAATTAAACTCAAATTTCAAGAACTTTGTTTACAATTATTTGTTGATTCATTCCAACAATCAAATACACATGAGTTTTGTTTCGAACACATGATTGGACATTCAGACAATCACACTAAGCTTTCACCACTAGCTAAAACCTTAGAATAAACCCATGAAGAAAATATTTTCTCAAAATTATTTATAATTATGTTGATTAACCAAACTGAAAATCAGAAAATATATAAAGTTGATTCAAATCGTAAGTCAAATTTTACACATCAAAAGTATATGGTTATTTGTTGGAAAATGGAACAGTAAATGAATGTTTCTAACTTGAAAGACCCTCAAGATGCTGTTAAATATCGGAAACAATATGTAGTTGATGAAAAAACAGATGTTGACACTTAATTCTCTAATACTTCTGCTCTATCCCAATTTTTGCCTCTGTAATATATCTAGTTGTAATTTCAAATCTTTCGCTCGTCTAGAAACCGGAACAATATGATACTCGGGTTTTTGTGGCTCAATGTACCAAACCGTTGTTCTAGAAGGTTAGCCTTTTCAAGTAATTCATTGTTCATGAATTCTTGATACAAAATTAATGAGCATAACTTAGCAATAAATTTCTGATCTGCTTGACCACCTATAAATTTCTGATCCGTTTGACCAACTCGAAACAGAAACAAATAACTGCATACGCATTATCCGTAAAATAAGCCTTTAAGAGATTGATACAAATTCGCCCTAGCATCCATTCTCTCCCAGGCGCTCTTCCTGAGGTGGCCGCCGCAAGCATTCAGCCGCATCGAAATGAAGCTCCGTCGTCAGCTTTTCTCCGCCTCCCCTTGAGAATTGTCGCTACTTTGAGATTGAAGCTTGAAGACTGTGTCCTCCTCAGTGAAGCTTCCCTCTTTCCTCACCGGCAATGTTCTCTCTCCTTCGATCCCCCCCCCCTCTTCTTCTCATCCACCGTGTCGCTTGAGTGGCGGCGAACTTTCCAGTCCGTCCGGCCGGTACGCAGCATTTTTCGGATATGAGATCTGCCTCTTCTTAACTCTCGGTGGTGTCTCTCCGCCTTTCATGGTTCTGTTAAAGCATCCTCGTCGTCGTGTTCTCTCTTCTCCTTCGTTGATCCATCTAGGTCCGGCGAACCGATATGCCATGTCTCTTTCCTCTCCAGTCTCACCGGTAACCCTCCGGATTCACCGGAACCTCCCGACCCTCCCGAGGACCTCCTGACCCACCAGACGACTGTGGTCCTCTTCTACCACTGGTTCTAGCAGCTTCCTCTACTCCGTCGACTGCCCATTCCTTTCCACCATCAGAGATCCAAAGCTTTATTTTCTTCATCTCCTTCCTATTCGCCACAGTCGATCTCGTTATCGTAGGCCAGGTATTTGGCGATGGATTCACCGTTGCGGTCACTCTCATCGTCCCTCTGTTCCCCATCGGCAATCACTTTATATGGGTTTTGCCCATTATGCCTAGTTTGGGTTGTTGCCTCTTTTCACTTCCTGGGCTTGGCCCTTGTAATCACTACCGCTCACTTTCTCCACTTCCTGGACCTGGTCCTTGTATCAATAATGGTTCTTCTCTTTCCGGGCCTAGCCGTTGTAATCATCTTTGTGCATATTTTACTGATGTTATTTGTGGTCATGTGGCTGAGATGGACATAAAAATTGCTAGGGAGAGCTTTATCCCATCTTTCTCCTTGTTTAATGAGAGAACTTTACCATGTTCTTCTCTTTCTAGGAAGAGATCGTTACAATTCTCCGTCTCCATGAGAGGCGGGTCCCTCTCATAATCATTTCTGAGAAATCTTTACAACTTTCTCACTGATATGTGTTCTTACGTAGCGGTCGGTATGTGACCAAAAGAGGCAACCAGATTTGTTTCAATGATACCCGGAAGTAGGAGTTGGTTTTCAACGTTACTTTACAACTTGACTAAGATTATCCATTCCGGATAGGCCGTGAAAGCGTTTTCGACACATTTGAACATTGTTTCAAATCCCCTGTCACTGTTCTTCGAAAATGAATCTGCTTTGTGTTTTATCGTCTTTGTGCTTTATTGTATTATTCAAAGAGGATGCTTAATTCCCTCTTCTAGTTGTAATCGGGTATATTAATTAATGGAATGAAATGTTGGACAAAAAAAATGATACAAATTCACATCAATCGTTTTACAACTTTTAAAAGAGGCATGATCTGATTTATGAAATTTAGAGAAACCCAAATCTAAATTATTATCGCAGTGTTTTCTAGTTCACTTATTAAGTGATTAAAACTATATACTTCAGGTTTGAAGACAATCTTTCATGATATTGCATGTGATCTTCATCGTTTTGAATGACGATGTTGGGTCATAGTTTTAAGACATTGCAAATGACCAAAGAAATGAGATCGTAAAGATATATAAGGAGATACACAAATTAACTGAAAAGACACAACGGTGAACAAAGCAAACCCGAATTAACAAATTTCAAAAATGAATTAGCTCTAGTTCCAAACATGACTCCCCAATTTATCCAAAAAATTACAGTAGATCAACACTAAATTTTTCAAAATTACTGGTCTTAGCTGCCGACATTACCAAAACCAAACCTTAAAAATGGAAGGTACCTTTTTATTTATACATTTCCATGTAAATGCACAGTGTGAAGAATTTTTGGTTGAAATCAAGATGCAGATAACATGAATAAGAAGCACATGAGCATCGACATACATGATAATACATCTTCGATATGAGAGAGATCAAGATGACGTCGGACATTGATGCAATGCAGTATGTAACACTTTAAGTCGTTAATGACATTAAACTCTAAGAAGAATTCGAAGAGATGAAACGGAAGAAGTATCTGAACTGTAATCATTTATTGAAGAAAATTATTGTGGGACACATATCTTTTTCTGAAACGCTGACGTGGCAGAAAGTTGGAGAAGGTTCATCTTTTTCATATATATGGTTAGACACTTTTCTCTCTATTTAGGTTATGCATATTAGCAAAAAAAATTTCTTTAAAGGGCTCCACATCAGTAATTGCAATTTAAAATTGACTGATTTTATATATGACGATGTTGTCGAGCTTGGATTTGCATATTAACTGGACCTTTCTATTGAAAAATCTAATAACCTTATAAAGTTCCACTAGCTTCGACTCATTTCCCTTCCCATCCCCATCCGACAAAAGATAACCATCATTGCATGTTCTCCAACGAAACTGTAGCAACAATTGTTACCCTTAATCAAGGTAATTTATTCGACATTTCAATTCTCATACCAATTAATTTTAATAGTATGCTCTCACAATCACTCGCCTTCCCTTCACCATTGCGATTACTACCGTTATACAAACGACTCATCATACTACTATCAATATGCTACTTCACACCCCAAAACACTACAACTCCACTTTCAAATACATAAAAATAACAAAATTCAAACCAAAAACTCCAAAAATGTCCGAAGTTGAAGTTGTAGCAATCCCAATTGCTGTTAAATATGTCACGTTTGATGATTTATGTCTCAGACGCTCTTCTCAACTGGTTTTTTGTCGGCTTATACAATTCGGGGATGCTCGCAATATCAAGAAAGATGGTTGAATTTACAGGGATGTTCCTACTTCTCCTAGATGAGAAGATCACACCATCCACTAACTTCTTTCATATTTGTCAGTGCACCCCACTCTAAATGATTAATACTAACCCCTCCTTTTTGGTTTTCAGCACTCGGTCATCCATGGGTTCATACAGGCTGTACATGTTGACAAAAACCGCCCAATTTAAGAGAAAATGTCATCTTTCATGTAGGCGAGTCTGAAGTGTGCCGGTGCACAAACCTCTATAAAATCACATATCATTCTTTCGTCATCTGTTTACTTGCTTTCACAACAATTGCCAAAGTAGTCAATGTTGTCCCAAAAATAAAACATGAAAAAATTATACTACACAGCATCGACCACCTCCAAGTTTTAGCCAACACCAATCTTGAACTCCCTCGTGAAAATTTCTATTTTATATGTCCAAAATATCAAATGTAACTCATTTACACAATATCACAATAAAAATCATTTGCCTAAACGAGATGTTGTTGGCCAAATCCGCGTTATGCAAAGGTCAAATTTCAATGATGCATCTTCCACACAACATTTTATCCAAAACCAATTTTGAACTCACTCGTAAAAAATCCTATATAATTGTCCAAAATATCCAACATCCCTTACTTAATATTTGTGAAGTATAATTAGTGAAAAATTCAATACGTCACATTCACAATCAAACTTAATGCATTTCAAATGTGACATGAAAATATGACGTGGTAATTTTCCTGAAAAATAGAAATGTTTTGATTGATTGGGTTAAGATTACCCCAAAAAATATAAACATTTGTTCAATCCTAACACTAAGATTAACAAAGTTGAATAAAGTGGAGTTGAGAAATACTATCTATCTATCTTTTCAAAAGAATTGACAAAAAAAAATTTTGACAAGACATTTTATGATATGTAAAGATATTGTACTATAGCCTCTATTTTAGTTTTTCGGATTAAGAAAAAATTCTCACGAAAGTTTAATTTGATTAAGTGAATCCATATCGAACGTAAATTGATTCAGTTTTAGTATCGTTACAAATGTTGTATTTATTTCTATATTAAAAAATTGTGATATTTATCCGAATTAAACTAAAAAAAATCTTGATTAATTCAATTTTTTTACTAAAAATTTTAAAATATATATATGATTATAATAAAATAGTAATGAAAATGTAACTGAATTTTTCTGTAATCAAATTGTAACTGCTGTAAAAAAAAATCAAAATATAACAGAACTCGACGAACTATGAAACATATTGCAAGTTTTATGGTGAAAATATAGAAGCGAGAAAACGCTAAGAATCACCATTTATATTTTATAGTCTTTCATATCGCCGAATTTATATTTTATCATAAAAATTTTGAACATGACCATCCAACTATCTATCTTTTCAAAGAATTGATCAAAACCTTTTTTAACAATTTTTTTTTTTATGATTTGAAACAATCTCCTACTTATTATTTGTGAAGTAAAGTTAGTGTATTTCAAATATGACATGATAATTTCCCTAAAAAGTGGAAATTTTTTGATGGGTTAGATTAAGATTACCCCCAACAAATATAAACTTTTGTTCAATCATAACACTAAGATTAACAAATTTGAATTAAGCAGAGTTGAAAAATACAATGTTTTCGCAAATTTTACAGCTATTCATAATAGATTGCCTAAATATGATTTCATTTTACGACAAATATGTTTTATAATTTTCATACAGAAAAAATGAAAATTAATACTAGATTACCTAGTGAAGTACATATATCTTCGTGACATAAAGTAAAATATTATTTTTTACAACAAAATAATAGTTACATTATTGGTTAAATATATTTTATAAATTAGTTATTTTGCAAGAATGTTACACTGAGATGTGAGTTTGAAGTATCATTTGCTAAAAAAATCCAAGATTTTATACGAAATGTGATTCTATTATAATTTATGTCATTAGGTGGGAAAATTTTGATTTTTGGGGAGTTAATTATCTTTTTAGTTATTAATTATAGATCGACATTATTTTACATATTTTGATATTTTTTACATTTTTGAACTCTTTTACTTTGCAGATTTGAAACAATATGTTTTTTAAATCAATAGAAAGAGAATGATTACATATTTTCAAGTGAATCACATATCTAATTTTACCATTCTAATAAATGTTTACCTCTTTCGCATTTTTTTCTTTTGGTTGATTCACATTTTTTTACTATATTTCTTGTTATATAAGTATCTCAAGTGAGCAATCATAATTATGACAGCATTAATCTTGCGGAAACCAACAATTAGAAATTGTTGTTTATCCAAAATAATTTTCGAATATCACCAATTTTATAAAACCCACCGATAATCACTTGAGAATGTCAGTTTCTTTCTACCTATATCAGTTTTCTCTCATGAACAACTATGTGTTGCACTATCTAAAGTTAAGTATTGATGAGGACTAAAAGTTCTAATAAGAAACAAAGAAGGGACGATCCAAAAGAAAATTATTAAGGTTGTCTACAAGTAAGTGTTTAGTTTTTATATTTTTGACATTTTCTTTTAAACAGATCATTATACGTTTTATTTTTATTTCTGTTTATTTAGTTATTATTATTTTTTTAATATTTGCTTTTCTATTTTTTTTTTTTGAGCTTTTTATAATTTTCACTTTATCTATAGTCATTTTTAACAAATAAAGGTTCTTACAACCATATTCCTTATAACACAATTCATCACATACAAATACTAACGAATCAGCATATAATGTTACATAATTAATCAACTCATAAAATACTTTATAGCCTGCACAAGTTTAAACCAGATGTTGTTGGCGCTTTCCACAAGGATCAAACATGGGAGAGTTACTCAGATATCATATAAATTAGGTGATATGACCAGTTACATACAAAACTTTTTTTTATTACTATCATATTTCGCCTATATTTTTCATACCCAGTGTGTCCTTGTTACATGATATAGGAAAAAAACGTAATTACAAGGAATGTCATTACTTTTTAATTCCACATTAGAAAAAACGCGCCGCCATGTCAGAAATCGCTGACGTGTATTAATAAAATCAGTCGTAACGCGCTACATCGGCAATGACGGCTGAGTTACAGTATGTTGCGGCTGATTTAAGGAAAATGGCTGAGTTATGAGCTAACGGCTGACTTACGTGTATAACCCAGCATGGTGTTTCGGCTGACTTAATGAAATATGTCTGAGTTATGAGAAAACGGCTGACTTACGAGCATAACCCAGCCATACGTTACGGCTGAGTTATAGCCCGATGGTTGATTTGTCAAAATTTGGCTGAGTTATTGTTTCGACACGGCTGAATTAACTTTCTCCGGCTGGCTGAGTTATTACTTCGTTACGGCTGATTTTCGTGTAAGTGTCATAAATCAGCCGTAATGAGCTGGGTTGACGAAAAGTAATACTTACAACATCGAACATCCATCCATATTCTCGATTTGGCCAATGCTTTCTTTCGGTGATGATAACCCTATAGAAATCAACAAAGTCTGTTGCCTTGCCCAATGGGATATTCCTAACAGATAAACACAAGTTAATATACACAAATAGTGTTAACAAGCTGTAATTAACAAGTTAATAAGGTCTAAAGGGTCGTACTCGTATGGCTTTAGGTAATCCTTATGTTTCTGCAATCTGGCCGGATCAACCGGTGCCAGAGGATCATATATTCCAGGTGAAGGTACACAATTCTTCCTCATGCACGTCAGTCTGTTGTCTCCAATATAAGGAAAAACCCTTGCTGGATGATCTTGTTGTGGATTCAATGCACTCCCATCCGGGGACAGCCTAACACTCTCCATCCTTAAAGCTTTAATTCTATCGATCCTAATCTTTTCCTCATCATCATCATCAGACTCAGGCAACATGCACATGTTATCAGCGACAAACTGGTCTGTGACATCCCATATGTCAGGGTCACCTTCCTTCGGATCATTATTGTCAGTTTTTTTCAGGATTTCATCAGTTTTTTCATCTCTTTAATGTTCTGAGCATGTACTTTTATTTTGAGCTTCGTCACCGCTGAAGGCTTTCTACCTCTTCTCGTTGGCTGATTATTTTCGGCCGGCATCTGTTTGCTCTCATCTTCGACTACTATCTTCTGTACCTCTGCTTCTTTGGCCACCGTTTTAGGCTTTCTACCTCTTTTCTTTAGCTTATTATCTTCAGCCGGCATATGTACCTTTGCTTCTTTGGACACTTAATTTTTTGTATTTCTGGGACGTAATCTATTAGCAGGAGACTGCTCAATGAAATCAATAGGATCATCTTTTCCATCACTGGCCTTAACAAAATCCTTATACATATTCTTATTGACCCCAACAACACCCTTGTCCTTCTCTACGTCGACAAAATTCTTCGGCTGTATAACATAGCGAAGAAAATAAGATAACAATAACTCATCAACAACGTTAATACAACTCAGCCATAAATTAAACATAACTCAGCCACAACGTTAAGACAACTCAGCCATAAATTAAACATAAATCAGCCGCAACTTATATGACAACTCAGTCGTAAAGTATTCATAATTCAGCCGCAATGTATTGATATTTCAGCCGTATGTATGCCACTATTAGCTTACCATAAGACTAGTAACAGAGTAGTTTTGTGGCGGTTTTCGTGGAACTTGAGGTGTCGGTAGTTGTGGCTTCTTCTTCTTGAGCAGATCGATAATTCTGAAATTTGACCCGTCATCACCAATGTTTTGGCCAGATTGCCCTACCCCCATGACATTCAGGTGCTCTTTCATCTGTTTGAATTCAGTCTCGATAGATCCAAGCCTGATTTCCATCCTCGCTTCTACTCTATCTCCAATCACCTTCTCCAGATTTGAAGACATTTCTCCAATGGTTCTATCAACGGTGTCAAACCTTGAGTTTAATTTAGACACCATCTCCACGACTGTTCTAACCGACACATCTTCCCCAACATAGTCCTCCTCACCAACACCCTGCAACACATACACAAAAACGTATAAACAAGCTAACAAAACGTTACATAAAATATAAACTCACTATATACCATATCACTTACCTTTGCTTCTTTCTTCTTTTTTTTTATTCTTCTGTGCATGTCCTTCACCAGATTCACCACCCTCACTGTTGATCACTTCCATGGTTTTCAAGACCTTCTGGACTTTCTGCTTCTTTGCGGGAGATTCAGACTCCACCGCTGCTTTAGCATTTAATTTTTTCTTCTTCTCATTCCTTTTCACATCCCAAAAACCTTTGACAAACTTATCCTCATGTACGTCTTGGATCAAGTGATCAAGTTCTGGGTCTTCTGCTTGATCTGACCACGTATAAAATAGATCTCTTACATCATCCTTCACAACCATTTCACTCACACACACCTATAACATAAGAGATTATGAAACCCATCAATAAGTTTTAACTCAATCATCAATAGGTATAACTCAGACATCACTATAACATAACTCAACCACTAATAAACCATAATTCAACCATCACTAAACCATACATCAGCCATCACTAAAAGTATAACTCAGCAACCGTATAACTCATCCATCACAAAATTAACTCAGCCATTATTAAAAACATAACTCAGCCATTAACTATCATAACACAGCCAAAACCTTACCTCACCATATGTTCCGATATCTTCAGCAATGGTCGATTCCATTGTTGAACGTGTACGGTTTCCACCCCATCAAAACAACGGTATCTCATCATTATTGATTATGTTCCCAAATCGCTCTCCAAAGCATTTGACTGAATCATACGCCCAAACCTGTAACACGTAAACCATACCACAAATGGCGTCAACATCTTTATATCATCAACAAGAGTTTCAAATGCTGACCGACCCCATGGATAAGTCTTCATTGCTTCATCTTCAAAAACTCTTTTTGCACTTTCGAATGGTATTCTAGAATTATGATGCAATCCATAATTACCAATGCATTGAAGAAGCAATAGCCCCAACCATTTACGCTTTTGAGGAGGCCATGTCCGGCACACTGATAATCCTGCCCTAAGTTCATCTAACTTTGGTCCTTCCCCACCAGGCACATTCAATTCTCTGAAGAACGTTCTGTAGTCAGCTTCATGTTCAAACATCTATGTAGGCATTGGATCTGTGTTTAAACCCGTGATATGACCAAATTCATTCAAGCCAAACCTGATAGGTTGACCACCGACGAGACACCAAATCTCCTTTTTACGTATTCTCAACTGTCTACATAGAAGATAGTGTACAGTCTTACCAGATCACGTGAATTGGCTGTCAGATAGCTTAGCAACTATTCCAATAGGTAACTCCTTCATTTAATCCCACGCATCTTGACCTATTGATTCTCTAATCCCAGGGAGATCTGCCATCTTAAAATTGTGGTTAATGGATTTATTCTCTAGATTAGACTCCCCTTCTGCGTAAAGTCTTGGAGGGTAATCCCTTGCTTGTTCTTCAGAAATAACCTTAGCCATCTAATAAGAAAGTCACTACAAGAATCTATCGAATTAGCTACCGATTATTTTGTAGCTACCGTAGACAATCTGTTGCTAAAATTAGACAGGCTACTGATGGCGACAGATGAATTCTGTTGCCTCAGCTTCGACGCTATTCCAGATCCGTAGCAAATTTGTAGCCCACTTGCGATGAATTAGCGAGAGTAATGACCGTAGCCAATAGTAATGATATAGCTACGGGTTGTTCCGTTGCTCTTTAGTGACGGCTTTAGCGAAAGATTTTGTGTGGGTACAGATTTTAACGACAATCTTTTCGTAGCAAGTTGTGACTAATGTAGCCACAAATTTGGTTAAAAGTTATGTGTGGCTAAATGTTGGATTTAGCAAGGACCATACTTTTGGCAAAAACCGTAGCCAAAAAAAACAAAGCTACGCATTTAGCAACAGATTTCGTTGTTGCTTTAGCTAGAGAGATTGGTATGTATAATCTGTTGCTAAGCTAATATAATTCGTTTTCAATAAATATATAAAACTGTAGAAATCATTTTTAAAACATTAAATATATTATAACCAGAAATCCTAAATTCCCAAATATCATACAATCAACAATCTAGTTGACAAAAAAAAGATTAAACCTGGAAGTGAAAACAAAAGACATAACAAAAGTTCAAATCGAAAAAAAAGATTTCGTTTGTTTTGCCTTTAGTTTTCACTAGTGGACAAACCGAAGTTCAAACAAAAGTTCTAGCAAGAAAAAATCGCCTAACGCCATGCCTTGGATTTAGGCAACAGCAGCTGCCGCTTCAGTTGGAGATGTCTGGGTGTGGGGCTGGTGAGATGGATCAGGTGGCTGCTCGGTCGCTGTGACTCCCCTAGCTTCACACAAAGCTGTCAGCTGCTGGCTCATAAGATTGACAACTCCAGTCAAATTGATCAGATCCCTCTCACAACGAGCTTGACGAGGAAGAACAACGGTTGGTGGGTCAATGGGATCATAATACTCCATATGTGCAGTTCCAAGTCCAAAAAATCATCCTTTATATGGCTTGACTATCTATAAAAATATGTGATCACAAAAGGTAAGCATAATGTGCTATTACAAAATAAAAAAACTTAAGTAAAGTATAAGAATCTAAATTGACATCAATTACCGAATAAAAAGCTTCATCTCGCATTAGGAGTTTAATTGGCATTTGTAAGTTGGACCCTTGGCTGCCAACCTCATTGTCATCAGGTTCATGGGAAACTGTGAAGCAACAATGGACTCAACTTCTTGGACAAAAGTACCATCAATTTTCATATGTGTCTTCCGCACTAATTCGGTGATCGCTGGCTCCTCACCAAGCTCTATCATCTGTATACATTTGTTATTAAAAATTGTAAAAGGAATTAAGTTAATAGGAGAACAAATACTCGTTCATAAGACACAATAAGGGAAATGTAGTAAACAGAAAAAGACAATAAAAAATAAGGGGCTCATCATTTGTACCATATCATATTTGACCTTCGCGTATGATTTTGAACCTGAAATATGTTGATGCATACCATCACCACCACGATCAGATTTACGGTTCTTCGAATTTGTATTGCTAATATGAACCGCCTTCTCTGAATCCCAGTATCGCCACATCAATTTCTAATTTATGTCAGAGACAAAACTGGGATTTTTGTTGTGTCTCTTCCCCTTGCTGATGTTGTTTGAGATCATTCTCCGAAGTTGTTTAGTCCATAGAGTCTTCACCAAAGTATGATGCTCTGAATCCCAGTAATATTTTTGCTGGAAAGAGATTAAAAGTGAAGGGAATGTCCTGGAGATCATACTTGTATACACTCTGGTATAGTTGTGAAGTCGAGATAAGACTATCATGTGATGCTGGGTAATTATAATGCTTTGCTAGAAGCCGCTTATAACTTATGAGTTGTGAACTCATTGCCAACATCATATGATCCTATAGGGTCACACACCTAAGCAAACTGGATAACAAATACTGGGAATGATCATTAAAGTAATGATCTCATCAATGTGTAATTGTTACACGTTGATATTGAGTTTACATGAGAGTGTCGATCGACACAGCCTATTGGTGTCGATCGACACTACTCGGGATTAATGATACCGGGTTTAATTTAACTTACTGAATTTAAACCGGTTAATCCAAGGGTTTATGGGATTTCGTGCTTGACTCCTATATATGTAAGTCAGAGCCACGAAATCACTAAGAAGTAACCCAAGGAACTTGCCCTAGCCGTCAAGTAAGAAACTCAGAAGCTCCCAGAGGCACTAGCATCCCTGATCCAGTCTTGTGTGCGTGTGGACTAGCTATAGAGGCGCAGCATCTGAGGCGCTCCAGATCTCGTTTTACCTATCCATTCCGCTGCCAATCACCAGGTAAATCTCTGATCTGAGGACATAGATTCAATAAGCATGATCTTGTGGCAATAGGACTTTGACAGTATTAAAGAGTTAATACCCACCAATTTCCATCAGTGGTATCAGAGCCATATGTTTAATTGAATCTGTAACATGCTGTTCATGTGTAATGAATTCGAATTTGAGTTTTGAAATCATTAAAATTTGCATGTTAGATCTTTCATTCAAAAATCGTTTTGGAAAAAGGAGAAAATTAGGGTTCTCTGCGCGGCTGTGTCGATCGACACCAAGCGTGTGTCGATCGACACGGGCAGAATAAAATTAGGTTTTCTGCGCGGCTGTGTCGATCGACACCAAGCGTGTGTCGATCGACACGGGCCTGAAACACAGCGTAAAACTCTAAGTGTCGATCCTTTGATCGACGTTCCGGAAATCGCTGTGTCGATCGATACAAGGGTTGTGTCGATCGACACGCGTCGATCGCTGTCGGTTCAATTGGATTGAACCAGATTAATGCAATCGGTCTGATCGGGATTAATCGATTTCATCACGGTTAAACTGGTTAGCTGGTGTCGACCGACACAAGAGTTGTGTCGATCGACACATGCGTTAAACCGAGACCGGTTCAATTGGATTGAACCGGAATTGATTGGTTTAATCGGGTTAGATATTTAACCGCGATTAGATCGATTGAAAAGGGGTTTCACGCAATTTCGAATCATGAGGTGTCGATTGACACAAGCTATTGGTGTCGATCCACACTAGAACAGATTCGGTGTTCCAAACTTAATCAATTTAACTAGATTAAAAAGATTTTTTTTTAAGAATATTAATTCTAATCTTTCTCAAATACATATATGATATGTAATGAGATACATGTTTCATTCCTCAAACGTAATATCAAACATTTAAGTCTTCCCAATTCCTGTCAACTGCCAAGTCTTGTTTTGTTGTATGATGGGCTTGCCAAAGCAAGGCATTCACAACTACACGAGTACGGCAGGTGGTAATCGTGGTACTACATGACTGAAAGGATTGGTTTGTTTGACTGGGCTATCAAAATGGTTTTGGACCTGGAGACACATGATCGGTTTTGATATATGATATCAATCCGAGACAAGAGTCATATTGGATATGATTAGCAAATGGATTGCTTACCTAAATAACTGAAATCTGGGCAATGAGCCAAAGCTCACTCAGATTTCAGTGAGATATGGATCTTGGATCATTATATTCTTAATGAGGAAAATTGACTTAGAATATAATGTGAGTCTTCTTAATAGTTAAGATTACTCATTCTTTGAAACATCGAAACCAATTAAACTCTCTTCTTTTCTTGATTCAGCTATGTCAACCAACAACACTAGCTCATTCTCGTTGAGATCCGTCCTTGAGAAGGAAAAATTGAAAGGATCCAACTTCTTGGAATGGTATCGGAATCTGAGAATAGTTCTCAGACAGGAAAAGAAGGACTATGTCCTTGAAAGGCCTCTTCCTGATAAGCCGAGATCCAATGCTCCCAGTAATGAAAAGGACAAGTGGGAAAAGCATTCGGATGATGTGACAAATGTGATTTGTCTGATGCTGGCCACGATGAACTCGGAGCTGCAAAAGCAGTTCGAGAACGCGGGGTCACCGATCGAGATGATCACAACCATGAAATCTATGTTTCAGGAGCAGGCTCGCACTGAGAGGTACCAGACGGTTAGGTCCCTCATCGAGTGCAAGCTGTCTAAGGACAGTCCAGTGAGTCCTCATGTCATAAAGATGATTGGTTATATTGATAACCTGGCTCGACTGGACTCTCCCCTTAGCCAAGAGTTGGCTACGGACATCATCCTGCAATCCCTGCCGTCTAGCTTCGATCAGTTTGTTCTAAACTACAATATGAACAACCTGATGAAGTCACTGAATGAGCTGCATGGCATGCTCAAGACGGCAGAGCCCAACATCAAGAAGGCCAAACCTGAAGTACTTATGGTACAGAAGGGTAAAGGGTTTAAGAAACCCGCTAAAGGCAAAGGAAAGGCCAAGGCTGTCCGGGTTGAGAATCAGCACAAGCCTGAGCCGAGCTCCAAGCCCAAACGTGGCCCCACTGATGCTGACATTTGTCTTTACTGCAAGAAATCGGGGCATTGGAGGAGGAATTACAAAGAATTCCTGGAAGGTCTGAAGAACCTGAAGAAGTCGTATGAGACGACATCCAAAGGTATTTATGTTATAGAAGTAAATGTTGCTTCATATTCAGGTTCTAATTCTTGGGTATTGGATACCGGCTGTGGTGCTCATATTTGTACTAATATGCAGGACCTGCGCAGCAGTAGAACGCTGAAGAAAGGACAAGTGGACCTGCGAGTTGGAAATGGAGCAAGAGTTGCTGCATTAGCCGTAGGAACTTATCATTTGTCTTTGCCTTCTGGCATGATTTTAGAGTTGGAGAATTGCTACTATGTACATGCGATAAGCAGGAATATCATTTCTATTTCTGTTTTAGACATGAATGGTTTTGAATTTTCGATTAAGAACAAATGTTGCTCTTTCATTAGAAATAAAATGTTCTATGGTAGCGCCCCATTAGAGAATGGGCTTTATATTCTCAGCCAATCAACGCCGGTCTATAACATAATTAACAAACGGTTTAAAACTAATGACTCAAACCCGACCTTTCTCTGGCATTGTCGTTTGGGCCACATTAATGAGAAGAGGATTCAAAAGCTCCATCGAGATGGGCTTTTAGACTCATTTGATTATGAATCATTTGAAAAATGTGAGTCCTGCTTAATGGGCAAAATGACTAAAACCCCTTTCAATAAGAGAAATGAAAGGGCCAGTGACTTGTTGGGCCTTGTACATACAGATGTATGTGGCCCAATGAGCGTAAGTGCTAGAGGAAACTTTAGGTACTTCATTACATTTACTGATGATTTCAGTAGATATGGCTATGTTTATCTTATGAAACATAAGTCGGAATCCTTTGAAAAGTTCAAGGAGTTCCAAAATGAAGTACAGAACCAACTTGGCAAAAGTATCAAAGCTCTTCGATCTGATCGTGGAGGTGAGTACTTGAGCCAAGAGCTCGATGATCATCTTAAGGATTGTGGAATTGTTTCACAACTTACTCCTCCTGGAACACCTCAATGGAACGGTGTATCTGAGAGGAGGAATCGAACTTTATTGGATATGGTCCGATCAATGATGAGTCATGTGGATCTACCGTTATCCTTCTGGGGATACGCCCTTGAAACGTCTGCGTTTATGCTGAACAGAGTTCCATCTAAATCAGTTGAAAAGACTCCATATGAGATATGGACTGGAAAAGTTCCAAGTCTGTCTTTTCTTAAAATTTGAGGTTGTGAAGTTTACGTCAAGCGATTGATAACTGATAAGCTTGCACCCAAATCTGATAAGTGCTACTTCGTAGGTTACCCTAAGGAAACCAAGGCGTACTATTTCTACAACCGATCCGAGAACAAAGTGTTTGTTGCTCGGAATGGTGTCTTTCTTGAGAGAGAATTTCTTTCCAAGAAAGACAGTGGGAGTAAAGTACAACTCGAAGAGATTCGAGAATCACAGGACGCTACTCAACCTAATGAGGAAGAGCAGCCGTTGGGTTCACAAGAGGTTGTGGAACCAACACAGCCGTTGGATTCACAAGAGGTTGTGGAACCAACACCTGTGGTGCCTGTAGTTCGCAGATCCGAAAGGATTCGCAACGAGGTCGAGAGATATGGATTTCTCGTAACTCACTGCCATGATCTGTTGATCATTGACAGCGATGAACCTGCGAACTTCGAAGAAGCCATGATGGGCCCTGACTCCGAAAAGTGGCTTGAGGCCGCTGGATCCGAAATGGGTTCCATGTCACAGAACCAAGTATGGACTTTGGTTGATTTACTTGATGGTGTAAAAGCCATCGAGTGTAAATGGGTCTTCAAGAAAAAGATAGATGTGAATGGAAACGTTCAGATTTATAAAGCTAGATTGGTGGCAAAAGGTTTCAAACAAGTTAATGGTATTGACTATGACGAAACCTATTCCCCAGTCGCCATGCTTAAATCTATTCGGATTCTCCTAGCGACTGCTGCTCATCATGACTATGAGATTTGGCAGATGGATGTGAAAACAGCTTTCCTTAACGGGATTCTGGAGGAGGATGTGTACATGACACAACCTCCAGGTTTCACAGACCCTAAAAACGCTGGGAAGGTATGCAAGCTTCATAAATCCATTTATGGATTGAAGCAAGCATCTCGGAGTTGGAACCTTCGTTTTGATGAAGCGGTCAAAATGTTTGACTTCATCAAGAACGAAGAGGAACCATGCGTTTACAAGAAGACTAAAGGGAGCGCATTTGCATTTCTCGTACTATACGTAGATGACATACTCCTTATTGGAAACAACATTCCGTTGCTTCAGTCTGTAAAGACTTGGCTTGGAAGTTGCTTCTCGATGAAGGATATGGGAGAAGCCGCATATATTCTTGGAATAAGAATCTATAGAGATAGATCGAAGAGGCTAATTGGACTCTGTCAGGACACTTATATCGATAAGGTCTTACACAGGTTCAATATGCATGATTCCAAGAAGGGCTTGCTTCCGATGTCACATGGCATCACTCTCAGCAAGAAGCAGTGTCCTTCGACACCTGCGGAGCGAGAGCGTATGGGTAGGATTCTTTATGCTTCTGCAATAGGATCTATCATGTATGTCATGCTATGTACACGTCCGGATATCGCTTGTGCTTTGAGCATGACGAGCCGATACCAATCTGATCCCGGTGAGAATCACTGGGCTGCCGTCAAGACAATTCTGAAGTATTTGAGAAATACTAAGGATAAGTTCTTGGTGTACGGTGGATGTGACGAGCTTGTGCTGAGTGGATACACCGACGCTAGTTTCCAGACGGACAGAGACGACTCCCGATCCAAATCTGGTTATGTTTTCTGTCTGAATGGCGGTGCAGTTAGTTGGAAGAGTTCCAAGCAAAGCACCGTGGCGGATTCCACGACCGAAGCTGAATACATTGCTGCGTCAGAAGCGGCAAAGGAGGCTGTTTGGATCAGAAAGTTCATCATTGAACTTGGTGTCATTCCTAGCATATCTGAGCATGTGGCATTGATGTGTGACAACAATGGGGCCATAGCTCAAGCAAAGGAACCCAGATCACACCAGAAGTCCAAACACATCGAGAGAAGATATCATTTGATACGAGAGATCATCGAGAGAGGTGATGTGAGGGTCAGCAGAGTTCCGACGGACGATAATGTTGCTGATCCTCTGACCAAGCCACTTTCACGGCCTAAGCATGAGTATCATGTTGCTGCAATGGGAATTAGATTTCTTGAGCAGTAATCTTAGTTTGAGTGGGAGTTATTTATTTTTTGTTTTTTGATGTTCATGTAAACATACTTGGGTTATGTTTTATTTATTGAGATTTTTCAGTATTATTTAATTGCATAAATGAATAATCAAATAATAGTCCCAAAATAATTTGAGACATTCTTATAGGTCATCAAATACGTGATTTGATCATGAAACCCTATAAATTATAAATGTCATAAATTACTAAGGTCCCTAGTCGAAGGTTATTAAATTGGGACATTAATGACCACGTAAGATTAGTATGTGATGTGACTGATGACCAAGTTTCATGGTGTCATTGATAGGGGTATCAAAGTCAATCACATAGATATGTGTTGAGAACACAGTATCGGACATGACCCACTAATGAGAACTCAACAAGATTGTTATATGAGTGTCATATGAGTTTCTCATTACGACTATAGAGTATAGTCCTTAGACCTGAGTTCATCATGATTTTCTGCATATGAAATGGTCTGCTTTGACTTTGTTAAACGTCAACCGTAACTGGTGACTATTAAGACATTGATTGGGCATATCATGAAGTGCGTGGGGGAACAGGGGATGGAACAAGATGGAATTTGTCCCTCCCATATAACGAGAGATAAATATCTCTGGGCCTATCGAAGATTTGGTACTGAAAGAAAGTGTGGCCACACTCAAATGAGCTGAAAGTCAGTCGTTTGCTTGTATCAGTACAAAGTCAGAGTTCGATAAACATGATTTGGCTTTATAAGGATAACACGAGTTCTTGCCTTATGCTGAATCGAGATATAGAGACAAAGGGATTATTGGAATAAGTTGATTCCAGTACAAGTGGGAGATAGAAGGGAATGTCCTGGAGATCATACTTGTATACACTCTGGTATAGTTGTGAAGTCGAGATAAGACTATCATGTGATGCTGGGTAATTATAATGCTTTGCTAGATGCCGCTTATAACTTATGAGTTGTGAACTCATTGCCAGCATCATGTGATCCTATAGGGTCACACACCTAAGCAAACTGGATAACGAATACTGGGAATGATCATTAAAGTAATGATCTCATCAAAGTGTGAGCGTCACACGTTGATATTGAGTTTATATGAGGGTGTCGATCGACACACCTATTGGTGTCGATCGACACCACTCGGGATTAATGATACCGGGTTTAAATTAATGACTGAATTTAAACCGGTTAATCCGAGGGTTTATGGGATTTCGTGCTTGACTCCTATATATACAAGTCAGAGCCACGAAA
>JAHZTW010000001.1:149059701-149089947 GCA_020283515.1 Alliaria petiolata | reverse complement strand
AAATGTATATTACATGAATAAAAATCTTATGTTTTTATAAATTCGAATGATAACGTATACTACGAGTGATACTTCTTCTTAACGACTATGATTCTTTATATTGAATGTTACGGCTTTTCATTTTATAAAAATTTAAAATTCTTTATGGTATGCTTTAAACTATATAAGTATCTATATTATGTTTGATTTGATCAAAATATGAGATTTTAAACGTATAAAGAGTTTAGGGTAAAAAAAAATAAAAATATACATTTTATGACGAATTTGCGAGGAATCCACGCAAATTCGTCGTAAATGTCCACTTTTACGACGAATTTGCAAGGAATCCTCGCAAATTTGTCGTAAACCTCATACCCTAAACCCTCCTCCGTATGTTTGACCATTAGAGATTTTTTTTTTATTGGGGATGACTTTGGGACGAATTAACGACGACTTGTAAGTTTGGGACGAATTACCGAGGAATCGTTGTTAATTCCTCGTAAAATGTGGCGTCGTAAATGCCTCGTAAATTTGGGACGAATTAACGACGACTAAGAGGGTATTCGTCGCTAATTCGTCGTAACTTGGGAGGAATTAGCGACGAATCTAAAATCTATATATACTTGCCGAGATTTCTCTCCTTCCCCTCACTTCTCAACTTTCTCTCAAATCTCTCTAGATCTCTCTCTCTCTCTAGAAACCTACTCGGATCTATCCCCAGATTTATCAAATATTAGAAGGTAACGATCTAAATTTATAATTTTTTTTCTATATATTTAGGTTTGGATAATGTTAGGATATCGAAATATTAGAAGAATGTTAGAATATCGGAATATTAGAAGAATGTTAGGATATCGGAATATTAGAAAAATATTAGAAATATTTTAATGTAAGTAGATTTTTTTTTAATTTAGAAATTTTTTAATTTTACTTATTAATTATATTTATTAATTATTGTGCAGATGAGGCCTTCTCGTGTAACCATTATTATCAGTTTTTACCTGATAATGGTGGTGGGACTTCATCTGGGACAGTTCCGATTCCAGATTCGTCTCAGCCATACACTACTTCCGCTACTCAGTCGAAAGTTTCGCAGACACAGACCCAGGCCCCTGCACCACCGCCACACTTTTGGCCACCTGGTGTTCCTCTTCCATATGCCGATATGACGGTTGATGATTTGATTGCACAACCGGGAAGAACTAATGTTACGAGATTAGATCCGCGTCATATAACCGGACAATGGTACGTTTTTTAATTTAATATTTAATTTAATATTTCATTTTTTATGTTTTCAATATGTGATTTAATTTTTTTTTTTTAGGTTCGGGATCGAAAGCAAGGTCGGACGGTCCGTTGCGGATATCATCAAGTCATTTTTCACCGAGCCTCACGCAAATTTCTCTCAACTCTCGCCGGAAATCTTCGAAACTTGATTCAAAATGTTTGCGGTAATAAATGTTTTTTTTTTAATTATAAATTTTTAAAATTGATATTAAAGAAATTTTTATTTAATTTTGTTTTTTTTTTATTTTTTTAGCAAAAATACACTTGGGATCCTGTGGATACCCCGATCGTGCGGGAAGCGTTCAAGACGAAAGTGATGGGACGTCTCGCAGGCACCGTTTCGGACTGGAAAAGAAAATGGGAGGTCATAGGCGACGACGCAAAACCGATATACATCGAGATGTCGGTTTGGCACGGATTGGTTCGCTACTGGCGGGACCCCCACTCGGTCTTCATCTCTGCAAAGTGCTCATCTTCCCGTAATACCGTTGGTCCGGATGGTTTACCCACGGCATTGCCTCATACAGCCGGTCAAACGCCTTTTGCGGGCGTCCGTTTACAAATGGTAATTAAATTATTAATTACTTTCACTAATTTTTTTTCTTTTTTTAAAAATTTTTACTAACAAAATATTTTACAAAAAATGTAGGCATCCGACAACGGAGGTGTTTTGCCTCCGATGACTGAAGTTTTTGCGAAGACACATCGCAAGAAGGCATCGGGGCTCTTTGTCTCTGACAAGGCCGAGAGGATCTACAACGAAGTCACGGCGAGGATTGCCGAGCGAGAGTCCCAGATGTCTCAGACATCATCTGGCGGTTCTTCGGTGCAATCCGGGGGGTTGAGCACTCCCGACATCGATCGGATCTACGAGAAGGTATAATAATAATATATCTTTTATTATTATATTTTTTTTTCTAATCATAATTTGTTTATTTTTTTAAAATCTAGGTTGCCCCTAAGAGAAAGGGGAAAGTCGTAGGGATGAGATCTATTCATCATGTCCAGTCTGCTTCGTCTTTTGCCCCTCAGCGGTCCGCCGAAGATGATCCGGTCGTCCTACGTGCCAAGATAGCGACTCTCCAACAAAATCAAACCGAATATCAAGAACAAGTCAAGGCTGAACTTTCGGAGTACGACGCTATCTTCAAGATAATGGCAGTGGGAAATCCCCAGATCGCCGCACTCTTGCAAGAGAAGCGGAGACGACGAGCGGCAACAACACATGCCGGGNTAATGGCAGTGGGAAATCCCCAGATCGCCGCACTCTTGCAAGAGAAGCGGAGACGACGAGCGGCAACAACACATGACGGGCCCAGCCATTCGACCGAAGATGACTTGACCGAGCAAGAACGCGAATCACGCCGCCTTGCGGCTGAAACTACTGAAGAAGTACGACGGATTATCCCGGATTTCGATTATGACCTAGAGTAGTTTTATTTTATTTTTCTTAAAAACCAAAAATATTTTTTTTTTAATTTTATTTTAAATTTTAATTATATATTTTCTTTTTTGTAAATATTTTTTTTATTTTAATTTTAAACGTTTACTACGTATTTACGACGAAAATGAGTTTGCCACGATTTAAGGACGAACTCTGTTGCAACGGTTTTACAACGATTGTTTATTTTGCCACGAATTTACTACGATTGATTTGCTACGAATTTACGACGAATTTTCATTTGCTACGAATTTACTACGATTTGTTCCCCCTCATTTTGCCACGATTTTAAGACGATTATTATTTTGCTACGAATTTACTACGATTATTTTCCTCTCAATTTGTCACAGATTTACGACGAACTCTGTACCTCGTGATTTAACGACGTATTTACGACGATACTATTAACGACGATTTTACGACGAAATCTGGATCTCCCAAAATTAACGACGAATTTGCGACGAATTTGCTTTCGCGACGATTGATTACCGACGATTGAACTTTCGTCGCAAATTCGTGGCTAATGTCGATTTACGACGAATTTGCCACGAATTCGGCCCTCGTAAAACGCATGTTTTCTTGTAGTGAAACCACGAATATGGCAGATATGAATATTTGATACATTCATGTAATTAAACCACTTTAATAAGTTGTAATTAACATTTTTATTCACTTTACTGAATAATGATCATGAAATTAGCTCATGTTTGTACCTTTTAAAACTTATCCAACAAAACGATAAATCTCAAACCCTATACCCATACATTGTCAAGATATACTTAGATTTCATTCCTAGACAAACTTACATTAAGGATTGCAAGTTATATAATGTGTCAAATTTTCAGCCTCTTTGATTGCAATGACATTGCAAGTTGCATTTAAGTTTTGTTTTGTTTTGGATCTAATCACCACAACATCTTAATCAAACATAAATAGTCATAATCATATAAGGGATGTCCTTACAAACCAAACACAAAGGGCCAACAGAACATCTACTTATGCATTGCCGATACATAACAACTTCAAGATTGCTTTCCATCCAAATTCAAATCGTTGTTGTATATCACCATCTCCTGCACATTTCTCCACCTTGTGCTTCTCCAATTCTCTACGAAACTACACAATGTGTTGTACTTAGTTGATCGATCACATTTTTCTTCTCCTGGATTTCATCTCGAGCTTGAATCAATGCTCTTTTTGGCCATCCTTTCACCTCTTCTTCATCAAACCACCTAAAGTATTTGCAGTGAACTGTCCCACCCTCCTAGTGACACACAAATAAGATTTTTATACAATCAAATATGATCCAGACAATCACTCATTCAACTCATACCTTGTACAATTCACAGCCGAAGAACCTTCGACCCGGGTTTTTATCTGTCCAAGATGTGAAAATTTTTGCAGGCAATCGACAATCACACAATTTAAGACCGCCGAAAGTTCTGCTCCTATTTTTACCAGATGAGCCCGAATTTAAATCCATCTAATCGATTTCTCTGTGATTGGATCCTCAATTCTGGATTTTGAGCAGAAGAAATTTGGGAAACCGTAACTCAGTCGAAACATAAAACAAACTCAGCCACATATGCATTGATAAACCATACATCAGCCATAAAGTAAATAGTCACTCAGCCGCAACATAAAACAAACTCAGCCATATATGCATTGATAAACCATAACTCAGCCGTAAAGCAAACCGTAACTCAGTCGCAACATAAAAAAAACTCAGCCACAGATGCATTGATAAACCAGACACCAAATCGAATAGATCTAACAAATCAGCCACCATATGTAAATCAACGATGGCAAAAATCAGTCGTAATAAGCATCGATAAAAATTCTTAATATCACCGCGATAGTTTTCCGAAAACGGTTTAAATCGTGGGAATCACTTGCAATTAAACGGTTTAAACTCAAAAAAAAAAATCGAACTTACCGGAGCAAATTTGTTCGTGAAAAAAGGAGAGATTTTTAGCAATGGAAAACGAAGAGTCCACTCGAGAAAATGAAGAGTACCCACTCAAGAAGAGACGATACGACGGCAGAATTAGGGTTCGACTTAGGAATCGCCGAGAGAGAGAGAGAGAGAGAGAGGTTTTGCCGAGAGAGAGAGATGTTTCGCCGAGAGAGAGAGAGAGGTTAATGACGTGGATTTATTTTTTTTTATCTTGATGAGGTGGATTAAACTAATTTTTGGTTAATCATTTTTTAATTATAAAAATCTCAAATTAATCAAGGGTGTTAATTGTAATTACACAAAGACACAAAATATCTAAGTAATTTTTAGAAAATGTATAATATGTTAGTAATATTCCAACTTTTCTGTAATATCTAAGTAATTCTTTCATCAAACATTAATGATGCATCTTGCACACAACACTTGGTTGTGCGCTTCCTGATTGATATGTAAGCCTAATAAATCTCATTCCAAAGTTATTACCTAACATTAATTTTCTAGACATCAAAATTACACTAAATTCAATTTTTTTACATAGATATGTGATTGTTTACCTATCTCTGTTGGATGACGCTGATGTAACCTTTCAGACGCATCTTACCCTCGGCAACAGCATGAACTCTGTCATGTTTGTCACTACAGTCAACCCTAAGCTGTTGGAGGTTTATAATATTATCTAGCCCCCACTAAAAATAACAAAACCATCAAATTCATTAGAAATTTATTAAATTATCTTCAAAAATATAAGTGAAATACTAGTGTATTTGATCTCCTAAACACATAATATTTACCTGAACTCCACACCGACCACCTGATTCTTCTTCAACACTAACATTCATGTCATCCAACAGTTCACCAAAATGTAAGAATTCTAATAATATCAATGTTCTAACTTGCCCTCTATCCATACAACTAAATGGAGTAAACCATAAGCCATTATTTTGAAGGTGAACCATTGTCACCTCTAAAATTCTTTTCTAAATGTTGCTAGATATTGGGTTCATGATTTTTTAATATTGGATATGTATGTTGTTGTTATAAAATTTAGAAAACTTTCTGTTATTGAACGAAATAGGTTAGATTTAAGTAGTTAAAAGGATTTAACAATGACATTTTTCCTGTTTAAATTATTCACCTCAGTTCTACATATAAGATGGCTACTATGCAATTTACATATCATGCATCTTTTATGAAACACTCCGAACAATATTTCATTCTTCATGCATGTAGGTTGGAAATTGAAGCAATCAAGCCATTTTTGCACACATAAACAATGGACGGAATTCGGAAGCAAAAATTAGTTTCGATTGCAGAATCATACAATTTCGTATACAAGTCCAATGAGCAGGTATTCAAAACAACAGAAAAACTCATTAACAACATATTTTACATACACAAATCATCTCTAAAATTGTATGAATACATATGAAGTTACCTTGTTTATGCAAATCACTAGTAGGTGTTCTGCGAATAAATGGTTGGTCTTATTACTACGAGAATTGTTCAACATAGCTACGTTTTTTTCGTAGGTATGATCAATAATTTGTAGCAAAAAAAATTACAACAATTTGTTACAAATTTTTTATTGCGAGTATGGCGCCGTAGCTATTTGGTTTTTTGTAGCAATCTGCAGCAAATTCGCAACAAATTACTCATAAATCGATTTTGTCACAATTAAAATTTGTACAAATTTGCTACAAATAATTTTTAATAATTTGACACAAATATCTACAATCAAAATTTACTCGCAAATGTGTTACAATTTGCCACAACTTAATTGCAGCAATTAGATACAAAGTGTTACACTTTTTTGTTGCAAATATTTAACTAATACCACAAATTTATGTGGCTATTTAAAAAATTTCAATTAAAAAAAAAACCAAATAAATTACAATAAATAAAAATGTGATTGCAAATTAAAAATCAAATTAAATTATATTTAAATGTGATTTACTATGCCGCAATCAAGTCTATCCGAGACTACTGAAACAAAGGCAGTACCTTGAGTCGAGATGTTGAAAAGTCCCAAAAATTGTGTCCCATCTGCATGCGTGAGATCCATGGAGGCAGATAAAACAAAGGCAATACCATGACCACCAATAAATCATGGCTTAGGCACCAACGCATAGACAAAATGCGTTGAGAAAGAGAGTGAATCAGGTGAGCTGAACTCAAAAGGCTTCTTGAAGAAAGCATGACCCATTTTTTGTCCTGATCCATCGGTCAACTGCAACTGTCATTTGTAAAGAATTTTGGCAACCCCTTCACTATAAAGGTCTCCTTGGCAAAAGCCGTTATAGATAAACCTGTCTCATGTTGACTTGAGATGCAAATCAGATGAACACAAAAGATCATCCAGATCACATGCAATCTCTGAGACATTTGTGACAAAGACAGAGAATCTGACTATCCTGAACAAATCTTGTGTTCTGCAACAATGGTGGATGATGATTTCTTCAGCTGCAAAACACGTTCAATCTTTTTCATTGCCAACTCCACTATAATTTATTATAACTTGATCGATTATAATTGTCGAGAACAATACAAACAATATATGTCTGAGAAATTCAAAGTTGACTTAGAAAATGTAATGGTACTATACTACTATTACTAGACAACAATGACATGCCGCATTTGCATATTCTAAGCCCATCACAAGTAAAATATTTAACTAAATGTGGCACTAATAAAAAAACTGATATCATTCCCTGATTTTAAGAATATTCTCCACTACTCCCCCTATTATAAATATATTTGCAGCTAATAAATAAATATTTACCAACAGATAAACATTTGAAAGTCTAAGAAAGAAAACAGTTAACAGTTATCTATCGTCTAGGTACAAAAGGATCAGGAAATGTACCAAAGCTTATATAAAATTCATACCAAGCTGAACCTAAAAGGAAGTTCATCATTCGAAAGCTTCCTAAAGTATACTAGGCTCAATTCTCACATATATATCATCTAACCAAATAATTATAAACTAGACATGACCACTTTAAAGACAGAAATTAATGACAATATATACATGAATATCATGTGGTAGCAATCGAAAATGAGTTGAATTTGACAAGCAGGACGCGTGCATCGCATTTGCTGCATTGTGAGAAAAGATTGCTCAAACTCACAAGTGAAACATTGAATAGTCAGCGAAAAGCATTATATTTGTCGAGAGAAATGCAAATAATTTATGTCTGAGCATTCCAGAGTTGACTTAGACAAATAAATAGTTTAAACGAAGACTGAGAAGATGCGAATTTCAGACAAGAATAGTTTAAGGTAAGAAGATAGGAATTTCAGGAATAGACAGGCGCATAATATAAGACCTTAACGCTGAATGACTCTGAGAGGGAATCAACTTTGGAAACAGCACCTGACCACTCAATATTGCCCCAAACCTCGCCTCCCTCGCGTCTCTCCAAGGAAAACTCAGCAGAGCGAAGCACCAAACTCTGCGAGGTCCAGAAGATGACATATTCACACAAAGAGGATTATCCAATACAAGCTATATCACTAGGATCTATTCCCAACTACAGAAGCAACACACACATTCATCTCCAAACCCAGATGAAAAACCTTCCGATTCCAGAAATTACAAAATGGGTTTTCTAGAATCTGGGGCATGACTGAATCAAAAAATAAAAAGAAAGGGGGACAAAATCTGGGAGAGACAAAAAATCCTAACCTGGCAGAGACGAGCTGCGAGTGAAGCAACTTTCTTAGCAGCATCAAGCTCTTTCTCGTAAGCAATTCGAAGGAGAAGACTTTCTTCCGAAGTTTATCATCTGTCGCCAATCACTTAACCAGAATTGTCTTCAATCCTTCCTTCCTATTTGCATAGACAAACGCGTACTCATCAAATTCATTCTAGCCCTCGATCCCAACCTCACCTAAAATCCAAAATCAATCAAATAAGAATCCTAAACCCTAGAAATATCAGAAAAGAACAAAAAAATCCAAAAACGAAACCAATACTAACCTTGAGTAGGAAAAGAAGCCAGAGCAACGAGTCGAATTCTAGTTTTGTTGAGATTAGAAAGGGATTAAATCTGAAAATAGAAGCTTGGTCGTTTGTCTCTTACGGGAATTGAGCTACTTCTCTACTTGGTGAAGCGTGAGCAGAATCTTCATCCTCCAAACCCTACAAACTCTTACCGCCGGAAGAGGAGAAACAACAGACTGAGCAAGAGAGATCAAGAGTAGAGTGAGAGGGATCGAGACTGAGAGCAAGAAAGGTCGAGACTGAGAGTCAGAGAGATCGAGACTGAGAGAAGAGAGAAGAGAGAAGAGAGGAGAATTCGTCTCATATATCCCTATCTCATAAACAGAAAGCTCAAATATCCCCTTCCTTTTTCATTTTAATTTTGAATTATTTTTAGAGAAGAAAATATAAGTTAAAGACCTAAAAACCTAAAAGTTGTACATATTTACTTGTTGTGCCACCGCCCCAAAAATCTGATCCAACTCTTTTGGATCCAACCCGAATAATCACAAAATAAACTCAAGCCGCTGCACCGTTCAACACAAAGTCGAGCCTAGCTCTCACAAAATCCACAAAATTCACAAAATCTCCTAATTTTGAAATCGAACGAATCTTTCATTGGCTCCTTTCATTCATATTCGTTCGTCAAACTAGAGGATAACTTCTATTTTGATTTCTGTTTTCGATTGATGGCTAAAACAAAGTGGACACGAAAGAAGAAGAAGAAGATTGTTCGAGATGGAGAGAGGGGTTTAGATCTCGGTTCAGATCCGCCTGTGGTAGTTGCGGAAACGAATGAAGAGCAGGGATCTGTGGTAGTTGAGGAAACCAATGATGAACGCGGACAGAATGAAGAAGAAGAAGCCGCGGACGAAGAACTCGAAGAAGAAGCTGCGGACGAAGAAGAAGAAGAAGAAGCTGCGGACGAAGAAGAGAAGGGTTCGGATGAAGAAGAAGAAGCCGCAGACGAAGAAGAAGAAGAAGCCGCGGACGAAGAAGAAGAAGAAGCCGCGGACGAAGAAGAAGAAGAAGCCGCGGACGAAGAAGAGAAGGGTTCGGATGAAGAAGAAGAAGAAGAAGAAAATTCAGAAGAGGAGGAGCGAAGTGAGAACTCGGAGCAAAGTGAGAACTCGGAGCGAAGTACCCACGAGTCTACAGTAAGTGTTCGATTCGATTCGTATTTAGGTAGAAGTAGGAATTTGAATTACAGAGGTTTAATTTGTGAATTCGAGTTCAGTTCTTTTTAGAAATTTCAGGGTTTGGTAAGTAATACTAGTCGAACTATAAAAAAAAACTACTCTAAACTATATGTAAAACTGGTAGAACTAGATAAAACTATTCGGATTTTATATGTAAAGCTGGAATAACTTGGTACAACTGAATATTTATTGTAGAATTCCGAGGACCAGGAGGAGACTACAGCAATACAACCTATGAAAATGTACTTCCCGCCGACGGAGTATAAGAAGAAAATTAAGATATCGACGAGGTGTTTCATCCACGAATTTTTGACAACGCTAGAGAATTTGAAGCCTCCGCTCACAGCTGTAGAGAGGAGATGGTTTGAGAACCATCCGCAGTTCAAACACATTTTCCACCTGCCAAGGGACAAAAACCACAAAGTTATGGGGATGTGGATGCTCCTTCTTCGAACCGCATGCATCGAGAAGGAAAAGGAAGAGTGGTTTGTCGTAAATGAAGTTACAATTCGATATGGACTAAGGGAACACGCCTTGATATCAGGATTGGACTGCCGTAACTATCCACTCAATTATATGCAAGAGGGCAGTATGGACTTCGTGAGGAAGCATTTTACGCGGNTCGGTTCAGATCCGCCTGTGGTAGTTGCGGAAACGAATGAAGAGCAGGGATCTGTGGTAGTTGAGGAAACCAATGATGAACGCGGACAGAATGAAGAAGAAGAAGTCGCGGACGAAGAACTCGAAGAAGAAGCTGCGGATGAAGAAGAAGAAGAAGAAGCCGCGGACGAAGAAGAGAAGGGTTCAGATGAAGAAGAAGAAGCCGCGGACGAAGAAGAAGAAGAAGCCTCGGATGAAGAAGAAGAAGAAGCCGCAGACGAAGAAGAGAAGGGTTCGGATGAAGAAGAAGAAGAAGAAGAAAATTCAGAAGAGGAGGAGCGAAGTGAGAACTCGGAGCAAAGTGAGAACTCGGAGCGAAGTACCCACGAGTCTACTGTAAGTGTTCGGTTCGATTCGTATTTAGGTAGAAGTAGGAATTTGAATTACAGAGGTTTAATTTGTGAATTCGAGTTCAGTTCTTTTTAGAAATTTCAGGGTTTGGTAAGTAATACTAGTCGAACTATAAAAAAAACTACTCTAAACTATATGTAAAACTGGTAGAACTAGATAAAACTATTCGGATTTTATATGTAAAGCTGGAATAACTTGGTACAACTGAATATTTATTGTAGGATTCCGAGGACCAGGAGGAGACTACAGCAATACAACCTATGAAAATGTACTTCCCGCCGACGGAGTATAAGAAGAAAATTAAGATATCGACGAGGTGTTTCATCCACGAATTTTTGACAACGCTAGAGAATTTGAAGCCTCCGCTCACAGCTGTAGAGAGGAGATGGTTTGAGAACCATCCGCAGTTCAAACACATTTTCCACCTGCCAAGGGACAAAAACCACAAAGTTATGGGGATGTGGATGCTCCTTCTTCGAACCGCATGCATCGAGAAGGAAAAGGAAGCGTGGTTTGTCGTAAATGAAGTTCCCATTCGATATGGACTAAGGGAACACGCCTTGATATCAGGATTGGACTGCCGTAACTATCCACTCAATTATATGCAAGAGGGCAGTATGGACTTCGTGAGGAAGCATTTTACGCGGGCAACAATTAGACATCAAGACGTGAAAGAAAAGCTAGAGGAAATGGATGCTTCTCGAGATAGGTTGAAGATGGCGGTCTTGTACTTCTTATCCAGCATTGTTATAGGGCAGACAAAGACTGGAGCAGATGCTACGCCTGTGTTGGAATTCTTCCAAAGAGCAGTCAATGATCTTGAGTTTTGTAAGAGATTTCCTTGGGGAAGATTCTCATTTGATCACATGCTAAGGGAGATCTCGCACACCATGACTCATTTCGGAGGGACCGTCAAGGAGGGTGTATTATGGCCGATTCACGGATTCTGTATTCCTATGGAAGTATGTAAAATTATTTTGAGGTATTAGTCATTATTACTAGTTTTATAATTGAAGCTAACTCTAAGTATATGCGGTTTATGTAGTTTTTGGCATTTGAGGCAATTTCAGAATTGGGGATTAGTTTCCGAGAAGGTAATCCAGGCGCAGACATGAGTTGCCCTCGGATGTGCAAAACAAGGTTTAAGAAAAGCGAGATGAAAGGGTTTCCTCTTGAGAAAATAAATGAAAAACTTGGTGGAACTAAGGTTAGCTATCCTTTGCATGAGAATTATTTTGGGTTGTTTTGATTTTAAACTTTATGTTCATTGTTTGCATTCACAGGACATTGATAGTATCCTGATGGCTAGAGATGAAGAAAAATCTCTTCTGGCTCGAATCACGGAAAAAGACGACGACGATGATAAGCATGATGTCGTTGTTGACAGTTGGATGCGTCGTCTTGGTCAAGGATATACCATATGGTTTGAAGAGATGTACCACGAAGATGTGGCTTTCCGAGTGCGAGTGGAACCTGAAATAGCCGCCAATGCAAGTGAGGTAAACACGCCTTTTAACTGAATTGGTAGAGGTCGTTAAAGGTATGGGCGAACTGTTGAAGGTAATAGAGGACAAGGTTGATAGGTTGGGCGAAAGAGTTGATGGGTTGGCCGACAGAGTTGCACCGTTGGAAGCTTACGTGAAGGAGCAAACAAGAGGGGAAACGTCAAAAAAGGGTGGTAAACGAATTGCCGCGAGTAGGCCTGCCACACGGTCGACGAAACAGAAACGATAAGGAGTGAACTTGTAGTTTGGAGTTGTAGTTTTTGAATTTGGTATGTTTTTGAATTTGGTATGTATTTGAATTCGGTACTACTCGTATTACTATGTAAAACTATGTTATTTTTGAAACTCGTACTACTAGAATTACTATGTAGAATTATGTTGTATTTGAATTCGGTACTACTCGTATTACTATGTAAAACTATGTTGTTTTTTAAATTCGTACTACTAGAACTACTTGGTCGAATTATGTTGTATTTGAATTCGGTACTACTAATATTACTATGTAAAACTGTGTTGTTTTTGAAACTCGTACTACTAGAATTACTATGTAGAACTATGTAGAAAAACATAGAAAAGTCTTATAAAACATAGACACAACATAGATAAAGAGCTTACAAAAAAAAGTCTTACAAAACAAAGAAAAAGGTCTTAAACATCACGACCCATAACACCCGCCACTAACTCCTTCAACTTTGCAATCTCGTCAGCATTGTTTTTTTGCTCAAAACGCATTTGTTTGATCTGAACTTCATGTTCATCAACTTCCTTCCTTAGCCTAACAACCTCTTCTTCGACAGCTTGAACCCATATTTTCTTTATGTGATAGCCATCATCCTACACCATAAAATTTAAAATTAAAACCCGAAGATGTATCTTAAAAACGAATCTCGAACCGAAATTATACCTTAAACACATTGCAGGTCAAGTATCTCCTTCCTAGGTCGGCTTCGTTTTGAGAGGTCTCCTCTATGATTTTTCCTCCACATGGACATCTTGTCGGAATGCCATAGTCACCATCTGCCATAAAGTAAAGCCTGTCGATTAGCCTCTTATTCCTCTTCTCGTCACAATAGGTCGGGTCCATAGTCAAGAGATGTTCGGAAATCTGAAAGAGAGGAGCTCGAGGATTGGAGCGCTTGAGAGAAATTCGTGAATGAGAGAGGAGAGAGGAGAGAGGAAAGAGAGAGAGAGAGGAATTATAAAATTTGGTAATGAAAGAAAATGAGAAGAAAGGGAATAAATTTTCGAGATTTTAGGTTTTAGGCGCCAAAAAATTGAGAATTTCGAGGTTTGAGCGCCAAAAATTTGGAAAAATTAAGTTTGGGCGCCAAAAAAATTTGCACTTAGTTATACGAAAGTTCCAAATAGTTCTACTTTGGCTGTTTTCCAGTTTAATTAGTATTACATAATCTTAACATTTGTTTTCTTAGTTTTACAATTGATATAAATCAGCTAACATATAATTATGATTGATTCATGTAATGTTATGTTTGAATTGAAGATTTATGTAACTTTGTCATCCTAAGTTAGTTATAATTTACAAAGTGACCTTAAAAGTATAAGGAGTATATTGTGTACATTCTTCTTTAATAACCCAATATGATATAATTTCATAATTTCCTACTTCATAAACATTATCTAATTTATTTCTGACCTTTACAACATTTTATGCATTTTTTTGGTTAAGGTTTTATCAAAATGAAAATTAATTAGTTTCATAATCAACTGTAATCAGTAATACCAGTTTTCCCAGATATACGTCCGCTTATTATTACCAGTTTTACTAGATATACGTCTGCTCAGTAATGCTCAGTTATACATGTATTACCCAATAGCCACAGAAGCAATATATAGTATTACATAACGAAAAACCAGTTTTACAAAACAGAAGTTGAAGAGAAAATCAGACACTACTAAAATTTTCAAATAACAACCATTGGAGTCCTTGTCTTGGCCGCCTTTTATTTTGCGTCCTTGGGCGCCGTTCTCCAGCCGATGGAAACCTTTTAACTCTCCTTTTCCCCTTCTTTTTGACTAGATCCGGAGGTATGATCTGCACCTCTTTGATGTAATCTGGAACATTCCATACAGACCTATCTGGCACTCGATAAATTGTCCTCATATACGCCATTGTCCACGATTCCGTCCAATAATATTTTGAACACAATTCATGTAATTCTGTTCTGATCTCACCACATGTTTGCAAATCAATGAAAACGGCTAGTGCGTGCACACAAGGATACCTTTCAATATCGAAGAACCTGCAACTACACCTTTTCAATAGCAAGTTCACCAAATAAGGCTTTCCATCCCTATCGATGACATTGTATTCAAGCTGGAAACTGTTTAGCTCTATCACAGTTAATTTCTTAGCGACAGCCCATAAATCGTGCAAGTAGTTCTCCACTAAAGGTACCAGTTTATTATCAGTCGATCCAGCGACGGCATCCTTCCGATGTTCATTAAACCAATCCGAAAATTTATTAATTATGGCATCAAGCATGGGTATTAAAGAGTACCTCCTGGCGTCCTTGAAAACGCTGTTCAACGATTCCACACAGTTGCTTGTATCTATGTTGTACCTGTCGCCTGGAAAAAAACTCCTTGCCCATTTTTCTTTGACGGTACTATCCTCCAAATACTTGGCCGCAGAAGGATATCTCGTCTTAAAAGAACTATAAGCACAGTTGAACTCAGCCACCGTGTAAAACCTACTGCACTCCATAAATCTCCACGCCACTACGTCTTTGTTGACGTTAGAAGCATGACATTTCACATTTTGGGACAAATGCCATACACAATACCCATGATGAGCCTGGGGATACACATTAGCTATGGCGCTGATGAGACTTGCATTTCTGTCACTCATAAATACCAATTCGGAAGAATCCTCTACAACAGTTTTCAGCATCTCGAAAAACCAGGTCCAACTAGCATTATTCTCACCATCGAGTACACCAAACGCTATTGGATAATGATGACGATTATGATCCTGAGCTGAGGCAAAAACTAGCACACCACCATATCCGTTCTTCAGAAAAGTTGCATCCACAATTATCACTTTTCTCATGACTCGAAAGCCTTCAATGCTAGCTCCCAAAGCTATGAATAGGTACTTGAATTTTCCCTTCTCATCCAACTTCACCCTTGTTATTGTACCAGGATTGACATCCTCTAACATGTACAAATAACAATACAACAGTTTGTAGCTTTCTTCTGGATTACCACGTAAATCAGAAACAGCTTGATTTTTCCCTCTTAACGCTGTGGAGTATGATATCTTCACACCAACTTTTGTCTTAACAAGATCCATGATAATTTTAGGACTTGGAGTTTCCATTTGTCCTGGATAATCGTCATGCAAAAGAGCTGCAACTAATCGTGGATTGCCTTTCCTCTTCAAGTTGCTTGAACTCTGACTAGCCCGAGAGCAAGTATGCATCTTCGTGTACCTTCTAATCGAGAAAATATCTGTCTCTGGAATCCTTGCAGCTCGTAAACCCCATTGACAGATTTCTCGAGTACATTTTAGCACTAATCGTGTCTTATCCGACTTCTTTACAACATAACCAAAACAGTTAACAAATGCGGCTCTATCCACTAACTCTTGCAATGCCTTCCTATTTGGAAATTCTTGACGCACACTCACACCCAAACCGTCTTCCCATGCCTCTATAAACTGACTACATTCTACAGCAGCTGCACTTTCATCATATTCATCACGCATATCCGATCTATCCATATTGTTATCCTCGCATTCACCACATGATGTATCATCATCATCCTCTATCGCCTCATATTGTTTTTTTGCTTGTTCTTTGTCTACGTACAAAGTAATGGCATTACCTCTGATTTCTTCATCAGTTGAATGCAACTCCACATAGTTCATACCAATAGAACTTTTGTCCACTCTCGACACTTCCTCAGGCAATTTCGATCTACTGATGATCTCCACATACAAAATACATTTACGGTTCTCCATATAAACAGACAGATCCTCAGTATCAGAAATAATCAACTCATCCTCACATCGAGTTCCCTCAGAATCCAGCAGCACTGGAGTGTAACACAATCGCAATTTAACCTTACTTTCATCTAAGCCAAGCTTCTTGTATATCTTAGCTTCTATCATCGACAAAGTTGTGTCCGTCTTCAACATTAAACTATACATGCGACCTTGGTATTTAAAATGTATGCCTACGTTGTTGCTCATCCTGCCAAAACAATACAAAAACATGAGTTAGTAATACTAGTTATCTACAGTTATACCTTCTCTGAAACTAAGTAATACCAGTTGCACCAAGTTTTACTCAATAAATCATGATTTTCAGTAATACCAGTTTTCCTAGTTATACTACATTTACCAGTAGTACTAGTTTCACCCAGTTTTCCTATCGCAAGAACTCAAATTGGATCGATTTAGGTTCTAATCTACTTACAATTCAATACGATTCATCCACTGTAATCCATTAGTTACCGATTTAAAGTCCTAATCGACCCATAAACTATGGTAAAACACCCAATGTGCATACTAAAAAATCTAATGCCCAAAATTAATTGAATTCCTCAATTTCTAATTCCTAATAGTGCAGTTCAACTACCAACGTGTTGAAGAACAGACCTGGATTTTCAATTACAATGCAGCTAGAGGAAGGCGGAGACGATTAGGTGAAGAAACGGCGGCGAAGGATCGACGGTGGCGGCGATCCGGCGACTGAGCTGAGAACGAGAAACGGAGAGAGCTCTAATTGAGTTTCACTTTTTTTTTTTTTTTTCTCGTCGACTAGCTCGAGCCGCGAACAAGAGAGCAAGCCGTGTCTTTCATTTTTTTTTCTTTTGTAATTTTGTTTTTCTTTTTCTTTTGTAAAATTAATTCAATGGATAAATTTGTCTTTTCACATTTAGAGGGATATAAGAGATTAAAAAGAGATATAAGAGATTTGGTTTTGAGCAAAAGGGACATTTGAGATCATGGCTCGAGAAGAGAGCTCGAGACTAGGGATTTTTGTGAACACCCTAAGTGTTTGTCGACAAAATTGTGTTATCAATTATTTTGTTCTAAAATTAACTTCGACACAGATTGTTACAGATTCTTTTGTTGCAATCTTAGATACATATATTATGTTGCTATTTGACATAAATTAGAGACAATTTTAAATTTTGTCGCAAATCGTTACAAATTAATCATAATTAGTTAAAATTTTGCTACACACTATCACTTAACTATTTTTGCCACAAAATTATGAATATTCGTAGCAAAAATTTGTTACAAATTAATATTGTAACAAAATTCGTAGGAATGATGACTGATTCTTGTAGCGTATGTTTCATGTAAATTGTCTAGTCGGAAATTAAGCAAATCCAGAATGGTTTTACAGTGCAACATAGCTCTGGGCATTCGGATATTCGGATCGGTTCCGGGTAGGAACCGATCGGTTCCGGGTCTTTCGGGTATAGAGAATTTTTACCCATATAGGTACCGAAAGGATTTCGATTCGGTTCCGGTTCGGTTCCTGTCGATTTCGGTTCGGTTCGGGTATTTTTACCCGATTGGACCCGAAATAGTAAAATAAGTATCCGTATACCCGAAATGTAACCAAATACCCTAACAAAAATCAAGTTTAAAAACTGAAATTTTCAGAAAAGTGAATTTTCGTCAACTTGCAAACTGATTTCCGGATGGAATATATATCGGAATCGGTAACGGAAAGAAGATCTGAGTAGCTGACTGCGAGACCTTCGAAACCATATGTAGATCGACTTCTGGATCCTTCTGGTTCGTCGGGAAATTGCCCCGCAAAACCCTAACTCGATCACAAGATAACTAGAAAAAAAAAAAAAAAAAATTCGGGTACCCGATCGGTTCCGGGTAAGAACCGGAACCGAACCGATACCCACGATTCTGAAACTCAGGACCCGTCGGGTAAAAAACCAATAACCGAACCCGATCCGAACCGGTTATTTCGGGTCGGTTCCGGTTCGGGTTTTCGGGTCCGGGTTTTTTGCCCAGGGCTAGTGCAACAAATGCGTCTCACCAAAGTGGCGTCGCTAGCTACAACAGTCACAAAATGTCATATTTAAAATCATTCACATAATTACTATATTTTTCAAATTTCAAGTTTACAAAATCTTTCGTAGGTACTGCGTTAAGCTCGTTGTTCATGATGGTAATGATGGTACAACGTTTGTGGTGTTTAACGCAATCTCAAATAACCGGATCGTGGCTTTAATGCAATATTGGACGAACCGGATCAAGATTTTGGATGCTTTCTTCCAATGGTTATCTTTATCTTTATCCGTAAAAAAATTTGTATATTGCATTATAGTCCTCCATTTTTTGTATAATTAAATTTAATAATAAAACCTTTATTAATAGTTATAAACATACATCAAAGAAATATTACACATAATATTGATAAATAAAACATTACATAACAATATAAAATTATATAAAAACACACACACATACACAAATTAAATTATAAAAATACATATAAAGTATTAAATTACTCAATATAAATATTTTCACAATACTTCAAAGAAATGTTACTTTAATTTGTGTAATATCTAAATGTACCAAGGTTATGTTAAATTTTTTTAATGTAATATTATTGTTGTATAAAATTTATTTATAATGCTATGTAATTTTTTTTAATTATAACTACTTTTATTTTAATTTGAAAGTATTTTTTATTTTTATATGTAATGATTGATTATATGTGGATATATATTAAATAAATATGAAATATATAATTACATGGACTAAACAGACGATTAAAATAATTAATAAGATTATTTGTGCGATTATATAACTATAAGGATTGAAATGCAAATCAAAAAGATTTTTAAGGATTTGAGAGTAGTGAAACCTTATATTCGAGGGCTCACTATTCACATCTTTAATATTTACGGATATAAGAGCATCTATATTGGTGAGATACACAACACGAGGTTCTCAACAATATAAAATTAAAAATTTAATATAGTGTAATTAGATAATTAAATTTAAATTTAGATTAAATAAATGAACCACTCATAAAGAGACAATTAAAATAGACGATTATATGGACTAAACAGACGATTAAAATAATTAATAAGATTATTTGTGCGATTATATAACTATAAGGATTGAAATGCAAATCAAAAAGAATTTTAAGGATTTGAGAGTAGTGAAACCTTATATTCTTGGGCTCACTATTCACATCTTTAATATTTACGGATATAAGAGCATCTACATTGGTGAGATACCCAACACGAGGTTCTCAACAATATAAAATTAAAATTTTAATATAGTGTAATTAGATAATTAAATTTAAATTTAGAATAAAGAAATGAACCACTCATAAAGAGACAAGTGTTATATCGGTATCTCATGAGGTTCTCAAGAAATCTCAAATGAGAACCGATTCTCACTTCTCTCTCCTACTTTTTTCCATTATTTTAATATTGAGATACTCATTGAGATACTCCCAATGGGGATGCCCTAAGGGTCTCTTATAGTAACAAACCTTATAATTTGAGAATTTAATAGTCTCTTGGAGATGCTCTAAGCTTACAAACAAAACTGCAGGTGCCCTTATGCTCGAGGATGTATCTTTTTCCATAAAAAAGAATAACAACTATAATTAATATAAAAAAAAATTATAAATAAATACAAATAAATATATGTGTGAACATTTGTAGGGTTATCGAGTTGACGATAATGAATTACCAAACTATTTTTCAAGATCTCGCTAACAAGCACTTCTTTTTCCAAATACGAGTAACACCATTTAGCTTTACTACTAAACATCAAACCTTCACATTCTCAACAATCATTCATGACACCACATTTGGAGATGGTTTTCAAAGGTACCAACTACAAATTTGTTTTTACCACATTTTTTCCATGGAATCAAAACTTAAAAATTAAGCAAGAAAATTATTTGGCAGGGTGGATTAAGTTGATTTAAATGTTTATTATAAAAAAATACTGCCTATTATTTAATAATCCTTTGACATTACAAATAAACTAGTCCAATAGACAACTGCTACTTATGCTGGACAAAAATCAACTCCGGCCGAACACCAAAAATGAAAACTAATCAACACTAGAATAAGAGAAAAGACTCCACATAGCTTGACAACTCAGAATTTTCAGCTGCTTTGGAACTGCCACTTCAATAAATGAAAAAAAACTTAAAGAACCAATCAGAACATTTCAAATTTACAAATCAGTTTTAGTTTTTACATATCAGCTATATCATATTTTTAGATAAAAACACAAAACACGCCGGCCGCCTACACTTCTTCTCTTTCTTCCCCACCCATCCTCCTCGATTTCTTATACACATGCAGAGTTAGGCTTGTTATTTCGTTATCGTTAAATATTTTTCAAAATACTTTATTGAATTTTTTCTTAGTTTGCCTTATATTTTCTTCGATTATATCCAAAAATAGGAAAGTTTTAAGAAATTAGACCTTGAAAGAATGATGCTCCAATTGAGGTAAATTTAAGAGTTTTCTAATTTATAATATATATATATATATATATATATATATATATATATATATATATATATATGGGTGAATGGTCACAAATAATTCTACTATCGGTTTTATATATTTTTCCAGAAATACACACCAAACATGTTGGAAGCAAAGTAAACTTCTTTACTTCAGTTTTCAGTCCGACTACCTAAGATGCTTACATTTCAACTCATATATTTTTAAATGAATGTTGTTTGAGCACCATATATTTCTCAGAATCACGACAAGTATATCAAATCATAATATTCAAAATTCGATTGACAAATCAACCCACGCAACGGGCGGATCAATCCCTAGTTGTATCAATTACATACATTGCGCGAGAAAAGTACATTAAAAACCAAATTCCAAAAAGACATTAAAAGCTAAATTCGACGAAGTTTGATATTGTACTTAATTAGTTGATATAAGTTATTTTACTCAATGCATTCTTTGATATCTAGTGGAGCCTCTTCTTTCACTCTCACTTCCATGAACCTCAAGTCACTAGTATGTGTCCAAGAGAATGTGTCCACGATACTACATTGATGCAGTCATTGTTTCAATACGCATACTAGACACAAAAAATCCTTTTTGTATAATAGGTTATGGATGTTGCTACATGATTAGGTAAAGCATTTATATTGATATTACTGATTATTTAAATGAGGATTTCATAATGTCAAATCATGTGATCATAAAAACTACTACCGCATTTCTAAGTAATGCATTGGATGCACCAACCACTTGCGAAACTGGAATCAAAGAAAGAAAAAGCTTCAAAAATCTCCGATTACAAAAGAGGATGATGCTTTATTTCAAATGATTTTGATTTCTTTAGCTTTTACAAATATGCTAAATGGAACTACTAAAAGTGTATTGATTTTCTGATTTTTCCGTCTTTGTCCACAATAGGTTCTTCACGCTTTCTAGTCCACGATATTTTTGTTCACACAACTTGTACACCATACGTTGTCCACGATACCTTGTCCACACTCACAAGTTCACATCTACTTTATCTATGCTAATATTTATTGTTCATATCCACAACATGTTGTCAATGTTAACTTGTCCATAATAATTTGTCCACATTATTATTGATTCATAAGTAGGTCCAATAATATATCCCTGATAATTAATATTGATTTATAAGTTATTGTTGTTGAGTTTGCGAAAACTGTGATAATGCATGGATGTGGTAGTCTAAACTAATTTTTATACAAAAAAGAATCTCATTGGATAATAGATATCAAATCTAAATCAAATATATTCCTCAATCTTAGTGCACCAAGTTTTAATTTTCTCTTTTTTGTTATCTTCCTTAATGTGGATATGTATTTGTGCATAGATATGGTCGATGACTAGCTTACATGCTATTTTAGTAACTTGGTTGGTTTCATGTTTGTTTTGGAAAAGTGTAATGGACATTGGGTAAAATGTCATCCACGTCAATGTGTCCATGAAAACATGTTTATGTTATCTTGTCAACAATACTATTGAATGATTGTATAAATGATTGATGCCCTAGAGATGTTTGATTGTGATTACTATTCACCTATATGATAGTTTTTCCCAACATTGTTTTGTGCACTTGTCATTTAATATATTTTTTATGGTTTTCAGATATTATCAAGTGAAAAGATAACAATATAAGATGGACAAGGTTCTAGGTTCATATGCTGATTTAAACAATATGTTGGCTCCAGTCATAAAATTAAAAGAGCTTATGGATTTTTTCAGCCATACTTTGGTGACAACTGATGAAATGGAAGATTTATTTAACATGCATCTCTTATTTGTTATTTACCATAATTGCATGACTTATATTCGATTTTATATCAAAATATGTCAACGTGTGGACTATAGAGTTTCTGTGATGGAAATCGGTGTTGGGCGTAGGTCATGATGAAAACTCGGTCACGGCAGCCGATTAAGCAGTGGGAGACTCTTGCCGCTGGCCGAACATGTCGATTTTACCTAAATAGGTAAAGAAATCGGAAAAATTGGATGTCAAGTTTTTGTAATTTTTTGCTCAAAATAGAATGATTCATGTTAGATCTATCGAATTTGTGAAGAAATATGTGAAAAAGTCTTAATGATCGTTTTGCCCTTTGTTAATGATAAATCAGAAAATTAGAAATCTAGGGTTCGAACACATCACCTCTCGGTGATTTTATGAGTTAAGAACATTTGAGCTACTAGACTAATTCAACATTTGTGCAAAATAAAATAGATATAACTGTATTTTATTTGTTTTAATTGTTTTATTAATTAAATAATTTAAAAAACTCTAAAATAAATTCTCGATTAATCTCCGATTATTTAGTTAAGAGCTAGGCCCAACCCGAGCGCCCGGTTAACACCTAGCGAAATTTTGAACAAGTTGCGTAGGTAACCACATAAAAGAATGAGATGAAGGAAGAAACATCAATGCTCAAGACCGAGATCTTAAAACTCTAAAAGCATGTAGAAGGAAGAGGGAATCAATTGAAACCCAACTCTAACACCCGTTATGAGTTTCATGGACATGTTTGTGTGGACATATTATATGGACACTGTATAAGAAAAAACTAATCGTGTATATGTATATGTGGATACATTATTGTTTCAACTTCAGTTTAATTGTAAATGTTGAAAAAATATTGTATTTATGATCCATTAGTTAGAGTTGAACGATTAATCTGAATTTTGATTGAAAATATAATAGATTTTCTAAATATTTTTTTAGCTTTTGACATTGTGATTTGCACAAGTTTCTATGGACACATTGTAATTAATGATTTGTACATGTTTCTATGGACACATTGTAATGAACACTGTGAAAATTATCGAGGTAAATTTTTCATGAAAAATGTATAACATGTCAAAAACTTCTACATCATTCATTCATGACCATCCACATTGACAACATAAATATCATATACACCACATTATCCATACATGATTATTTATATGGAAAATAGAAAGAAAAAAAATATAAAATCCTTATTATCAATGTGTATTTGGATTACATCATGCATAGAGCTAATGATATTCGTGGAAAGATCAAGATCAGTTGCTTTACACCAAATATGTCCACCTATAGACTAAATATGTCCACATGTCAATTGTAAATTGTCCACAATATTCTTTCCACAATATGCACACTGCATCCAAAAAAAAAGTTGCCGAACATAAATTAAACCCATAATATACAAAGATGGAGTTTTAGTGTAACTAAAATCTCCAACAATGGTAAAAACTATCTTTTTTTCCTAAACTTAGATCTTTTATTTTTTGGTCCAACAACTTAGATCTCTAATTATCTCAACTCAACATTAAATCAGAAATCCAAATTACCAAACAACAACCTCGAAATACCAATTTGAGTACAAATTTAGAGACTTTTTGTAGAAATATGTTGTTTGGATTTTACGAAAGAGAAGCTTGTCGAAAAAGAAACAGCGGCATCGTCTCTTGTCAGAATCGTGGTTGAAGTTGTTTCGGCGGTGGAGCTTAATTTATGAGAAATCGATGAAAAAGTAGTTTGGTTTATCGAAGTTCAAGAAGAGAAACGATAATGAAGCAAAGTAATAAGAAAGAGTAGTTAAAGAAATATACACAGTGACTAAAGTGGGTTAATAACATAAAATGCCTCTTTTTATAAAACTAAGTGAAGAAAGTGTCCCATTGTGTAAGTCACTCATAATATAATAACGCCAAAAGTGTAATGCCCTAACAATGACAGGTTCGGAATAGGCGATCAAAATATGAATGCTTCTTAGGAACTCTTCTCGTTATAAATTTGTAAGGACCCTAATTCTGCAAGTGCACATGTGCGTTTGTAGTACTTATGGGTCGATCCACGGGATAGTCAACTGCAAAATGCAAAACAAAAGTGATGTTAGAGAGACCAAAAACGCAAAAGAGGGGGTTTGTTTTGGTTGTAGTAATGAAAGAAATTAAAAAGCAAGCAAGCAATATATATAGACTCTCGCCTAAACACTATTGAACGCGGGAGAAGGAAAATCAACTTAAGCAATTCTAAAGACGAAAAGGAAATCAATAGTAAGAAAGAAAAACAAAAGTGTGTAAATTAAAGCAAAGTGCGATTAAACAGTGAGAGGAGGCGTTGGGATTCTTTCGAGAATTCTTAGGAGTTCTAACTAGAAATCAACAAATTAACGCAAGCAAACAAGGCTAGGCGAGATTTCCACAAACTTGAATCACTGGTTTTATAATCTAACTATTTTCAAAGAATATATCGTCTATGTTTTAAGAACTCTGTAGGTATGCTTTCATATCCTACGATGCAATCAAACACATAATAACAATTTTAGTTCTTTATAACATTCAAGACAATGCTTTCATATCTTACGACGTGATCGCTTGGCTAAGCTAGATCTGGTTAATAAATTCAACATGTTAGTGGTTCTAAACAATCCTAAGATCAATTTCTTATTCATGACGCTAGATTCATGCAATAAGAACAAACTTAGACAAAAAAAATCCCTAAAATAAGAATATGGCTATGCGATTAGATGAATAAAAATAGTTAATGAACTTCCCCTAAGAACTCATTGAAAGACTCCCAACAAAAATAGACTACTCGCACATGATTAAGGGAAGCAAAAACACTATGAATGAATGCATACTTCGATTAATCAATGAAAATAAGAAGGGTTCAAGAGATGAATATGTCTCCCTTAAGAATAAAGAACAAAAACTATAAAAATTTGGTGGCTGTGAAAGAGGCACGGAAAATATTATACATTTTAGAATCCTAAGACTTAGTATTTGTAGGTTTTCAACTCCTCTTATGCGTCACTTAGGGTTTGGCTTGCGTTTGACGGCAATGCGCTTGAGTTGGGCTTGCAAATGGGCTCGGAAATGACATTTGATGTGGCCGCGTGGTCGAGCCTCCATGGTGCGGCCAGGAGCTTCTGTGGCGCGGCCAGAGTGCTTCATCCTTGCTTGATAGACCTTCTTGTGTTTCTTATAACTTGAGATCCAACCGTGGGATTGACCTCAAATCACTTCGACATGAAAGGTGGTGATTAGCCTATCTTGTCTCCAAAGTTCAGATCGATTTCGTGGTGGGAAGGTGTTAGTTTGATGCTGAACTTCTGTCATCTTGCACTTGTTCCAGAAATGTCCGTTTTGCTCCATGTTGCATCCTTTTTGCTAAATTTACCTTAAAAGAGTCTTGACCATACAAATACTCGATATATATTATTTATGCATGAAAACCAGGGTGAAATACTTATTAAAGCATTCACTTATGATAGGTAATATGGGCGAAATATGAGTGTTGTCAGCCATCGTCCGTGGAACGTTCAAATGACAATCTAATAAAAATAACCAATATTATAATCCGTTAAAACTATGCTGCCTCTTAGTTCTTTAACAATTCTCTGATTTATTCCATGATAATAAGCCTCATTATATAGAGGAAGTACAATCAATTTTCGTCCATTAGACTTACAATGAATGTAGTTAATACCGGAAAATCAAAATACTACTTAATTAAGCCTAGAAAATAGAAAATAAGACTGAAATGAATGTAAACTTGAACAAAAATGACTCTTCAACTAACACTTTTGCGCTTTATAAACTTATTTACTCCATAAATCAAGCCCATAAAATGCCTCCCACGTTTTTAGTTACTTGGCTGGTCCAAATACACCAAAGTATAAGCAAGCCCGTTAATCTTGCTTCTCAACTCCTTGTGTAATCTCCTTAGCTTGTATGTCTGCTCCCGCATCATTTCTTTTGGGCTCGAAAGGATTTTTCTTCAAATCCAGCAACACTTCATCCTCAAAGAATGCAGAAAGATCTCCCACTTTGAAAGTAGATGAAACTCTATAATCACCTGAAAGTTCAAGTTTATACGCATTTTCACCACTTCTCAAGTACCTTAAATGGACCAGCTGATCTGGGTATGAGCTTTGACTTGTGCCGGCTTTGAAACCTCTCTTTCCTCAGATGCAACCAGCGTAGATCACCTGGTTCAAATGACTTATGATAGGGTCTAAGTTTTACCCAAATAAACAACACTGCAAGTGCACAACAATGCAGTTGAAGTATAAGGGGTTATCGAATCCCAAAGGAAGTAGATGCTACACTATGAATTCTAAGTTCGAATTATGCTAGGTCGAATAAAGAAAAAGTAAATTAAGCAACTAAACGAGATAGTAAACGAGATTTAAAAGTGGTTAAAGTTCAGGAGGCTAAGGCGCTAGGCAAGGGTAATTATCAGGTTGAATCAGAGAATGGAGAAATTATGCTATCAGGAAATTATTAAGAACCGTCTAGAACTCGAAACACAAATTTAAAACCAATCAACTCTCGTTGCAGAAGTTATCTATGCCTAAATTCCAGAATTCCAAATCTCTTTGCAAATTCAAACAATTAAGGCAAGCATTAAAAACAGGTTCGATTGTTCACAAACTCTCTAAACCAAATCTCTTTGCGAATATATATTTTGGTCATCTATGATTAGTTCAAGTTATTAGTAATGCTCTCGCATCTATTAAACAACCTAGGGTTTGATTTCTAAGTGATCAATTAAAAAATCAAGTTAAGCACAAATCAAGATGAAGATCCAATTGATTTTCCTAACAGCCCTAATAATTCTACAAACTCATCATCAACCCTAAATCACCCTAACCTAACTAGCAAACTACTCAGACATAGAAATGAAAACACAAATCATGACTGAAATAACTTGCATAAAATAAGAATAAAGAATGATACAGAGGTTCAAAAACTTCTTGGAAGAGTACATAATTATCTCCCCAAAAGCTCAGGATTAATCTCTCTCTAAGTCTCAAAAACAGAAAATAATGATAAGGTATTTGGCTAAACAATGCCTGAAAACTATTTATAGAGGAAAAGTTTCGTCGGGGGCAATCTTGTAATTCCTTCAAATTTGGCACAATTTCCTTTTCAAAATGGAAATCGTGAAACTCGGCCGCCTTCATTGGTGTCGATCGACACCAAGGGTTAGTGTCGATCGACACCCTTTGTGTAAATTCAGTTCCAACTTCATCACTTTGGCTGCTTCTCCAGAATATTCTAATAAGTTCCAAAACTTCCCATTTAGCTCCAAGTTTACTCCATCCTGTAAAGACTCTAATAGGACTCTAAAAATAACAAAAGACTCTATAAAAACACTTATATCATGGTCCAAAAACGGGTAAAAACCATGATATATCAACTTAGCACGGCGATTCTTGTTAGCTTTCTTCTTGTACTTCTCCTTCGCCTTTCAGTCTCAGACCGAACATTCTCATGCAACTTCTTCATTGTCTTAACTCGCTCTGTTGCTTCATAGTTTGCTTTGAACTCTCAAGGCAATGGAACCATATCAATAGGAGTAAAAGGAGACCATACACTACCTCAAATGGCGAACGTCTTGTAATGTAATTAGTTGATCTGTTGTAAGCAAACTCCGCCTGAGTCAACTTTATATCTCATTCCTTCTTCAAATTCTTCTTAATCAAACTCCTCAAAAGTGTGGTCAAAGTTTTGTTTGTTACCTCAGTTTGCCCATGTGTTTGTGGATAACAAGAAGTACTAAAAAGCAGCTTAGTACCAAATAAACTCCACAAAGTATTTCAAAAATATCTCAGAAACGTTGAGTTACGATAAGAAACAATAGTCTTTGTCACTCCATGAAGATGCACAACCTCTTTAAATTACAAATCAGCAGCCTGAATTGCATCATCCGTCTTGTGACAAGGTATAAAATATGCCATCTTACTGAAACAACCAACCACAACCATGATAGTATTTTTTTCTCTATGAGTTCTTGGCAATTACATAATGAAATCCATGCTCACGTCATCCAAAGGCTGTGTAGGAACACACAAATGTGTATAAATACGAGGTTGAAAATGACTTTTCATCATTTGACAAGTTGCACACTTTTCCACTATAGTATGAATGTCTCTGCTCATCTAATGCCAAAATAAATGTTCCTGCAGCATATCCAACGACTTATTGATTCTAAAATGACCAGAAAGACTTCCACCACGAGTCTCACGAATCAACAACTCCCTTATAGAACTCTTAGGAACAGACAACTTGTTTCCCTTGAAAAGAAACCCATCATGCAGTTGGTACTCGTTTGAAATGCCTTTCTTGCACTCCATATTAACTTGTATAAAGTCTAGATCTCCATCATACAACTCCTTCATCATCTTAAATCCCATAATCTGAGAATCTAGAATATAGATCAAAGCATACCTCCTTAAGAGTGCATCTGCCACCACATTGATTTTTCAAACTCTGTACTTCGACACAAATGAGAAAGATTGTAGAAACTCCACTCATTTAAATAATAATAAGTGAGTGTTAAAAATAATAATGTAAAATAAATAAAACATGTGTGAGAATGAGTGGATAAGTGGTTGTACCTAACTAGGGATAAAACCACGTGTTATATGTGTGAGCGTAAATATCTAAGAGAATATGCCATGTAATATTCTCTAGGGTTTGTATTATAAATAGCTAGCGTTGGTGAGAGTTAGAACTAAAGCCGAGCAAGCCAAGTGTGAGAGAATAAGTGAGAGAGAAGCGATCTTGTAATCTCTTGAGTGTTTTCATATAATAAAATCCCCCTTTGTATAATACATCTTCGAGTGTCTTATAAACCCTTTCCTAAATACGAGCCTTATACTTTTTGATCATGTTTACCTCCTTTGTGGTTGTACCCTACTATGTGTTTGTAAGTTGGTATCAGAGCCATGGCAGTCTAAGCTCTGGCTCCTTCTTTCCTAAGAAGATAATATATGTCGTAAGTTGTTTTCTATCATATGCTAGTACAGAGAGTATGCTCTGTGGTTGCCATACTTATGGATCTTCCACATCAGAAATCTAACTAAGCTAAGAACAGAAGAGTATAGAGAAAAATATCTATGAGGTTGATTGGCTCGAAGTACCTTGAGACTTATTAGGCGAATTGTGTTCTCTCGGTTTGCGTACCTTAAACCTCTTGGTTAATTTCTCCATATTCTTAGCACTTAAAATAAAAAGAAAACAGCTTATTGATCTATTACTTCAAGGGTTAGAAGCGAGTTTTAGCATTCTGTCTTGGTTTCTGGTCTTTTCAAACATTATGGAAAGTACATCTAAGTTAGCTGTAAGTCCTCCTTTCAGAAAAACAAACTCCAAAAAAATAGATTACCTATATGAAGTAGAGTATGTGAGTGATGAGAGTAAAGTCCCTATTACTGAATTTCCCTTGCTCAATCCCTACAAAGCTTTCACAAAACCAAATTCTACTTTTCCAAAAACCATCCGACAAGCATTTGTCCCCAGTAAGCGTATTGCCAAGGAGCTTGTTCTGGCTTCCCCGTTAGAACAACATCTGGTCCCAGCAACAGATACAGAGC
>JAHZTW010000001.1:149038945-149051738 GCA_020283515.1 Alliaria petiolata | reverse complement strand
CGTGATGAAGAGATAAGAGTGAGGGAGTAGGTATTTATACACAAAAAGGGAAAAACATAAACTTTGGGACCACTTTCCCGAAATGGTACTTTTTTGGCTTTTAGCGTTTCGGGCTTACGTCGTTATGAACGAGCCGAAACGCTAACTCTTCTGATTCTTCGGGCAGGCTCCATATCAGGCAAGGATTTCGGGGTCATGTCGTGAAGGCTTGCCTTCCTTGGTACTTGAGTCGGGCACTTCCCGTTGCCTTGCTCCGATATCCGTACTTTTGGGCATCCTTTTGCTGGATCTTCACACCGAGGTTCTCCTTTCGGGACTAAGCCGCTGCTACTCGTCCAAATCGTCCTCGTGTCGTGATCCATGCTCGATATCGCCGGCTCATTCTCCATTTGTGACCTCTCTCCTTGGTCTCTTCTTTGGATCATCCTAAGCACCTGAGAACACACTCCAAACATGCAAGACTATGCAAAAACCTAACCTAATGCATCTAATCCTAACATGAAAGAAAATGTGATGCAAACTAAGATAAAAGTGCAAGAATAAAATCCTAAATAGCATGAAATGTGTGCCAAAAACATGCAATTTACAGAGATATCAACACCCCCAAACTTGCCTTTTTGCTTGTCCTCAAGCAAAAGCCAACCGGAGGGGTGAGGTTTTAAAAGTAAATGTGTAAGATCGAATCCAAAACGCCATTTAAAGGAAATTAACTCAATGTCTAAGTTCAGGTTTCTAGGATGCAAGTCGAATTCTACTTATCCAAAAAGCCTTAGCCACATTCATCACAATGATCAAGCGAAAACAATCCCAACTTAGATGCACATTCAAATTCCCAAATCCCTTTCACATTCATTATGAAATTTAAAACGTGAATCTCATTCATGCCTGCCAACTAACTCATTTGGCTCAGGGTAAGGTCACGAGCTAAATATGAACTCGTAGCGCGAACGGGTTAAGTGTTTAGATGGGATCACTCATGAAAGGAACCTTCTTAATGCAAAATGCTAAGGGTAAAAACCAATGGATGCATACAAGGCTAGACTACCATCTACCCAAAACATCTATTTCGTTTCCTACCCTAGTCTAAATTTCTCCCTCCTAAGCTACCCTTTCTCTCGGCATTTCGCCGTTATCCCGATATCATTCCTCGATATTACCTTTCCTGGTCATCTTCGCGGGACTTCTTTTTTGTTGGAGATCGGTTTCGGCTTTCTGGCTCCTTTGTTGCGTTCCTTGTGTTTCACCTTTGGTGTTGTTGGCCGGATTTATGCTTTGTTGTTTGGCCTTCTTTTGCTTTTTCTTGGAATCGCCTTTTTCTTCTTTTGGTTTCGAGCTTCATTTGTTGCCGCCATCTCTTTTATTCGTGTCCCCGTCTGACTCCTTGGTTTCTTTTCTATTCCTTCTGTCAACGCATGACCAAGTTGGAATATAACCCCTTTTTCCTAGTCTACCCAGCACTATCGGCCTCCGATTTCGGTGTTAAACCGTTTCAGTAACCAAACCACTTAACCTAGTGTTGACCCGAGATGTGAGCCAACGTCTACATGGAAATCTAACCTTGTCGATCTAAACCCAACACTTTTTGCCTAAGAAGGTTCGAAAATGGTGCAAAGGCCTCACATTCTCTCACAAAAGTGTTTATTGGTTTAAAAACAATGGTTTCAGTTTAGGGTGGGGTCTGGTACTTGGACTAGCGAGAGGGTGGTAAAAAGGGAAAAGAAAGTCCAAGTGAAATCCATGAGCTATTTGACAGATACGAACGAGATAATTAGATTTTCAAATTAACGGTTCAAGTTTATTAGGGAAATGGTTCAAATCGCAATGCAACAAGTCAAAACTGAATTTCACAGGACAAATTCCAAATGTGGTGGTGCCTTAAGCTCAGTCTAATTCGAAATGCATCAGACAAACAAGAACTAAGGCATTGAGTTCATGACTTAAAAATGGCTATTTACAAGGATTCGTAATACCTAACACCTTATGCAAATGCTTATGAATTCTATATGAATGCATCTAGACTCAATCCTAACATGGTAATGCAACTACATGAGTTCTTTTTGTGGGATAAATTTTCAAAAAAATTCAATTTTTTTTTGTGTTTTTCTATGCAATTTTATGAATGCATGTACTACATACTTCCCCAAACTTAAATCACACAGTCTCTGTGTGATAGAAGAGAGGAAGAATATGGTCCTATGATAACGCAAAAGTTCAAGCAAAATGAAAATGATAAAGAGAAATGCTTATGTACAAGAGTTTGGAGTGGTACCTTACTCCTCAGTGTGATGTGAGGACGTGGTGTCCTCACTGGTGGAGAAGGATGGGTTGTCTGATTCCGGTATCGGGGATTGGCTCGCACGTCTCTTCCTCGACATGCTGTCCTCTTGGCAGGAATGCCTTCCTGGATCATTCAGCTCGCGCTCCCTTAGCTCGAACGAGAAGGAATGCCTCCTTTGAAGCATTTGGCTTTCTGCTTCATCGAACTCCTCTTCTTTATTTCCTTCGGCTTCCTCCGGAGACATATCGGCTTCATACCGTGGCGATGGTGTCGATCCCTTCAGTTTTGAGGTGAGCGACTTTATTTGCCCCTTCAGGCCTTTCATGTGACCCTTGATTCCCTTCACCGTGGAGACTAGCTTTCTGATCGAACGGTCTTGTCACTTGCAGTACCGTTGGAGCACATTGATCCTATCGTGCACCGCCTTGAGAGTTCGGTGTGGTCCACTGGTGATTGAATCAAAATGGTAGTGATCCGCCCCATAGAGAGGAAATTCAAACTCATCAGTAGGGTCATCATAGGCGTCTTCATCCCCATCTTCTTCTTCAGCAGCTGCATCGACTTCTTCCCGATATTCTTCCTCGTAACCCTCATCGAAGTCCGCTCCATATGGGAAGAGATGCTCATCTTGGGGGTCGAAATCCAAATTCCTTGGCTCCCTTATCGTGGTCAGCCACGGGTTTGGCAGGAACAGTACTGCAGCTTGTCCTGATGCTCGGGTGAACTGATATCGGTGTCCATGCCGATATGACTTCCCGAGAAACTGGCACTTCTTTAGATATGCAATGTCTATCCACCGGATTCCGTGAGTTGGCTCCTCGAGATCAATGCCAGCCTCTTTCAAGATAGCAGAAACAACTCCTCCACAGCCTATCTGAGGCCTGTCGCTTGGCATGGATATCATCCACGATTTGTAGTGGAGAAGCTCCTTCATCAATAACGTGATCAACCTGGTGCTCCTTCTGCTTCCCCTCAGTTCAAACTCAGTCCGCGTCTCTTGAATGATTTCCACCAGGCCGTCGTCCATTATCTCCAGCTCCTTTGTCAGGACAGCTCCGCATTCCTTCCTTGCAAAGAAAGTATGTGCAATAGCTCTTTGCACATACCTTAAGGTTGGGTGCCTTATCCTGGTGCTCTTGTTCACTCCTGGCTTGTATGTCCCTACTCCAATGTGCATCCACAGTGCCTCCAGCTCCTCCCTTTCTATATTTAGGGACATTTCGCGCATATCGCCTTGGCTGAACCCGAATATCGACTCCAGTTCCCGAAATGTCATTCGGTGAGTATCATTTCCATACTTGAAACGAATGTGCCCATCTCCGACTTCCTCCTGAGTGATTTCTCCAAACGCGTAGAACGTTACTTCCAGTGTTGCAAGGAACTGGAAGGTCACTTCGTCATGGGACGCATAAGCGTTTTCCATGAATTTCTTCAGGCCCATTGCGTTGAAGAGGATCTGGCAGTCCTCGTAGATGCCTAGCTCGGCCATTGTCTCCTCGTGGGGATAGCGCGTGGCCTTGAACTCCATTCGCCTGAATGCTGCACGCATTTCGGCCAGGGTATATCGGGATCCAGTACTTCTTCTTCCCGATGCACGAATGGGTGAACGTACAATCGCCGCTTGGCTGGATTCACCAACTGGTCTCTTTCCTTATCTCTTTTCCGTTTGGTATTCCCTTGATCTCCCAAGAAAAGCTCCGCTTCTTGTTGCTCAAACCATTGTACCTATCAATCAAAAACACTCGGAAGTGTGTAAGTTCAAGGAAAACCTTTAAGGGCAGAGACTATCTTGCATGTATGTTTAAACCTAAGACTACTCTATTCATGACTAAAGAGGCCCAAGCAAACATATTTGAGTATTAGCAGATCGGGGAAGAGTCTAAATCGTGAAGAATAAAGAGTGTTGTTTATAAGTTGTTCTTCACAAATCCAGATTTTTAGACAAGCTTGCGTGTAAACAAAGGTGGAAAAAGGGTCTTCTAGAATCTCGACACTTCAAAAGAGATGAGCCATGAAGCTATTCTCACAATAGATGTGCCGAAATTCAGAAAAACCAAAACAAAAAAACCTAAGCTTTTACGCGAAATCTGCCTACCAAAACGATTCTCCATCTACTCTCAATCCTTAATGCAGCGAATCTGAACAATCCTAAGAGATTAACAATCGTATCGCTATGTACTAGTATTTTACCTTAGATCGATATGCGAAAATCCTCGGATGAAAGCTCAAACTCGACTTTGCGAAATAAAAACTCAAAAGCAATTTTCTAGGATTGAGAGTGATGGGGAATGAAAACGAGAGAGGCGAGGGTTTTTATAAAGAAAAAGGAGACAAGGGGAAAGGAAGGGTTGACTAGGGTTTCTTGGTTTGGGGAATAATTGTCGGTTAACCCCAACCAAGTATTCTTGCCTTATCCGAAAAAGTGGGCCATAATTTGAGCGCTTTTTTCGGATTGGCCAAGCCTAGCCACCCTTTTACCTGGACGGACATATCGGGTTGACCCCGATATGATGTGATTAGCGTTACGGATATCGGCTTGTTCCCGATATTTGACCACCGTGATGGTTGTCTAGCTTGGGCTTCGTCCCATATCGGCTACACGCCGTTGAGCCTGCCCGACAAGGAATACCTAGGGAGAATATCGTGGTGTTAACCCGATATTCCATCCCGTTATTGAGCCAGACAGCTTCTCACATTGGTTTTAGCTCCTCTTATGTGTAAGTCTCCCCTTCTTATCTCTCATGGGATCCTGAAAACATTAAACTAGACTAGAAAAAGCATTAATATGTACATGGATAAGCTTGGGGTGCCTCCCAAGAGCGCTTTGTTTTGAGTCACTTAGCTTGACTTTTCTTGGTCATCTTTTAGTGCGAAAGGGGGAAATGAACACCCCTCGATCCTGTGGGAGGATCCTTACTTTCCTTGATCATCGAGATGAAATCAGCCAGAGATACATTGGAAGTTCCCTCTTTGCTTGCCTTAGAACCCTTTTGATTGGTCAAATCGGTGTCTTTTATCACCTTAAGGTAAGCAAAGGGTCTAACTTTTCCCTTGCATCTCAGCTTGTATCTCATCTCACCACCAGCAGAGAGAACAGGTTTGAGAGTCATACCTTCCAGAAGATCACCGAGAGTCGGTCCTTTCACGTAGGACTTCTTGCAAGTGATCACCTCTTTTGTTTCTTCTTGGTTTTCTCCTGGTTGCCCTTCGAATATTGCATTGAGACAGACCCCATCAAAGCTAGCTCCATCGTAGCATATTTCCAAGGATGGATCTTTGGTCTTCTCAATTGTCTTCTTGAGCACAAGGGAGTATGCGTGTTCCTTCTCATAGATTTTCTTCCCTTTGGTGTCAAAGTGCATTACCAAGCTTCCAGTTAGTCTCAGCTCTACCTTGCCACTTTTGCAATCAAACATGCAACCGGCAGAGGCTAGGAAAGGTCTTCCCAACATGAGAGTTTCCTTGACATCTTAGTCCATTTCTATCACCGGGAAGTCGCTTGGCAGTAGCACGTTCCCAATCATGAGGGGTAGGTCCAGCAGCTTCCCAACAGTTTTCCTTTCACTTCCATCGGCCAGTGATAACGGCTTCTTGCAGTCGGTATAGGTTTCATACCCGAGACGCTTAGCTGTGGCGAGACTCATCATGTTGATGCTTGCTCCGAGGTCACACAGACAGTTTTCAAAGGTAATTCCTCCGAGTGTGCATGGTAGAGTGAATGATCCTGGATCTTCGAGCTTCTTGACTACTAAGGGTTCCTCCTTAGGTTTCTCCTCATGAGCTGCTACATTCCTTCCTATTGTTGCCATTGCATCAGCATAGAGCTTATCCTTCAAAACTACTAGGAAATCTGGAATAGGCTTAGTTTCGTCAGTATTGTTGAAGAGATCTTCAACTTTCTTCAATGTTTCAATTAGTTCGGCCTCTTGTTCCTCTATGAGACGTTTCTTATGCTTCTGGGGGTATGGCGTTGGTGGTTTATAGACTCGCAAGAATGGTGCTTTTGGGGGATCAGTGGGTTCTTTTTCCTCATAAGCTTTCGAATTTTTCGAGCTCCCTCCCCTTCTTAGAATGTCGATGTCCGCATCGACTTGAGCCCGTTTTGTAGAAGTGATATCGGGAAGATTCCGTTTTTCCACGTCGAAAGTTGTGATCATTTGGCAAGACTCCTTTGGATTCATGACGGATTTTCCAGGAAGGTTGCTTGCTTGGCTTGTAGACGCAATGCCTTTGTTGTTTTCAAGTGTCTTGACACGAGCGGTCAAGTCTTTAATCTTCCCGGATAGTTCCGTGTGGACACCATCAATCTTGTTATGCACTTCAGCAAAACGTTTGTGCATATCCGCCTGGATATGCGTTTGACCTGGTAGAAGTTGCTTTAGAGTTCCTTCCAAGTCAAATCCAGCATGAGCATTTGGGTTTCCTTGTTGTTGTTGTGAGAAGCCAGGAGGTGCACCGGCTTGATGTCGTGGCGGATAGCCGTTATGGTTCTGGAACCATGGTACAAAGCCTTGTTGATTCGTGTAGGTCACGAATTGTTTTGCTCCTCCTCCTTGTTGTTGAGGGTAGGTCTGGTCCTGAGGATTTGCGACGTTCGTGCTTCTGTAGGAAAGTTTGTTGTTCGGTTTCCAGTTGTTATACCCTCCTTGAGCGTTGATGTAGTTGACATCTTCATACTGAATGTCCTCCCCTTCTTGGACTTGAGTGAGTTCTTCCACGAAATGTACCTCCTTTTGAGTTTGGACAAGTAGTAACTTGTCAAGCTTCTCATTGAGTTCTTTGATCACCTTCCGGCTTCCTTCCACTTCTTCTTTGGAACCACGGTTGGATCTGTCATAGTCTTCGTGGTAAGAAGAGTCACTCTGAGCTAAGTTTTCAACTAACTCAAGACCGTCTTCAACGTCTTTAGCTAGGAAATTTCCATTGCTAGCCGTATCGAGCAGCATCCGAATCTTGGGAATTACACCCCGATATAGTGTACTGAGGAGTGATTCTTGGCTGAATCCATGGTGAGGGCACTGAGTGGTGTAGCCTTTGAATCTCTCCCATGCTTCACCAAAAGTCTTGTTGGATTTTTGAGTGAAACCGCTGATTTCGTTCCGCAATCGGGCTGTCGTCGATGTGGAAAAGAACTTCGTCAGGAATGCCTTCTTGCAGTCTGCCCACGAGGTAATGGATCCGTGTGGCAGTGTCTTTTCCCATGTGTGTGCCTTGTCTCCCAGTGAGAAGGGAAACAAACGCAGCTTGAATCCATCTTCGCTTACTCCATTGATTTTGGTCATAGCGCACACACGATCGAACTGGTCGAGATGGTCAAATGGGTCTTCCAAGGGCAGACCGAAGAACCAGTTATTCTGCACCATGGAGATGAGACCACTTTTGATCTCGAAGTTATTGTTCTGCACTGGTGGTGGCTGGATTCCATGTCGGCTTGCAGTCGATATCGGTGCATCTCCGGCACCGATTTGCCTCACGGCTCTTGGAGCAGCTGCAACACCAGGCTTTCCTCGAACGCCTTGTACGCCTTGTGGACCTTGTGGTCCCTGGTTGCCTTGTTGTCCTTGTGCACCAGCTGCGCCCGCAGCTCCTTGAGCACCTTGTTGGTTTTCCATCGTCACACGGTTAACCGTTTCGGCCTGTTCCCGATTTCGTCTAGCTGATCTTTCGAGCAGGTGGATATCGTCTATTAGGGAACAAGGTTCGTTGTACCGTGTGAACGTAGGTTCATATACCTGGCAAGACAGAGATATGCGAGTAAAAGTGTTAAATGAGTGGAAAATATAAACTTGTCCTTATAACGACCTAATACCGAAATGACTAAACTATCTCCCAAATCGGCAACGGCGCCAATTGACAAATAAGTTTTTTAGCCTTTTTAGCAATGTCCCAACAGCTATCAACCGGAGTAGTATAGTGTATGGGGTATCAAACCATTTTGGGAGCGTTAGTGAACATAACGGTCATATCGGTGTTATAAGTCAAGTTCAAATCGGGTAAAGATTAAGACTTACTATTTAAATCGACTAAAGGATTGATCTTGTGTCACTCAAGATCATAAATAAGAGAACTTTAAGGACGCTAGGCAAGAAATAGCTATTTAAACGGTAAAAACATAAACTTTCGAGATAAAGGAAGGATCTTGATGAGTATCATGAACTAGGTAACTCTCGGTTCGATTTATCGAGCTAAAGCTTTTGGATCACATCAAGGCTTGGTCTTTTGATGGTGATTCTTAGGTAAAGGGATCCTCAAATCGTTTAGCCCATGATGTTTGGGTCTAAACTCTTTGAATCTCTATCACCATAGACTAGCTCTCGCATAGTGGTACAATAGAAGAAACAAGCATCTGCAACGTCCCTATTGAACCGTAAGATCCTTAGACAGATGGTTAGTCTTAGCCTAAGAGATCAACCTCTTGTTCATAGATCCGGCTACGCAAGCATGTGATGTTCGTGTCAAGCCGCCTTTGGACTTTACACTAGATGGCCAAACTAGACTAAGCTTTGGGAATGATAAACAAGAAAGAATCTGACTTTATGTTTTAGCTAAGCAAGAAATATAAATCAGAGAGTCCCTTGGTCCTTTTAACCAATCAAGGTCCTAAAAAAACTACTAACAAGCCATTTGAGAAACCTCAAAATCCATAAGGATGAGAGAGTAACTCATAGGCTGCAAGATAATCAAAAACAAGAAAAGGGATGAAGCGTTAAGAAAGTAAGACTAGTTATAAGACTAAAAACTTCAAGATTGCATAAAAATCAAAGCTTTGAAGCAAGCTTCAATGGCGAAAATACACAAATCTCGGTTCGAAAGAGAAGATAGAAAATAAAGTGGAAAACGTGATGAAGAGATAAGAGTGAGGGAGTAGGTATTTATACACAAAAAGAGAAAAACATAAACTTTGGGACCACTTTACCGAAATGGTACTTTTTTGGCTTTTAGCGTTTCGGGCTTACGTCATTATGAACGAGCCGAAATGTTAACTCTTCTGATTCTTCGGGCAGGCTCCATATCGGGCAAGGATTTCGGGGTCATGTCGTGAAGGCTTGCCTTCCTTGGTACTTGAATCGGGCACTTCCCGTTGCCTTGCTCCGATATCCGTCCTTTGGATATCCTCTTGCTGGATCTTCACACCGAAGTTCTCCTTTCGGGATTAAGCCGTTGCTACTCGTCCAAATCGCCTTCGTGTCGTCATCTATCCTCGATATCGCCGGCTCATTCTCCATTTGTGACCTCTCTCCTTGGTCTCTTCTTTGGATCATCTTAACCACCTGAGAACACACTCCAAACATGCAAGACTATGCAAAAACCTAACCTAATGCATCTAATCCTAACATGAAAGGAAATGTGATGCAAACTAAGATAAAAGTGCAAGAATGAAATCCTAACTAGCATGAAATGTGTGCCAAAAACATGCAATTTACAGAGATATCAGTTGGTATCAGAGCCATGGCAGTCTAAGCTCTGGCTCCTTCTTTCCTAAGAAGATAATATATGTCGTAAGTTGTTTTCTATCATATGCTAGTACAGAGAGTATGCTCTGTGGTTGCCATACTTATGGATCTTCCACATCAAAAATCTAACTAAGCTAAGAACAGAAGAGTATAGAGAAAAATATCTATGAGGTTGATTGGCTCGAAGTACCTTGAGACTTATTAGGCGAATTGTGTTCTCTCGGTTTGCGTACCTTAAACCTCTTGGTTAATTTCTCCATATTCTTAGCACTTAAAATAAAAAGAAAACAGCTTATTGATCTATTACTTCAAGGGTTAGAAGCGAGTTTTAGCATTCTATCTTGGTTTCTGGTCTTTTCAAACATTATGGAAACTACATCTACGTTAGCTGTAAGTCCTTCTTTCAGAAAAACAAACTCCAAAAAAATAGATTACCTATATAAAGTAGAGTATGTGAGTGATGAGAGTAAAGTCCCTATTACTGAATTTCCCTTGCTCAATCCCTACAAAGCTTTCACAAAACCAAATTCTACTTTTCCAAAAACCATCCGACAAGCATTTGTCCCCAGTAAGCGTATTGCCAAGGAGCTTGTTCTGGCTTCCCCGTTAGAACAACATCTGGTCCCAGCAACAGATACAGAGCAGATGATTCCCCTCAACATCAACGAAGGGATGATTCACCACTGGAGATATCTTGGCTACACACATCTTCACCATGGAGTCGTTTGCCTGGCGTTAACTCTACATGGAAGAAAAGGTCTACCAGTCGTGGCTAGACTCGCACTCCTTGATACCAGATATAAGGAGTACCAACATGCTTGCATAGCAATAAATCCAGACGACTTTAAACGCTGGCACTATCTTTGTCACCCTATTCCCAAACTTCAACATGGCGTTGGAAGACCCTCAAATCTACAAAAATCTGCAGATCCAGTTACATATCACTGGCGCTCCACAGATCGGGAATACATATGCAGCGACTCTCCACCATCAAATGGCGTATAGAGTCCAGAATCATGCGATGGATCTAAGTCTCTCACGAGACACTGATGATGCCCTGCTCATCCAGTTAGAATCCCAACACAGTACATCATGCATCCATATTCCTAGACAGATTCCCAAAGAAGAGTTGGTCAAACTACTCCTGGAATCTTGGGTAACAAACTATGAAAAGCTCCAAAACAGAAGCACGCCGATCTAAGCGGTTGAATCTTCTATTTCCCGAAGAAAAGATGGAGCTGTAGAAATTGCTTTCAAAGCACAAGAAGAAAAATCTAAGCCTGCAGTTTTCTGCACGAAGATCAACATGATTTGCCCATGTGACAAAAGCAAAGAGTGGAATATACATTCCCCTGTGCCTGGAATCCCAATATCATCTTTTGATTCACTAGGAGAACCGGTCTATGTGTTCATGGATGAATCTGGTCACAAATTCTTTGATATTTGTGATTGCCAAAGCTGTCAAGACTACAGTTCAGAAGAGGATATTCCAAGAAGAAGAAGAAGGAACAAAAAGAAATCCTCACAACAACTCCTCAAAGAGCGATATGAGTCTGGAGACCCACAATTCGACCTCCTTGGAGAATCAAGCGGGAAATTTGACTACTATGTCTTATACCCAAGCAACTCAATACCAACAACTCCGGATCGTAAAGAAGTCCCGTTGAGTTATATGTTTGGTCCTCCATCTCCACAAGACTCACCATTCCCGTCAAAGGAGTTTGAAGAAAACAATATCAAACATTCTTGGAAGATCAAGAATCCAGACGGATCAGTGAGGCAAGTCAGTGCTGTAGAAGCAACCCTAAACTGGCAGTCGGAAAACGCGACAAATCAAAACCATCTCCTTAGCCAGATTGATAAAAAGGTAACCATTTTGAACCTTTCCATAAAAGAAATCACCAACAAGATGGCCTCCCTCCACCAAGAACTCCTCCAATTAGCTACTAATGTGTCTCTTAATAACCCTCTCATGACCCAAAAGGAATCATAACTCAAATTCCTTAAAGCTCAACTCAACTCCCTACAGAACCAACCTAAAACACAAACCCCTATGCCTTATGATATTTTCACACCTTACCCTATATATACCCCATCATACACATCCCAATCACAACCTCTTTCTTTCTCTCAAGATCCAAGCATATTTGGATCATCCTCCTTTTTACCAACTCGAACCCTTCCGAACAACCTACCACAAAAAAGAAGAAACCTTCTGGAAAAGAGAAAGAACCTGGACCACCAAAACCCCAAAATCAGCCATCCACCTCAAAAAACCAACCCGAAAAGAGTGAGTCACAGCTAATGGTGGAACATGCTAATCCATTGACTACTTTCCTTGAGAAAGATGCAAAAGAAGAGAAGAGGTCAAAACAAAAAGGTGAAATCACAAAGATGAAAAAACCTCAAGATGAGGATTCTGAAGACGAAGTCTTAATCCCAGACTTCATGATGGTTGAACCAACTGTAGAAACAGAAGAGATTGAAAGCGAAGATGGTCATGTCTATGAAGAGGAGCCTCAACCCAGAAGGTCTCAGCCAGAATGGAACCCAAAGTTCAGCACAGAACCCTATAATGGTTTCTCATTCGATAATATTTCTCCCTCAAAATGGAGAGATAAAATCTATGAGATGCATGTCTGGATGACTGAACAGATGCTTAACCCAGGAGCAGCTTTTCCCAACGTTATTGACAAGATTGTCTCTAAATTTCAAGGAAGACTTCGACAATGGTGGATAAATCTAGGATATTACCGACAACTTCCGACAAGCATTCTTCCGAAGATTCGTCACTTTGCTCTATCCCCATGGCAAAAATTGTCTTGTCTGAGGGCTCGTCGTCAAGGAAGAAGATAGATTCAACATCGGAATCATCAATTTCTTCTATTTGAGCCAAATATCCAAGAAGGTTATCTCACTTCTTCTTGTTTGGACATTGTTTTGCATAATGCCATTTCTTCTTGCAGATATAGCATCTATCTGATTTCTTGAAGCCTCTTTGTGCTTTCTTTCTGAAGAATTTCCATTTCTTCTTGGTAGAGAACTTTGGATATTTCTTCTT
>JAHZTW010000001.1:148987645-149036748 GCA_020283515.1 Alliaria petiolata | reverse complement strand
TTAGGGATCGAATCCACAGAGAAGGGATAGTCACACAGCAGTTTTCTAAATTCGAATTAAGCTAGGAAGAATAATAAAAGTAAAGACAGAAAGCAATTAAAAGCAATGTAAACTTCAGGAGACAAAACGCTAGGTTTAGGGAAATTCTCAGGTGATCTAAATTGCAGGTCTAGGCAGGATGTTAGGAATTATGAAGAACTGTTCTAGAACTCGAAACACTAATGTAAAATCAACCAACTCTCGCTGCGAAGATTATCTATGTCTAAACCCTAGAATCCCAAATCTCTTTGCGAATCCTAATAATTCAAACAAGCATTAAAGTTTGGGTTCGATTGTTCACAAAATCCTAAACCAAATCTCTTTGCGAATAGGTATTTTGCTCATCTAACATTAGTTAAGGCAATTAATAATACTCTCGCATCTATTAATTAACCTAAGATCAGATTCTAGGTCATGAAGCTAGAATAAGCATTAAACATAAATCCAGATGAAGAACTCTAATGATTTTATCCTAACAATTTAATTCGACCTAACAATTCATAATCACCTTTGAAAAACCCTAAACCTAACTAGCAAACTACTCAGACATGATTAATGAAACAGAAATCATAACTTGAATAGAAAGCATAAAAGAAATCAATAGAAAAAAATAAAGGAGTTCCAAATTTGCTCTAAAGGAGACAAATTCTTCTCTCCAAAAACCTAAACTTCTATGATTCTTAAAGTATGAAAATGTATGCCTAAACAATGGCTGAAAAACTATATTTATAGGCTCAGGGTCGAATCCTCAATTCCTTTTAAGATTAGAAAAAGTCTTGGAGATTTCCTTTTCTTCAAAAACTGGAAACTTCTTGATTCTGGAAATTGGAAAACCTGGTGACGATCGACACTACATGGTGTCGATCGACACCTTGCGTGTAATTCCAGTCTTGACTTCATCACTTCGTGACTTCATTACATTAAGCTCCAAAATGTATCCAAATCTCCAATTTATCTTCAATTGTACCTGAACCTGCAAGGACTCTATATAGACTCGAAAATAGCCAAAAGACTCTATAAAAACACTTATATCATGGTCTAAAAATGGGTAAAAACCATGATATATCAACTCCCCCAGACTTAGCTTTTGCTTGCCCTCAAGCAAAACAGAAACTTAGAATGAAGTAGAGGTTTGAAAACATAAACTTTCGAGTACCTCTTCAGAACGCCACATTGATTAACACTTCTTGAATCCACATGATATAGAGCCAACCTTAGGAAATGTTCAGTGTACTTACCACAAGCTTAGCAATCTCCCAGTTCGAATCCAGATCTTTTCCTTGGTAAGATTTTGAACTCTAACAGTGGTATTGCCACAGAACTTTACAGATTCTTTGCCCTTCCTTAGTGCCTGAACAAGACATTCTCATACAGCTCCCCTATTTTCTCTTCCCTTAGTCAACTTCTGCCCATTTTCAGGGTGTTCTAAGATCTTTTCATTGACTCTTCTTTTTCTTATGAAATCTCTGGAAATAGTGTTACTCTCTACTTGTGTTCCTTGTGAGGAGACGTGTTCAAGAGCATCACTAATATTGTTCCTTGTGAGGAGACAGGCTCATGACAAAGGCACTATTCCCAGACTTAGACTCTTTTTTCTTTCTTTTCTTTTTCTTTTCTCAAGGGAAGATCAAGGAGAGACTGCAATTGCTTATATGTTCAGACTGAAAGGGGAATCAAGTTCTGCGCATTCCTAGTTCTTATAAGGGGATCTGAACTCGCCCTGTTAGACTGATTCCAATTGCAGCTTTCTACTTAGTAAGTCCTGCAATCAACTCTCATAACAATGGTTCTTCAAGTGTCAACTTCCTGTGGTTAGTTCCTAGAAAAATCGAAAATTCCCACTAATTTTGACTCAATAAAACAATTTTTGAAAACTTTTTACTCAAGACTCTCAAAACAAAACACAAAGTCAGTAATCACCTCCCCCAGACTTAAACAACACTGTCCCCAGTGTTATCAAGCCCGAAGTTAGCTAAAAGAAAGATTAGAAACAACTTAAAAGACCAGATAGAAGACTTACCTTCGTCTGTGCGTGGTGTCGATCGACACTTGGTGGTGTCGATCGACACTGGTCTGAGTCGAGTCCAATGTCGCCTTTTTCAACTGACTGAAACTTAGGACTTAGATAAAACTAAAACAAAATAAAAAGAAAAATGTACCTAACAGTGGGTTGCCTCCCACTCAGCGCTCGTTTACAGTCATTAGCTTGACTGTGTCGGGGTTCAAACGTCTGGTGGATCAGAGGGTGGCAGTGAATGCTTCCCAGATGAATGTCTTCTCATCCATGGTGGTGTATAGGCAGTAGGTGCATGAGAGCGACCAAGGAAATGAGGAACAGCAGCAGCGTGGGACATGACGTCGGGTGGGACACTTCGTTTTCCTGCAGCATCATCAAAAGAAACAGCAAGCCTTCTACGAGAATCTCGTGGCTTGGATAAGTGCGCAGAAGCCTTTGAACCTTTAAAGTTTTTATTGACAAGCTCAGGAGGTTTGGAATTTATTCCAGGGAATGTGTACCTTTGCTTCCTTCGAGGTTTATGGACTATAGGACGTGGAGTCATTTGTTTGACCACTGGTGGTGGAGTTGCAGCATTGGAAACAGTTTCTGGTGTCATCCGCGAAGGGTGTCGATCGACACTATTGGTGTCGATCGACACCGACTCTGCAGCTCGAGTCTCTGCACTTTTTCTGCAACTCAGCTCTGCAATCCTTGTTTCCATGATGAAAACGTCGTCCTCTATCAACTTGTAATTGCTTAGACCTTCACTTTCGCCCACAGTCCTGAAGATATGATTATTCCCACTCCAATCTTCAAGCTCCACAACTTCCTTAGAATTCTCAGCCATTGCCTCTTGAACAACTTGCTCTTTAGAATTCAGCTATTTTTCAGCAATCACGGCAATACAGGAGATGGGTTTGGAAGTTCCAGAAGTAGGGATAGCTTTGTAGAACACCTCTTCGTCGACATTAGAGAAAGACATTCTCTTGTTGGGCATGTCTACAATAGCTCCTACTATGGCCACGAATGGTCTTCCAAGGATGAATGGTATGCTAGACGTTATGCTCCCTTCCACAACCTGAAAATCAGTTTGAACTAGGCAACTCCCAACCTTGACAAGTAGATTTGTAATTGTACCATATGAGACTGCGGTAGAATTATTGGCAAATTCAAGAATCATGCTTGAAGGATGAATGTCAGCAATCCCTAGCCTCTCTGCAATGTCTTTTGTCATGAGGTTCACGCTAGCTCCTGAATCGCAGAGGGATTGTTTAAACTCAACTCCACCAATGGAGCATGGAACCATAAACATCCCAGGATCTTCTACCTTAAGCAGCTGCTTCATTGGTGGTGTTTCTCTTGCTTTGTGAAAGAGTTCTTCCATCTATTCAAAGCTTTCTCTGTTATTCTGGAAGAAGGCACATAAGGGATACCTCTCATAAGTTTCATCAAAGGAGAGCTCCTTGGGAATCATCTCCATCCTCTTGTTGAAAGCAGCTAGTTTCTCTGCACTAATGGGCGGCCTGAGATGCTTGGGTAGAGGGAGATTTGGAACCTTGGTCCTGTAGACACTTCCTGATGCAACTTGTGAAGCTGTAGACGTATCTGTGCAAGTTCGGGAAGGGTGTCGACACCCAACTGGTGTCGATCGACACTAAGCGTTTGCGTCGATGATGCTCTGTCGATCGGGCTTGATTTGTCTGGTTTCACCTCGGGTGTCGATCGACACACTATAGTGTCGATCGACATAGACTCTGCAGCATGTTCTACATCTTCAAACTCCTCGATTTGTGCAGGCTGAAAGTTTCCTTCATTCTGGATCTTAATGGCATTCACATGATGTCTTGGATTCACATCAGTCATCCCAGGAAGAAATCTCTCTTGTCGATTCAAAGCTCCCGCAGTTTGAGCTACTTGGACATCCAATTGCTTCATATGAGTGCCTAGAGACTCAATTTTCCCATTCAAATCAGTGTACAAGGTGTCGATCTTCCCGTTGAAGTCCACAGTCATCTTCTGTTGGCCCTCCAAGATCTGCTCTAGCATAGACTCCATCTTATTGTCTTGTGCAGGAGGCTTCTGATAGGAAGAAGAACCATAAGCTCTGTTGAAGCTGTTGCTCTGAAAAGGATTTTGGAAAGAAGAACCATAGCCTTGCTGATTGTTGAACCTCTGTCCTTGAAAACCAGCTCCATTTATGTAGTTAACCTCTTCTTCCTCACGCTCAAAAGTATCCACTTCTGCAAAGTGGACTTGCTTCTTCCCCACCAAGAGATTGTGTACATTGTCCAGCTTCCTGTTGACTTCAGCAATTTGGCTTCCTCCATTGGCTCCAGCGTGTTGTCTTCTTTCGAAGTCTGCGTTCTTGGTGCTGTTACTAGAGGCCAAATTCTCTATAAGCACCACTGCGTCTTCTGGGCGTCTGGTGTTGAAGTTGCCATTACTTGCTGCGTCTAAGGCCATCTGGTACCTCCAGTCAATCCCGCGATAGAAGATTCCGATGAGTTGCGGCTCACTAAATCTATGATGTGGGCAGTCCCTCTGGTAAGATCTGAACCTCACCCAAGAAGCTTTGAATGCTTCAGTGGGTCCTTGCGAAAATGTGGTGATCTTCATCCTTAGCTCTTCAGATCTCGCGTCATCAAAAAAATTGCATAAGAATGCATTCTTTGTGTCTTCCCATGTGGTCAAGGATCTTGGTGGCAATTGCTTCAGCCAGTATGATGCATCTCCAGCAAGCGAGTAAGGGAAAAGCTTGCAGAAGAGATAATCATATGTAACTCCATTGGCCTTAATGCTTGAAGCCAAGTCTTCGAATCTCTCAACGTGGTCCATGGGATGCTCATTAGGAAGACCATGGAAGGGATGCTGAGCCACCAATGTGTAGTAAGCATGCTTCAGCTCGAAGTCATTCCTCTGAAATGCAGGAGGACGGATCGCAGCTCTATTAGCATAGAACTGGTCTGGGCGGTTGTACTCGCCTAATGTTCTTCCGCGTCCAGCTTCTGCAGGTGCGATTTGCATCGCTGGTTCGACTATGATGGCGCCAGCCTCATCAAGTCTCTGTCCTTGGGCGTTCCTTCTGTTGCCCTGAAGGTCGAACAAGTTGCCTTCCGCGTCGCGTACTAGAACCACGATGTCTGTCATCTCTGTCTGCGTAGAATGTCGATCGATGCTCTTGGTGTCGATCGACGCTGAGGGTTGGTGTCAATTGATTCTAGAGGTGTCGATCGACGCTCGGGCAGAGGCTCGGTTCTCGCGTTCCAAACGACCCAGCTCCTGGTTCAGTGCGACTAGTTCCTCTTCCTTGTTGCTTCTGGTACTGGGCATGCATCTGAAACCAAAGATAAGAAACTAAATTAGTAACAAAAACAAAAATAAAAACTTACACAAAATTCTAATACTAGAAATCTGTAGGCAACTAATCTCCTTCCCCGGCAACGGCGCCAAAATTTGATATGGGTCAAATTTACCCTAAAACAACTCTCTCAAATTAAGAGATCAGTTGTAGTACTTAGGGATCGAATCCACAGAGAAGGGATAGTCACACAGCAGTTTTCTAAATTCGAATTAAGCTAGGAAGAATAATAAAAGTAAAGACAGAAAGCAATTAAAAGCAATGTAAACTTCAGGAGACAAAACGCTAGGTTTAGGGAAATTCTCAGGTGATCTAAATTGCAGGTCTAGGCAAAATGTTAGAAATTATGAAGAACTGTTCTAGAACTCGAAACACTAATGTAAAATCAACCAACTCTCGCTGCGAAGATTATCTATGTCTAAACCCTAGAATCCCAAATCTCTTTGCGAATCCTAATAATTCAAACAAGCATTAAAGTTAGGGTTCGATTGTTCACAAAATCCTAAACCAAATCTCTTTGCGAATAGGTATTTTGCTCATCTAACATTAGTTAAGGCAATTAATAATACTCTCGCATCTATTAATTAACCTAAGATCAGATTCTAGGTCATGAAGCTAGAATAAGCATTAAACATAAATCCAGATGAAGAACTCTAATGATTTTATCCTAACAATTTAATTCGACCTAACAATTCATAATCACCTTTGAAAAACCCTAAACCTAACTAGCAAACTACTCAGACATGATTAATGAAACAGAAATCATAACTTGAATAGAAAGCATAAAAGAAATCAATAGAATAAATAAAGGGAGTTCCAAATTTGCTCTAAGGGAGTCAAATTCTTCTCTCCNAACCCTTGAAGTAATAGATCAATAAGCTGTTTTCTTTTTATTTTAAGTGCTAAGAATATGGAGAAATTAACCAAGAGGTTTAAGGTACGCAAACCGAGAGAACACAATTCGCCTAATAAGTCTCAAGGTACTTCGAGCCAATCAACCTCATAGATATTTTTCTCTATACTCTTCTGTTCTTAGCTTAGTTAGATTTCTGATGTGGAAGATCCATAAGTATGGCAACCACAGAGCATACTCTCTGTACTAGCATATGATAGAAAACAACTTACGACATATATTATCTTCTTAGGAAAGAAGGAGCCAGAGCTTAGACTGCCATGGCTCTGATACCAACTTACAAACACATAGTAGGGTACAACCACAAAGGAGGTAAACATGATCAAAAAGTATAAGGCTCGTATTTAGGAAAGGGTTTATAAGACACTCGAAGATGTATTATACAAAGGGGGATTTTATTATATGAAAACACTCAAGAGATTACAAGATCGCTCAAGCTTCTCTCTCACTTATTTTCTCACACTTAGCTCTGTCTCTTATACACATCTAGATGTGTATAAGAGACAGCTGTACTAGCATATGATAGAAAACAACTTACGACATATATTATCTCTTAGGAAAGAAGGAGCCAGAGCTTAGACTGGCATGGCTCCTGTCTCTTATACACATCTAGATGTGTATAAGAGACAGATATTGTTTTCTTCAAACTCCTTTGACGGGAATGGTGAGTCTTGTGGAGATGGAGGACCAAACATATAACTCAACGGGACTTCTTTGCGATTCGGAGTTGTTGGTATTGAGTTGCTTGGGTATAAGACATAGTAGTCAAATTTCCCGCTTGATTCTCCAAGGAAGTCGACTTGTGGGTCTCCAGACTCATATCGCTCTTTGAGGAGTTGTTGTCAGGATTTCTTTTTGTTTCTTCTTCTTCTTCTTGGAATATCCTCTTCTGAACTGTAGTGTTGGCAGCTTTGGCAATCACAAATATCAAAGAATTTGTGATCAGATTCATCCATGAACACATAGACCGGTTCTCCTAGTGAATCAAAAGATGATATTGGGATTTCAGGCTCAAGGGAATGTATATTCCACTCTTTGCTTTTGTCACATGGGCAAATCATGTTGATCTCCGTGCAGAAAACTGCAGGCTTAAATTTTTCTTCTTGTGCTTTGAAAGCAATTTCTACAGCTCCATCTTTTCTTCGGGAAATAGAAGATTCAACCGCATTGATCGGCGTTCTTCTGTTTTGGAGCTTTTCATAGTTTGTTACCCAAGATTCTGGGAGTAGTTTGACCAACTCTTCTTTGGGAATCTGTCTAAGAATATGGATGCAGGATGGACTGTGTTGGGATTCTAACTGGATGAGCAGGGCATCATCAGTGTCTCGTGTGAGACTTAGATCCATCTTATGATTCTGGACTCTATACGCCATTTGATGGTGGAGAGTCGCTGCATATGTATTCCCGATTTGTGGAGCGCCAGTGATATGTAACTGGATCTGCAGATTTTTGTAGATTTGAGGGTCTTCCAACGCCATGTTGAAGTTTGGGAATAGGGTGACAAAGATAGTGCCAGCGTTTAAAGTCGTCTGGATTTATTGCTATGCAAGCATGTTGGTACTCCTTATATCTGGTATCAAGGAGTGCGAGTCTAGCCACGACTGGTAGACCTTTTCTTCCATGTAGAGTTAACGCCAGGCAAACGACTCCATGGTGAAGATGTGTGTAGCCAAGATATCTCCAGTGGTGAATCATCCCTTCGTTGATGTTGAGGGGAATCATCTGCTCTGTATCTGTTGCTGGGACCAGATGTTGTTCTAACGGGGAAGCCAGAACAAGCTCCTTGGCAATACGCTTACTGGGGACAAATGCTTGTCGGATGGTTTTTGGAAAAGTAGAATTTGGTTTTGTGAAAGCTTTGTAGGGATTGAGCAAGGGAAATTCAGTAATAGGGACTTTACTCTCATCACTCACATACTCTACTTTATATAGGTAATCTATTTTTTTGGAGTTTGTTTTTCTGAAAGAAGGACTTACAGCTAACGTAGATGTAGTTTCCATAATGTTTGAAAAGACCAGAAACCAAGAGAGAATGCTAAAACTCGCTTCTAACCCTTGAAGTAATATAGATCAATAAGTTGTTTTCTTTTTATTTTAAGTGCTAAGAATATGGAGAAATTAACCAAGAGGTTTAGGCTACGCAAACCGAGACAACAAATTCGCTTAATAAGTCTCAAGGTACTTCGAGCCAATCAACCTCATAGATCTTTTTCTCTATACTCTTTTATTCTTAGCATAGTTAGATTTCTGATGTGGAAGATCCATAAGTATGGCAACCACAGAGCATACTCTCTGTACTAGCATATGATAGAAAACAACTTACGACATATATTATCTTCTTAGGAAAGAAGGAGCCAGAGCTTAGACTGCCATGGCTCTGATACCAACTTACAAACACATAGTAGGGTACAACCACAAAGGAGGTAAACAAGATCAAAAAGTATAAGGCTCGTATTTAGGAAAGGGTTTATAAGACACTCGAAGATGTATTATACAAAGGGGGATTTTATTATATGAAAACACTCAAGAGATTACAAGATCGCTTCTCTCTCACTTATTCTCTCACACTTGGCTTGCTCGGCTTAAGTTCTAACTCTCACCAACGCTAACTATTTATAATACAAACCCTAGAGAATATTAAATGGCATATTCTCTTAGATATTTACGCTCACACATATAACACGTGGTTTTATCCCTAGTTAGGTACAACCACTTATCCACTCATTCTCACACATGTTTTATTTATTTCATTATTATTTTTAACACTCACTTATTATTATGTATGTCTACTGTTGAGCTTGTGCTGGTTGTTTATATACTTCAATGTCTCATGATTAAAATTAAGAATAAACTGCACAGGTCGCAAGTAATATTCTCAATGACCAAGAGCTCTCACAATTGCATAAAACTTCTTATCATACGTTGAGTAGTTATTTCTAGCTCTCGTGATCTTCTCACTGAAGTTAGAAATATGATGTTTCCCCTGAACAAGAACAGCTCATATTCCCACACCATTTGCATCACACTCAACCTCAAACACTTGATTAAAATCAGGAAGCGCCAAAACAAGTGCTTTACAAAGTTTCTGTTTCACCACCTCAAACGCCTTTTGTGTTTTCATACTCCACTAAAACTTATCTTTCTTCAAACACTAAGTTATTGGAGCCATGATAGTAATGAAATTTTGCACAAACCGTCTATAGAAAGAAGCAAGGCCATGAAAGCTTCTCACATCATATTGTGTAGTTGGAACTGGCCAACTTTTCATAGCTTCCTCTTTGCTTTCATCCATTGAGATTCCATCTCCAGAAACGACATAGCCAAGAAACACAACACTAGAAGTGAAGAATGAACACTTCTCGGGCTTAGCATAGAGTTGTTTTGTGCATAATACCTCAACGACTTCCCACAGGTGTTGTGAATTATCTGCTTCGTTCTTGCTATACACCAAAATATCATCAAAGTAAACTACCACAAACTTTCTAATAAATTTTTGTAGTATATGACTCATCAGCCTCATGAAAGTACTTGACGTATTAGATAATCAAACGGCATCACCAGCCACTCAAACAAACCACTCTTTGTCTTGAATGATGTTTTCCATTCATCGCCTTCTTTTATTCTGATTTGATGATATTCACGTCTCATATCAATCTTGGAAAACACCTTTTATCCATTAAGCTCATCCAGCATGTCATCTAAACGTGGTATAGGATAACAATACTTGACAGTAATCTTGTTGATAGCTCGGTTGTCCACACACATCCTCATTGAGCCATCTTTCTTTGAAACAAGCAGAGTTGGAACAGAACAAAGACTCATTCTCCCCCTCACAAAACTCCTACCAATCAGTTCTTCTAATTGTCTTTGCAACTCCTTAGCTTCCTACGAGTTACATCCATAAGATGGACAATTTGGTAGAGGTGCACCAGGTAACAAATCAATTTAGTGTTCAATACCTCTAATAGGAAGCAAACCAGGTGGTAAATCATCAAGGAACACATCCTTATAAGATCTTGTAACAGATGTGTACTCATCTCCTCTGCTCCATTACTCTCCTCAACCACCAGAAGTGCAAAACCCTCTTTTCCCTCACCAAGCTTCCTCACAACATATGATTCACGTAAGAAAATACTTTCACTTTGAAGTTGACTTATTCGCTCGGCCAATCGTTGGAATGTATACGAGATACCATAAGGGCGCCAAACCCATCCTAGAAACGAAATCAGCAATAAGTTCAGCTCTTTTCGTTTAGTTGCTATGTTTTGTCACACATAATAGGAACTAACTGTCCCAACGTGATATGCTTCTTATCCTTATAAAAAGAATAAGTATTCTTATATATATATATATATATATATATCATGCATAGATCTCCTATCAAACTCACAAGGCCTCCACAACAACAGATGACAAGCATCCATTGGAATAACATCGCAGAGCATCTCACCTTGATAGTTCTTCCTAACAGAGAATGAAACTAGAACTTGTTTAAATACTTGTAGTTTGCTTCCATCATTCAACCACTCATTCAACCACTTCAACTTGTATCGTTGCTTATGCTTCACAGTAGGCAAACTTAGCTTTTCCACAAGTGTACTAGACGCCACAATACTGTCAATAATAAGATTACATACTTTCATTTAAGTGTGCAACGAGTCTGAAATATATTCTCTCGCAGTGCTTCTTCTACAATAGGAACATAATGCAATGCCCTCCGAATCACCAAAAAATCTCCATGATCAGCTTGTTCAACGACCTCATCCTCTTCATCTTGAACCTTCTGATCCACTGCAGCCAATTCAAGAGAATCCTGCTTCATCTCTTCTTCAATCTCATGAATCTCTTGAATTGTCATAATACGCCTATTAGGACACTCAGCTTGGAAATGCCCAAATCCTTGACACTTAAAACTCTTCTTCTTGATATTAAGATCAGTAGGTGCTGATGTAGTCTTCACTTCAACCTTCTTACTACTGCTGCTAGCATCACCTTTATAATTCCCTTCTGGATTCAATGAAGAGCCAGAATTATAAGATCTTATAAAGGGCTTCTTCCTCATCTTAACCTGCTTCTCCACCTTTATAGTAAGCTTCTTCACGTCATTAAGAGTCCAGTAAGATTGCAGCTCACCCTTAGACGAAATCTCCTCACCCAGACCATGTACAAAATGCATAATAGTCCTCTCTTCTAATTCTTGAACATCACAGCGCAAGTGTAACAGATCAAACTCCCTTGTATACTCCTCAACAGTGCGTTTCTCTTGGCTCAAATGTGTAAGCTTCAGGTACAAATGCTTGTAGTCATCTCGTAAAAATCTCATCTTTATAAGTCTCTTTAGCTTCTCCTAAGACCTAACACGGGTCTTGCCTTCTCTAACATGCTTAGACTTAAGAGTATTCCACCAAAGACTAACATAACCTTTAAACCTCAAGGTTGCTACCTTATTCTTCTCATCGTCATATGTATTATAATCAAACGCCCTCTCCATGGATCTTAACCAATCTAGAAAGTCATCTGGATTCAGATTACCTTGAAAATCAGAAAAATTCACTTTGAAATCTTCTTCACGATGATGATGTTGCTGCTATGGACGGTTGTTTCTTCTCCTTCCCCCCCCCCCATGTTCTCTTGGATCAGAATCAGAACTTTAAGAAGAACCTCCACTGCCATCATAAGACGCTTCATTTTCCTCAACCCTCCATCTACAAGGCTGATTTCGTGCGTCTCTTCTATGACAGCCAGAACCATCTCATGCATCTGCTGCCTTAGATCTGCCATCTCTCTGCCAATAAGCTCAGCGTATGCTTGATCGAGAGTTAATCCTCTAGAGATACCATGATAAAAAAAATTGAACTAGAGGACAAATGATAACCTTCACTCCAACAAGTTGAATTTGCTCTGATACCACTTTGATACGTTATGCAGGAAGCGATTGGAGTGAGCAAGATATAGATTGTAACAGGACAGCTTTGGCGCCAAGTTAATGAGCGATTGGGATGTGAAGGTTCCTAAAACTAATCTGAAGTAACTGTTAACGAAACGTAACCGGATAGATAGGAAAATCAGGATCACTACAACTCGAAAGTCGAAGCACCGGAGCTGATAAAGAAACCCGTTGAGCTAACACCACACCTGGATCAAATTGCCACCACCAAATGATGAAGACGCTCGAACCACCACCAATGACTCTTCCAAATCAAAGGATACAAATAAAGATCTAAACAGATCCAAATGGGTCACAAAAGACTCTCCAAATTGCTTAACAATTCTCTGATTTATTACATGACTAGGTGATAACCTGCGCCATGCGCAGGATGAAAAATCTATAAATAATTTTATTAAAAATGATTTTGAAATTGTTTAAAATAAAAATAATTTAATCAGTTTTATATATATGTGAATAATATAATTTAATATTTCAACTCATAATATTTTTAACTTGTTTTCAAGTTTAAATATTTATATTATTTGGTTAATTTATATGGTTCTATTAACAAACCATATAAACAAAAAAATATTTATAAATATAGATAACTATTAAAATTACACATATCGAAGTATTTTTTTATTGTAAAAATTATATTTTTAATTTGTTATAATTTTTTTAATTAAAATCACACATATCGAAGTCTTTTTTATTGTAAACATATTTTCTACTTAATCAAAAAAGGTATTGTGTATATCATAAATTGTGTATAAATTATATTTCATTAAATAATATTTTTTAAAGCTATTGTTTTATTCATTTTTAAGAAATGTATTGTGTAATATGATGTATATCATAAATCATCACATAACCTAAAATTCGATTTTAAATAATCCAAAAATTAAAACATAATTTTTTGGTTATATTAAAAGTAATAAATGGATAAATGCATATAATGTAATTAGTCTAATCAAAAAAGGAAATTTGTATTAAAATAATGAGAGAATAAGTGTGGTGATGACACATCATCAAAATGGCACCACTGTAAATATTTCAAAAAATAAGCCTACTCTCTAAAAATGTTTCTCAATTTATATATAGGGGATAATAAGCCTCATTATATAGAGGAAGTACAAGTTATTTTCGTCCATTAGGCTTACAATGAATGTAGTCAATACCAAAAATCAAAATACTACTTAATTATGCCTACAAAATAGAAAATAAGATTGAAATGAATGTAAATTTGACCAAGAACGAAAAAGACTCTTCAATTAGCACTTTTGGGCTTTATAAACTTCTATAAGCTTCTTTACTCCATAAATCAATCTCATAAAATGCGTCCCACGTTTTTAGTTACTTGACTGGTCCAAATACATCAAAATATAAGCTAGTCCGTTATGTTTCTTAACTTCTTATGTAATCTCCTTAACTTGTACGTCTGCTCAAACATCAGTTATTTTTAATGAAATAAAACAAGTAATATATGAAAACAATGCCAATACACGTTGGCCCGTAGACCGATCCGCTAACACGCTGGATTTAGCTCGGGGGGCTGGACATAGCTAAACGGACTACGATCTAAGAAGGCCGGTCGTTGCTATCCAAACAAAAAAAATGTACGCCGCAGGGCAGGCCAGATGGATGCAAGCTGGCCCGGTTAACACCGTTACCAATCATCCCCATAATCTCTTTCTCTTAGATTTGTTTCCTATACAATGTCAACCCAACAGGATAGTTACATGACTTCCCAATTCTTGATGAGACTAACCACTCACGTGTTTCAGGTCTTGCACTTATGAATTTCATTTTTGATGATAAGATATATACGCATACACATGTTGCATCAAAACCTTGATTCACGTAAATTATATGGAACTCTCTTACCGTCTTACGTGTCTTGTTGGAAGTTGCGTTTTTGAAACGGATAGACATTACTATCAAACAGAAACTGCGTTCTTTTTCGGTTCAATAATGTCGAAAACATCATAAAAATTTCCAGGAAGATACAAGGAAGTAGTGTAGGTGACTAACATCATACCATCATATAAAGGATCTATATCCAACAAATGTTCACAATAAAACATGTTGTACAAGATTTGTTTGCCAAATTATTATATTTATTTAGTAGAAGCTAAAGTAATGATCTATCAAAACTCGAAAGAAAAAGAGAACTAGTGTAGATGGCCAGATTAGGCTTTGTTGAGTGACAAATTTCTGATTCTTAACCATATAAATAAATATATTTAGCAATAGAATGACATGCTGAATGAATTGTCGCGCAATTCGCTTATACAACGGGAATGACAAAGCTACAACAACATTTACAGGCCGGGCCAACAATTATAAAGAAGATGGTCCAAATCTAATTTCCAACTAGCTTCTGTCACCATAGGATACAAGAAACTCTAATTGACCATCTTTCTTGGAACACAAGCTAAACCTCTTTGATAATCAACCCAACACCTTTCGTAGCGCATCCACCAGCTCTTCTCTTCTTGAAGGCTCCACCTGCATCACAAATATTCTCTTAAGCCTCAAAAAAAACGAGCCATACAGCAGAAAAAGAATAATACTTGATTTCACTAGGGTTTCATTACATACCTTATTTAGAAGATTAGCAAGTCCCTGAGGCAGAGCTTGCAGATCAGACGAATTCCCAATCTCTGCAAGTTGATTCAGCAGTTTCTGCGCTCTCAACTCGCTCAGCTTCAACTCGTAGTTACTAACATCGCCCTTCCATGTAAAGAACACTTGGTCGTCTGTCCAAGCTTCCTCTCTCCCCTTTGCAATATCGGATTTGCAGAACCACTCCTGAATCAAACCCATTGCAAATTTATACGATAAGTTGTCTCCGGAAGCTTCTCTTACATTTTTCACCAGAGAGCTCTCAGCGATTCTCCTGTTGAGCTTTTTATAAAAGAAGGACCGCGAGCCGCTCCATTCCACAACACTCTTGATCACTCCTTTTGCGGCCATTCTCATTGAAGTGTCATGAAGTTCCGCAAATTTGGTGGCTATTTGGATATAAACGGGTAAAAGCTGCTTTTCTCGGGCTTTTATCAGTTGCTGGAGAAGCTCGACATTTGCATAAGCCTCGGTTTGCTTGGCATCTTGCAGTTTTGCTTTGAGACTAATTAGCTTCTGGTCCAATCTTCCCATGCACTCTAACATCTCTTTCGTTCTAAACTTTATTTCTATCGTCCCTTCTGGCTCAAGCACATTGCCACGAGCAGTTTCATCAGCGTACATTTCAACATAATCCGAATTAATCTGGCTGTCAACAACAACCCAAGCTCCACCACGCAGTTCTCCCATCTTCGGAATGTACACAAACACTGGTTGCCGATATGTTCTCAGATTTTCTACTATTGTTGAGCCAGCCTGAAGTATTCCTTCGAAAAGATCTCTCTGCCCACCTGAAAACCCTCTCCAGTTCGCTAGGATAAACAACGGAAGCTCTTCCCGGTTGAAATCCATGAGCGCTTGAGCTGTCTTGGCCGCTGAATCAGGAAACCAGACTTGCCCTGCTTGAGGAACCACTCTTTCATGAGAGTCGAGCTGTCCTGGATCTGCTGGGATGATCTGCATTACAGTTTGTGTCTCAACAGCAACAACTCCAACGGGTATTCCACCGAGTTTAGCTCTACCAGTCACTACTGTCCTTGCCCAGCCTTCAAGAGTCTCAATAAAGCTATTTTTATCAAAGATACCACCAAGCCATTTACCGGTATTGTCGTTAACCCCAGCTATAGCAGCTCGTGGGTCGCAAGAGTTCTCTGGAACATACTCCACAGTTCTCTCTGGTGGATCTAAAGAGGTAAGAACAGGAAGAGGTCCACCCACGTAAGCAGGAATGTAGCTCAGCCAGTTTAGAATCGCTGATACACCTTCGAGATCATCTGAGACAGTAAGATGAACAACACCATTCGTGCCCATGATTTTCGGGCCACCAAGTTGCATGTGAGAGCTATAGACCTCACGTCCAAGTAACTTGTTGAGCGTAGAAAAGCCAGTCAAGATGATCGGCTGATCTAGTCTCTGTATGCACCGCATACCCAGGCGGGCAAGATAAGCACCAATTCCTACAGTTCTCCCACTAACAAAGGTCAAAGTAAAAGTTTCGTTGTATGCCCTTGAGTACGCACCCGCTATTGCCCCACTTCCGGTTAAGTTCTCTACGCCAATACCATCTTCTTTACCAACGATCGTATCAATCACCCACCTTATTTCCCCACTAGGCAGCTTCACTTCATGCGCAATGACAGACGATCCAATCCTTGCATGGTCTTCAGGACTTAGGTATATATACTGAAAACCATTCTCGGGGGAAACTTCATCAGACCATCCAACTTTGAAGCAGGCTTTGACTTCTTCAGCTACCCCAAGTCGGGCACCAGAATTTGCTGCCAAGTAAATCAACGGAAGCTTCTTGGCACAAGCGAGTTCAGTCACAGCAAGGAAAAACGCGTCCTCTCTAGGACCAAAAGAACCAGCTTTGAAGGTAACATCATTGGCAACTATGAGAAGTTTCCATCCCATAGGGAACTCAGGAGTCGACATCTCAAGGCACCAGGCAACCATTCCAAATTCGTTGAGACCCGGTGGTCTTTCAACCGGAATAAGAGATGTACAAGAAACTTCTGGACTGGAGAATACAAGCTCTTTAACTTTGATCCGAGTATTCTTACATGGTTTCTTAACTCCCGGGTGTTGTGATGCCCACAACTGCTCCAAGGCTGTCTCAAATGCCTGAAAAGGCAAAAAAAAAAACATAAGGGAAGTAGCCAACAGATTAAAAGGATATGTGAATCTTCTGAATTCAATAACTAACCAATGGGAAGTCATGGCAATAAGTAGTGTTACTCCTCCTTGCGGCTAGACGTTGCTTGTCAAGATATCCCAGTGGCTTATACTGATCATTGATTGGGGTTCCATGCAAAGGTCCCTTTTGGGTAATTGAGTGGTAAATTAAACCGTTAATCCCAGTAGCTTCAACTTCTCGATATATCTGAAACATCGAATCACAGCAAGTTAAGTCATGGAGATGTGTACTCTTACTCTATGTACTGTTTGTACCACAAAATATTTGTAAGCTGAACATACATGGACAGTGCATGTACGGCCTGTCAAGTTTGCAACCACAACCCTCCAAGCGCCACTTGCCAGTCCAGAGGACACTAGCCACAGCCGCACTTCCCACTCGCACACACCCAACCTATGCATTCTCACTCCGAATGACTTGTGAATCTCTCGTGCTGCTTCTTCTAAGATCATCTCAACAGTAGTTTCTTCATCCACTGCAATCACTTCAACTCTCCTGTGAGAAACATGTTAAGTATTATTACCAAAAGGTCTGACACATTACATACAATAACTTGTCAAGGACACAGCCATAGAAACCTGGGGTAAGGCACAAGATCATCTATCTGCTGCTCACGCAGTATGCTAAGGAACATATGTGCGTGGTCTGGTTTCATGGCAGCATTATGGGCATTCAGTTCCAGTTCCTCCATGGCATCCATCAAAGACCTCAAAACACATTTCGATGTAAACGGCATGGAGAACAGTGTTTGGCTAAGTTTATTATCCTGCCCTTGCTGCAACATAAAGCCATCGTTCATTGTAGCTTGTCGAACAAGAGATCTAAGGAACATCCTCTTGACTGGGACTGGCTTGTCTATAACAGTATACAGATGCCATTGCCGATCTCGTGAAGGCGTGTACTGTATATTTGAGTATCCTTTCAGCTTATCCTGCATCCGAGTATCCGACAAACAGTAAATAATCTATAATCTATAAAAAGAATGCGAGATGCTGTAAAACAAGATTTCTATTTCATCATCATGATCATACCAACTCAAGGTATATGGACAGAGGAGGCTCAAGATGACGCATCAATGGCTCTTCTGCATAATACTGTTTCTCCATCGACCAATGGAAAGAATGTCTCATGGGTGTTCGTCCTTCATCTCGCTGAATTATACAGCTTATCACACCGACACCTGCAGAACAGAGGCTCGAACTCACTTCTTCCTCTTTAAGAATTTTGGCCAGCTTGTATAATCTTTCCTGAGCTTGGTCCTCGTCCCCACTGAAACAAATAAACCACCAATGTCAACTATAGAACCTAAGCTAATTTAAAGCGGTCAGGCTGTGTCAAGTACCTGTCCTGAAGAAGACTCATCTGATTGTTGATGCCTACAATAGCAATATGCATCATATTGCCAGATAAAGGAGCTCCGGCAGATTCACAGTTGCTGTGGTTTGTTTCTGTCAATGCTGCACTTATAATACTCGGCAGAAACTGCAGCGATTTGATTATAACCATAGCCCCCCATTTTCTCTTACTACGCTTCTCAACCAATCCTTTTTCAAATCTCTCCTGATCATCTGAGCCAATGTTTTTTCTTTCCATATGCTCCTCTAGGAACTCCCAGGAAGCAATAAGACCAGACCTGTGCCACTGCATCCTAACGCTTTCATTAAAGACGTAGGGCTGATGACAAGAGACGAGTTAAAATGAAGTTCAGACTATAACTGTCTAATAAACTACAATCCAAATAGAAGTGAATAATCTAACCTGGTATAATCTGCGAATATAAGTCTCAACAACCCGTCATTGAAGTGTGTGATCACTGTGGTCAAATAGACCCACGAGAGCGTCTTCAACAGCTAAAGATGCGCTCACAAGATCTTCCATCCTTTCATTAATGGCAATCTTCCTCTTAGGAGTATCCATATTTTCACCATCCTCTGTAAACATTTCTAACTCTGACAGGCTTCTAGCAATGTTTGAACGAAGTTCACTTAATTTGGTCTGTTCAAGCAATTGACTCGCCTTGAGCGCCAACTACACACACAAACTGATCATCAGTTGAAGAATGTAAAAATAAATAGTATAAGACATGAAGGAACCAAACGCACCTCAGAGTAATTGGTATGGTTAAGTGTCGAGAATCGGATAAGTTTCTCTCTGTATGCAGCAGGATTAGGGTAAACAAGCTGCTCCATGAGCCGGAGAACGAGTTTGTTTTTGCTTTTTATGCCCTAAAAAGATAAACAATGAGCTTACCAGTTCAATGACAGTAATGAAAACAAGCAAAACCTGGTATGAGAAGGATGATCACTAACCTGATGTGAGAGCACTATATCCACAATCTTCAACAGATCTTTCTTGTATTGCTGACGCATGCGTTCTATAACATCAGCCTATTCAAGAAAAATAAGATGCTTATTAAGACTCCTCAGATATAGCTAGTAACCACAAAGACGTTGCTATTGGACCATATATTACCAGCATGTTATCATTGAATAATTCTTCTACTGATAGATATTCTTCAAAGAGGGAATGAACAATAACACGGGCATGGCTTTCTCTACCACCTTCATAAGATTTTGCAAGGCTCATCAATGGTTCAATGAGCCTTTCAAGGGCACCTCTCTCTTTCTCATCACAAGAGGACAAATGAGCCTGTTGCAAGAAGTGGACCGAAATGTTCAGCAAGTAAAAACAGGATGGTACGCCTCAAATGGATGAAATAATAGGCAATTACCTCAAGAATGCCTTTTAAAAGTTTGGCAGGGAAATCTGCGGTCAGGGAGTTTCTGGATATACTCTCAAATTCCCTATACTTTGATTCTAGCTGATACAGAATTCAATAAGAAAAGCATTAAAAGTCTTTAAACTCGAAACAAATAACACAGGAAAGGAGTACAGTTTATGAATAGTACAAAGTGTTTACCATGATCCTGAGATCTTTAGGTAGTCGTGTGGCCAGAACTGCAAAGCACTCTTGCCACTGAAGGAATGGGAGTTCAGGGCTATCAAGGCAATTAAGCAAGTCTTGAACCACCTACAAGATATGATCAATCTCATAGTCAGATAATCGTTTAGAAAAGATGAATCAAATAGGAAAATCAATTTGTGTTTACCTCATCTACTTTATGCTCATAGCCGGAAAGAATCATGCGAGCAGCATTTAAAGTTGCAGCACATCTCTGATGAACTTTACCAGAAATTGCCGTTGGAAGCCCTAATCTTGGAAAACTTCCATGGAAGGGTTCGGCCTTTCTTACAGCAGAAGGATCATCAAGATCAAGCTTGGCTATAAGTTCACCAGCCTGTCATATAAATAATGGATGGGTTAATCATTATTTTACAAATCTGTAGGAAACCAATTTTTGGTTAGCATCAGAGTGGTTTTACCTGCATGGCTTGTCCTTCAGACATTTTGAAATGTATAACTCCAGACGCAGGTGAAAGAAGTGGCATGCACATCTTCATGACCTCAACTTCCGCATAGGGCGTATCAGCATCAATACTGCTATTATCTGAAACCAGATACCTCAGCAGCTTGCACGGTGTCTCAGCCATCAACTTCGAAGGATCATGATCATTCTGAATAAGCCAAAAATGACAGATAACTTAGTGCTAAAATGACTTCCAAAATATGGTAAAACCAAAAAAATATATATATATCAGTTGGAACCTGTAGTAAACAAGTTCTTCCGTCAATGAGAAGACGGGTTCCTGCAGCTTCTTCCTCTGCATATATCACATGGCTTTTACCATCCAACTGCAATGACAGAAAACCAACCAAGGAGGTGAGATTCTCAAAGGCAGAAAAATTGTAAGTTTCTATTTTGTTGTATGAAACAAAAAGGCAGAAAACTTGCCTGCATCAACAGACCTCCATCACATAGAGTGTGTATTTCTGCTACTACTTCTGAGTTGTTCATTCTTAGCCTGTAGCTTCCAGATCCACCCCGGACCACATCAATCTAGAAACATATATGTTCAGTTTAGTAAGCCTCGGTAACTACATTTTCACTTCAAAAAAAAATACAATATGGCAGAGGAGAAGACGAAATGCATACCGTATATTTACTTCCTTCAATGTTCAGAGGCACTTGAGAATGCACAAGAGATATATGCTGCAATTTAAGAGAGAGAAAGTTAGCTACAAGATCATTACAAGAAAGAAAAAAAAAAGAGAGCTGGAATTAGAATACCTTTGGGGGAATTTGCCCTTTCTCAAGATAACCAACGTAATCCGAGACCACGGCAGCACTGGTCGCTGATGCTTTCTGGATAAACAAAACATGTGGTCAAAGAAACTTCTCAAGAAAAATAGATCTCTGAGAAAGAGGTTCTTACATAGAGAGCCCCGCTGACAACAGAGAGATGCCATGGAGGCCTCTCTGCTCTGACCCGCATAGAAATTCTACTATCCAACCAACCAGTGTGAATTTTTGTTTTCCCGGTAATCAGAAGGCTGATTAATAATGGAAATGATTTTGTCAGGGTACATTGCAAACAGAGAGTGTAACTTTTATGTGTAGGAAGAAGGAAAGTTACATGTAGAAGGTCAATCGTGTAGTCAACATTAGTTCTAATTTCTCCACGAATTTGGATTTCTTTCAGCCCAAGAACCATATTTGCTATTGCCAGGGATCTGGTATCCCCAAATGCAAAAACATGTCCTGAATAGAAGATTAAAGGAAGTTTCAATTTGTGAAAAATCAAGATAGCTGACCTAGCAGCCCAAATATTTCATTTCACTCACCAAACTGGGAATCTGAGAACTCATGGATGCCTCCACCAGACTGTAAAGAAAAATAGTCGTAAAATTTAAGACATAGCGAAACACGTAATATAGCAGAGCATCTATAGATATGTCTACCTTCACAGAGAAGTACCCCCACACATTTGGCTTGCTCTTAAAACTCAACTCCTGTTACAAGTTCATACAAGTGTTACCCCCACACAGTTCTCAGTGAATAGACAAGTTGCATTCCACACCTATCGTATTACCTGTATTTTACCGCTTGTGGGTTTAAACCCATCATCAGGATCCTCACTTGTCAGGCGTACAGCCACACAATGACCTTTTGGAGGTACAGATTCAGCTTTATCGAAATCAAAAGGAGAGGCTGCAGCAGCTGTTTTCCTCCAAGAATCATAACCTCCACCGTGTTCTATACCATAGAACCGTCTTATCTCTAACAAATCAAAGTGAAACAGACGGTACATTACATCTACGTATCGTCTAGAAAAAGGAACCGCCGCCTTTGGAAAATAAAGATTCAGGCCATACCGGGGATTTGCCAGAGAGGAATTCCCATCCCCACAGCAACTTGAGCAGCTGGTAGATTTATCCCGGCGATCCACTCAGTTACAGGATGCTCAACCTAACCTCAAACATCAAGTCTTTAACTTCGAAGACCGAACCTTTCAATGGAATTCAAAAGAAAATGTAGCGGTTGTATGAAACCAACCTGTAACCGAGGGTTAAGCTCTAAAAAGTAGTACTCCCCAGTGTCCATGCTGTAGAGATACTCAACAGTAGCAGCTCCAACATAGTTAACACTCTTAGCCAACCTTCTAGCTGCCTGCTCGAGTTTCTTCACGGTTTCTGGCGGAGCCACGGTAATTGGACCCTCCTCTATGATCTGTAATACAATACATAAAGTAAGAATTCATGCAATAATTTACCTCCGCCTCGAGGGAGATTAAAATTGAAGTATGTAAGAATAAATTAGACAGAATGTGTTTCTATATAACAATATAACTAAAATCCAGAATCAAAAACAAACCTTTTGGTGTCTTCTCTGAACACTACAATCACGGCTATGCAGAGCTGAAACGTTTCCGAACTGGTCACAAAGTAACTGGACCTCTAAATGCCGACTCTACAAAAAAAAAATAAAAAAAATTAAAAAGCCATGCATTACTAAGTAAATCTCTCTAGCAAAGTACCCATAGAAGAATTCAGCTATGCTTAGCTCAAGAGATATACCTGTGAAGCAACCTTCATTATGAATATCGGTGAGCCTGGGACCTCACCCTGAACTTGCTTGAACAGAGCCCTAACCTCATCAGCATTATGAACCTACAAAATGAAACCAGAATAAGCTCACTTACATAGTAATCAGCTTAATCTACAATTAACAGAGAAGACAGACAGTCCAAAGGCATATCTACATAAGCTGACCTTCCTAATGCCTTTACCGCCACCACCCCACGATGCTTTGATCATTGCTGGGTAACCGACAACTTGACAACTAGCAATCGCTTCTTCAGTTGTGTAGACACAAGCTTGCCTGTAGATCTCCTCGGGGATCGTTACCAAGCTGCTATCCGGAGGTATTTTAACCTGGAAACAAAAGAATTCATCATTTTGAACAGATCAACAATTCGCTGGTAAACAAAAGAATTTACTTACATGGGAACCACTCCATGGCAGAGTAGGTACATCAGCAGCTTGTGCAATCAACGACGAACCAATCTTATCCCCTAATGCTGCCATTGAAGCTGCTGGAGGACCAAGAAATATTATTCCTTTTGCCTTCAAGGCATCAGGTAACTCTGGGTTTTCAGATGCATGACCCCAACCAGGCCAAACTGCATCCACACGTGTTACTTCGGCCATCTGCACATAGAATTTAGACAAAATGAATGAAGAATATTCCCAAAGACTACAACTTTCTCATACTGATTCTGTACAGTACACTAAGCACCGGAGAAATCAGATATTTGCATTCACCTCTACAATAAGCTGAACGTTGGCATAATTGTTATTGTTCGTGCCTCCCGGAACCTCCACAAACTGATCAGCGATTCTGATATGCTCTGCATTGATCCGCATGTCTTCAGGTGTTGCCATCCCCACCAACAATATGGCTTTTTCCGAGCCAAATGTTTCGTAAGCCCATGTTCTGACACTTCTTATAAACTTCACAGCTGCCATTCCATTGTTAGCGATCAAGATACTATGGATCGGCCTTTCCCCTCCAAGGGCTTTACAGAACTCATCGACTTCAGACACCGACAAATGATTTCTACCGGGTACCACAACAGTTTGATACCCGTTAATGGAGCCAGCCATTGTTACCGTCCTTTAAGCTTTAAATATATATCTGTAAAACAAGCCATAAAGAACATACAGAATCACTTTAAAAAGAAATGGGTAGTAACAAGCTCTTACAAAACTGAACAACAAGTATAAAACCCATTGATACTATCCTCTTCCTCTGAGCTTATGACACTACCAGAGAACATAACTGTTGCTAAATCTCACAAACAAAGATGCATCAGAGTTCCAAGATTCGTGTTATTCATACAGATGACAGCAATGCTTTGCGTAATTCATATGAAGCTGAGAAAAAATAAAATGACAGCAATGTTTTGCGTAATCCATATGAAGAAAAGCAAAGTATACAGGAAAAGCAAAACGCAATCATAACCAAAAATCTTGCAAGTTTAAGAAAGCATAATTTTCTCCTTTTTTCCAATAATGAACTCCTTTTAGAAAGGCAAAGAAATCTGAGAGATCTAATGATCAAAATCCCACACCCCGATAATTGAAAAAAAAAAAAATTCGAAAAAATATCAGGAAATTCCAGAAAACAAAAATGAAGTCGAAAATCACGAAATTCAACGAGCCCAGCTCCAATAAGAAGTTGAAATCCCCAGATTGAGTCATCATCGCAGAAACATCAAACCGAAATTAGCAAACACGGGAGCAAAATTCCGACTGTTAGATCAGAAATTAAGACGAAAACAGCTTTAATCAGAAGCTAGAAATCACAAATACCCAAAACTGAAAATTCCAGAAAAAAAAAAATGAAGTCGAAATTCAACGAGCCCAGCTCCAATGACAAGTTGAAATCCCCAAATTGGCGAGCCATAGTAATCATCGCAAACCGAAATTAGCAAACACAGGAGCAAAATTCCGACTGCAGCTTAATCAGAGGCTAGAAATCACAATACCCAGAAAAAGGAAATAAAACTCCGAACCTCGGGGTACAATTTCGCTCGAGAGCAGTCAAAAAATCATCTCAAAGCTCCAGAAGAAGAATGATACAGAGAGAGAGAGAGAGGGGGGTTTAAAGAGCGGGAGAGAGAGGAAGAGAGGGTTAGGTTGGAGGTAGAGAAGGAGGAAGGAAGTGGGGTCGGGAGAGTTAATAATGGCAGATGAAGAAGAGAAGGAGAAGAAGGAGGAGAAGAGAAGAGAGGGCACGTGGTGCCTGCCTCCGCCACACTCCACACCTTCTCCATTGTTTTTTTTTGCAAAAATTGAGATCCCTTTTTGTTAGGAGGCGCCGTAGTTGTTCCTCAGCTACCACTTTCTCTCACCTTCCACTCTTGTTTTTTCCGCACTTTTTTATTGGTTCTTTCATTTGGGTCTTTTATGAAGTTTTTGAACTTCTATATATTTTTATTTACCAAACATTTAAAAGAAGTCAATTTATTTTATTTTTTGCTCAAATGAAATCTTGTTAGTAAAGACCAACCCTGCAAATTTTGGGACGGGTTTCCGGTTTCCATCTGTACCCGTTTTGAATTTTCCGTCCCGTTCTCGTTCTCCGTTCAAAGAAATTCCCGTTTGAGTCTATTTATTTTTTTCAAACGGGTACAGAAAGGGTACGGAAAGGGTACGGGAAGGGAACGGAAATGAGATCGGGTATCCGAATTTTCCAAATTTTTTCGAATTTTCTCAAATTTTCCTGAAATTTTCCGATTTTTCCAGAATTTTCCCAAATTTTCCCAAATTTTCCCGAATTATCCAAAATAATTACCCATTTGGAAAAATATTTTAGGTAAGGGATTTTCCCGAACCCGTTCTGTTCCCGTCTCGTTCTTATGAATTCTCTTTTGGGAATTGTTTTTCAATTCGCAAATTTCCCGTTCCCGTTCTCGTCCCATACCCTTAAATTCCCGTCTCGTTTCCCCAAATTTTCAAGGATAACTAAAGACATTCCAGAAATTTTAGTTATTGCTTAGTATAGTAAATATGAATTTACATATAATAGAAGAAACTAATGATTTTTCAATTAATAATATTTATTAAAATTATAAAACTTATTTGAATGTGACCAAAAGTTACTTATAATTTCTTCATGTGTTTGTTTCGGAGCATCTTATTTCAGTGGATTCGTAAAGCAGGCTCGAACACTAAGGGGATGGTTAAGTCTGAAACGAGTAACAATGCGAATCATAATGGTACGAGAGAAGTCAATTTCTTTACTTTCTTGAAACCTTGGAACGAGTAACAATGCGAGACATTTGCAAAGTTTTTGAACTTGTATATTTTTTTTAACAAACATTTTCTCTTCTTTCTTTTTTTTCTCAAAGGAAGTCTTGTTAGTAAAGAGACTTATTAAAAACATTCCAATTTTTTAGTTTTTATTTAGTATAATAAATGTGAATTTTACATATAATAGAAGAAACTAATGAATTTTTAATTAATAATATTTATTAAAATTATTAAACTTATTCGAATGTGACCAAAAGTTACTTATAGTTCTTCATACATGACGCCATTCAATGTGTTTTATGAAGTAGATACACACTAGATTTAGTCGGAACCTTTATATTATATCCCCAAGCCAAATCAAGAAGTTATATTCTTGATTGTCTTTAGAATTACATTCTCCATTACAACTTTAATTTGTGATTTTTATTTTAATATAATTTATTGAAAATTGTCAAGTCAAAAAATATTATAAAATATTCATCAGGTATGTCTAGATTATATTATAAATTTTGAATATTGCATTTCTAGTATAGACATTTGGATAGTTGCATTCTGGATGAGGTCTTCGAAATCGTGAAGAATCGAATAATCGATCGATGTGGAGTAATTGAACATGCTCCAAAAGAGGATGGTCAAAGTTACAGAATCATTGGGGATGTTTCCTGATGAGTGAAGATTACCAAATGCTCAAGTCCAAAATTATTTGAGAAAATAATAGAAAATATGGTATGTGCATCCCCTATATATTAATTGAGAAACATTTTTAGAGAGTAAACTTACTTTTTAAACTATTTACAGTGGTGTCATTTTGCTGATGTGTCACCACCACACTTATTCTCCCATTATTTTAATACAAATTTCCTTTTTTGATTAGACTAATTACATTATATGATTTTAATTACTTTTAATATGCCCAAAAAATTATGTTTTAATTTTCTGATTTTTTAAAATCAAATTTTCAGTTATGTGATGATTTATGATATAATGAAATATAATTTATACACAATTTATTATATACACAATACTATTTTTTTTCTTAGGCAAAAAAAAAGTTTACAATAAAAAAGACTTAGATATGTGTGGAAAAATATATTTACAATAAAAAAGACTTAGATATGTGTGATTTCAATACAAAAAATTAGAAAATTATAACAAATTAAAACGAATTTTTTTGAAATATTTACAATGGTGCCATTTTGCTGATGTGTCACCACCACACTTATTCTCCCATTTTTAATACAAATTTCCTTTTTTCATTAGACTAATTACATTATATGTCTTTATCAATTTATTACTTTTAATATAATCAGAAAATTATGTATTAATTTTTAGATTCTTTAAAATCGAATTTTAGGTTATGTGATGATTTATGATATACATCATATTACACAATACATTTCTTAAAAATGAATAAAACAATAGTTTTAACAAATATTATTTAATGAAATATAATTTATACACAATTTATGATATACACAATACTTTTTTTTTGCTTAGACAGAAAATATGTTTACAATAAAAAAGACTTCGATATGTTTGATTTTAATTAAAAAAAAGTAAGAAAATTATAACAAATTAAAACATATTTTCTAGGTTACAATAAAAAAATACTACGATATGTGTGATTTTAATATATAAAAAGATTAGACTAAAATATTTACTATAGTTTAATTTTTAAATTATACAAAACTAATTAAATAATAAATTATTTATCTTGCGCATGGCGCAGGTTATCACCTAGTTAGGTGTTAAGTGAAATGTTTTTGAGTGTTTATTTCTCTAAAATGTAATTTAAAAGTTATCATAATGAGATTAAATTTTACCAGAGATGTGATGGATATGAATAAATAATGTTTAGACTTGTATTCATAATAAACTGTCTCACATGATTCAAATACGAAATATTTGAAATGTGTGACATATGTATTGTCCATCAGTCAGTTTCTTGCAAGAACTATGATATGGAGTCAATTATAAAACCTTACTAGAGCATGTATTTATATCCGGACAAAGCAGAAGATGGTACTAGTATATATACTTATTTCTCGAGACATTTATTTCAATATATTTAAAAGTAATAGGAAAAACATAGATTTGTGTCAAATTAAAGAATAGTATGGTAGAAATGAATTTATTTGTTAGACAATGAAAGAAATCTATGCCATATAAAAATGGTATTAGGTAAGCTATGAAAAAGACGGTAAATAAAATGAATTTGAAATTTTCTTGAAGGCTAATACCTAACAGGATGCTGCCATGGCAAAGGCCAAAGAGGGTCGCATTGCATATTTGCATGACACAAAGGAGTATTATTTTATTTATTTGGTCGGTCTATTTCCGTTTTGAGAAATTATTTTTATTAGTATCTTAGGAATGCACGATAGATAAAGAAAATTTAGTTAAAGCCAGGAGAAATTGTATTACCGTTGAGTCGTTAACGGAGGGTTTGGTGGTACTTTAGGCGACCAATCTTTCATGTTTATCTTGCTTGGGAATTATTTGTTTAAATGTTTTCCTTTTTCTCTTTGTTTTTCTTAGTTTTCTTCATTTATTAGATCGTGCTTTGCAGTTTGAACCAAGAACTGATTTTTTTCTGCATCCATCATATCAAATATGCAAGAACAAGGAATTATTTGTTTAAATGTTTTTTTGTTTCTCTTTTTCTAGGACTTTCCATCTATTATAGTAGATCGTATTCTATATCAAGATTCGTTTGGCATCCATCATATCATATGAAATAATATAATAACCAGATTCGTTTTGCATCCATCATATCATATGAAATAACCAAAGATTAATTCATATATTTTAGCACCAAAAAAAAGTAAGTCATATAACATCAATTCATGCTGAGAAAGTTTAATCTATCAAATTAGAAATCACCTATTGTGCTCTCTCCTAATTAGCACTTTAACGATTTCAATCTGTATTTATTTGTGTCTTCTAGAGGCGGATCCATATTTATATTTTAGTGGGGGTATTAAGCATAAAATTTCAATTTTTGAGGTATAATTTGAAATTTGTTATAACATTTAATGTAACAAAACAAAAATTAAGTGGTGACAGGTGTCCCCATGCTAGTTAACCTAGATCCGCCCCTGGTGTCTCCCGTTGTTCGGATTTATGTATTGGGTTTATGTATCTGGCAATGTATCAGTCTCATATCCTTTTAATGTATCCTTCAAGGTTTTAATAAAATTTAAGATGACAAAAACATCAATTCATAACTTTTTAGTTACCAATCCTTCATCTACCTACCTCAGACCGAGACCATCTCATTAGGCGTGGGTATTTTATCTGTTAGATCCGGTTCGATTCGGTATTCGCTTCGCTTAGATTCGAAAATTTTGAATATCCGTAAAGTTTTGGAGCAAATCAAATAGTAAAATATAGTATCCGTTAAAAACGAAGCAAATCACAAATATTATTTTTTTAAAGATTATCTGCTCCGATCCGTATATTTATATATATTATATTAATATATGTAATTATGTATATACATAGTCTTTAGAATTGTGATTCCTCCATTTCAGGCTTTCACGGCTTTAGTATTCTCTTATAGGTCGTATACTCGTATAGATAAAAAAACATTAACAAACAAATATATATTAATATGTTAAAATTTGTTAAAGGATGACATTTACTGTCGATTCTCTTTCCCAACTTTATCTTCTTCTCTTGGCGTAAAGTTTTAACACACCAAGCATTTACAACTTACAAGCCACAAAAAACAAATTTTGGTTTTTTACAGTCTAGGTTTCTTCGTCGTTATTATTTGACACGCTTCAAAGATTTTTTTTATTTTTGGTACTATCGTTTCTCCTAATTCCAGTGATTGCGTCTGTAATTTTTAGATAACCGATGCTTTTAGGGTTATGAGATGGGTTTCTGTGATTTGTGTAATTGATGAGTTTATTTTTGTATAGAACTAGGAAATCTTAAAGCATTCATTGTTTCTTTGCTTTACTCATCAATGTTATAAGCGTTGCTTATGTTTTCATCATAATAAACCAAATTTCTCTTGCCTCTTCTTTCATTCTATCATACAAATTTGAAACCTATCAAGTCTTCGATAATTATGCCAAATGTAGTGTTGATTTACTATGAATTTCTGATTTTCGTTGGAACTTTTGAGTTTTCTCATTTGGCTTGGCTTTCCTATGTTTTGGTTTCTATGTAGATGGCACATAAAGAAAAATCAAGTGAGTTTACGAGGACTGGTGAGAATCAAAAATCTGCTCCACGAAAAGATGCTCCTGGAACAGAAGCAGCTGGTGTGAATGAATCAAAACCGAAGGTACAAAGGAAAATATCTCCAGTGTATAGTCTCATTTTGTGAAATGGAATCAGGACGCAAAGCTATGTGTAATTATTGTTCTGCGCCAATCTCATGTCAAACGGATGCTGGTCCGACAACTAGTGCTATGCTTAATCATTTGAAAAGGTGCAAGAAATATAGAAATCATGGGGTTAATGAGGAGGATCTTGATGAAAAACAAGGTAAACGTGTAAGACAATCAACTTTGTTTCATCGCAGCGGGACTGCTAATGATAAAGAGGCAATTCCTTCATTCCTTACGTATAATAAAGATGATTGTCGCTGTGCTTTGGTTAAGATGATTATAAAAGAAGAACTTCCGTTTAGATTTGTGGAGCGAGAAGGTTTTTAGGATTTTGTTAGGGTTTTGCAGCCACGCTTTATTATTCCTTCACGTAGGACTGTGACTAGAGTTTGCGTGGCTTTGTTTGAGGAGGAAAGAGAACAGCTACGGAAATGGTTTAAGGATTTTTATGGAATTGTTAGTCTCACCACAGACACATGGTCTTCTTGTTAAAATCTGACTTATATGTGCTTGACTGCTCATTTCATAGATTCTGATTGGAGACTACACAAGAAAATACTAAACTTTTGCCAAGTTACAAGTCATTCATGTGAAATTATTGGAAGAGCAATTGAGAAGTGTTTGCTGTTTTGGGGAATTGACAAAGTTTTTACCATCGCCGTGGATAACACAAGTTCAAATGATTTAGGACTGCGTTACATGCGACACAGTTTTAGATCAAGGGGAGGCTGTGTGTTAGATGGAGAGTTTCTTCATATGAGGTGTGGTGCTCATATATTAGGTTTGGTTGTTAAAGATGGTTTAAAGGATGTGGAATCTGTGATTTCTCGGATTCGTTCGATTGTTCGTTATGTAAGATCTTCTCCAAGTAGGTTGCTGAAATTTAAGGAATGTTTGAAACAATTGAAGCTTTCTACAAAGTGTGGTATTTGTTTGGATGTGGAAACTAGATGGAACTCAATCTTTTTGATGTTGGATTCTGCTCTTAAGGTAAAGAAAGCTTTTGATTTGTTGTAACTAAAAGACAAAGCCTATAAAGCTGAAATGGTTTATAATTTGGCAAATGATAACGATTGGTCTTATTCTGAGGGTCTTGTTCCATTCTTACAAGCATTTTATGAGACAACAGTAAAGATATCATGATCTCTTTACGTCACTTCAAACGTCTACATGAAGGAGATCTTTGGTTTGTCTTTACTTATAATGAAGATGGGTATGGATGATGTTAAATCCATAAGAGCTATGTCAGTCAAAATGAAAGAAAAATATGACAAGTATTGGGGAAACTTTGATAACATGAACATGATTATCTTTGTTGCTACTATACTTGATCCTAGGTACAAGATGAAATGGGTTAATTGGTTGATTGGCGAAATCTACTTTGTAGAAGATGCTGCCTACTCGGAGTCAGAGATTGAGGGTGATTTGAAGAAGATGTTTGACTACTATAAGACCATCGTCCCTGAAAATTCAGCGCCGTCTACTAAAAAAGCTGACAACATTGATGAAGCTAATGTTGAAAAGATTGGAAATATTGGTTCCTGGATGACTTCAATGTACAAGAAACACAAGGAAAGTAAAGGATATGCACAACCTGAATCAGAATTGGAAAAGAATTTGATGGACGAGTGTGAAGATGATGAGGATGATAGTTTTGATATTTTGTATTGGTGGAAGACTACAGGCTCAAAGTATAAGATAATCTCTTTGATGGCAAAAGATGTACTTGCTGTTTCTGTGTCGATGGTTGCATCGGAATCTGCTTTTAGCGCCGGAGGTCATGTGCTTGATTCTTTATGTAGCTCACTTTCCCATCTTTGGTTGAAGCTCTCATTTGCACTCAAGATTGGATTCGGCGCGAGAATCAAACTCTTATCGTAGAAAAAACTATGGAGGATATCTTGGAACTAGAATCTGGTATGTTTTAACCTTGATATATGTTTTTAATTTATTTTTTTGAACTTATTGTGATCTGATTCTAATATATATCCACTTCTAAACTTTCTTAGAGATGGAGTCGATCAACATGCCTTCTGGTCCTATGGTTACGGATGACTGATTATTAATCTAGGTTTGGTTTATAACTTTGCTTGGTTTGTAGTTTGTTCTTATGTTGTGTTTTTGTTTTGGTCTTGATTTGAATCTGTTTTTTTGTGTGCATATTTTTAAGACGGGATGAAGGGATATTTGGCTTTTAGTGCAAGTTTTTAGATTTATAGTAACTAACTAGAAAAAGATCCATTAGAGAAGATACTGAAGTAATTAAATTTGTTTTGGGTTAAGGATGTCTATGATCAATGCCATCGATTGGTTTTAGTTTTTTAGAACTTATTTTGAAGGCATATTATCAAACATCAACTTATTTTGAAGGTAATATAACTAATTTTCTAGAATTTATGTATTATTGTCTGTTTTTAGTTATTTTTTACTATATATAACGGAACAAAGCGGATAGCGGATGTCTGAAAAATTTTCGGATATTCGTGATTCTAGATATCCGAAAAATCCTGGATCAAAGCGAATCAAAAATCAAATATCCGGTTTGGACGGAGCGGATCACGAATACTGGTTTTTTTTCATATAACCGCTCCGTGCCCACAGCTACATCTCATAATATTTCATGACCATATTTAACGAAGGTAATATAATATATCACATTGCAGGAAATCATAGCATTTCATGCCCAGGGATATTTGTTTTTTCTAAGGAGATAAAACTGTTGGAACTGGAATCCGGCTAAGTATAAGAGAGGAAGTCCTCTTTAATGAAAAACGACGGGTCGTTCGTTCGACGATCTCAAGAAAGGACTAGCTCAAAAAGACTTCCATTCAGAGAGGTCGGCCTAGGACAGAGGTTTGGTGATTAACATAAATCTCGAGAGAATCTTGTAATATGTGCAGAATTGAATCATCCCTTGTCACATCAGTGTACAACATTATTTATATAGAAGTTTGAGGCGGTGGCTTCTGGCGGGCCTGGTGGGCTTTTTGTCTAATTTGGCATGATGCGCCTTCCTCTGGGCCTTGCCAGCCTCCCCCTTTATTGACTTAAGATTTATTTTGTTGACTTGTGTTATGAGCTTTTTCTGCTTCTTGGGCTGAAATCTGATTTGGGTCGGGCCAATATTATGGGCCTAAAGGCCCGGTACCAACAGTAAGTCCCCTCCCCAGTCCGTCAAAGGAGGAGGTTGCTTTGAGTTTGACGGATTCTTCGTGAATGTTAGTTTGTCGGAAATTGAAGTCAGCATATCTGGTAGACGGGTCTGTTCTTGGCGTTCGCATATATAGGTTTATTATCCCTTCGCTTCATAATGAGGACAGTGAGGACGACGTTGAAGATGACCCGACCGATTTAGAGGATGCCATTGTCGATAATCCGATCGATCTTTTGGAAGACTACCTGGACGATATGGAGGACGGCATGGACGACTTGCTGGATTGCCTGGAGGACCTGGACGACTTGGAGGACGACGTTGACGACTTTCAAGATGGCCTTGAGGACCTGGACGACCTGGAGGTCGGTCTGGATGAGCTGAACGGCCTAGAAGACTGCCTAGGTGACTTGCAGAATGGCCTGGAGGACCTGGACGGCCTGGGTGACTTACAAGAGCAGCTGGACGACCTGGAGGTCGGTCTAGACGACCAAGATGGCCTGTATGACTTGCAGGATGACCTGGAGGACCTGGACGGCCTGGAGGATGGCTTGGATGATTGCAGGAAGACCTGGACGACCTAGACTCCTGAAGGACGACCTAGGTGACTTGCAGGAGGACCAAGAAAACCTCGCAGGAGGACCTGGACGACCTGGAAGTCGGCCTTGACGACATGGATGCCTGGATGACGACATGGATGCCTGGATGACGACATGGATGCCTGGATGACGGCCTAGGTGACTTGCAGGAGGACTTGGACGACCTGGAGGTCGGTCTGGATGACCTGGACACCTGGAGGACGACATGGACGCCTGGAGGACGGCCTGGATTACTTGCAGAAGGACCTGGACGACTTGGAAGTCTGTCTGGACGACCTGGACACCTGGAAGATGGCCTGGGTGACTTGCAGGAGGACCTAGACGTCCTGGAGGTCGGCCTGGATGACCTGGACGACCTGGACGACCTAGAGGTTGTCTGGATGACCTGGACCGAAAAACATATTCAAATCGAGACCAAAACAAAAACACAACGTAAGAACAAAATACAAACTAAATAAAGTTATAAACAAAACCTAGATTAAGAATCAGTCATCCGTAACCATAGGACCAGAAGTAATGTTGATCGAGTCCATCTCTAAGAAAGTTAAGAAGTGGATATACATTAGGATCAGATCACAATAAGCTCAAAAAATTAAGTGAAAAACATGTATGGAAGTTAAAACATACCAGATTCTAGTTCCAAGATATCCTCCATTGTTTTTTCTTCGATAAGAGTTTGATTCTCGCGCCGAATCCAATCTTGAGTGCAAATGAGAGCTTCAACCAAAGATGGAGAAAGTGAAATACGGAAAGAATCAAGCACATGGCCTCTGGCGCTAAAAGCAGATTCTGATGCAACCGTCGACACAGGAACAGTAAGTACATCTTTTGCCATCCAAGAGATTATCTTATACTTTAAGCCTGTAGTCTTCCACCAATACAAAACATCAAAACTATCATCCTCATCATCTTCACACTCGTTCTTCAAATAATTTTCCAATTCTGATTCAGGTTGTGCATGTCCTTTACTTTCTTTGTGTTTCTTGTACATCGAAGAACCAATCTTTCCAATATTTTTAATATTAGCTTCATCAATGTTGTCAGATTTTTTAGTAGAAGGCACTGAATTTTCAGGGACGATGGTCTTATAGTAGTCAAACATCTTCTTCAAAGCACCCTCAATCTTTGACTCCAAGTAGGTAGCATCTTCGACAAAGTAGATTTCGCTAATCAACCATTTAACCCATTTCATCTTGTACCTAGGATCAAGTATAGTAGCAACAAAGATAATCATGTTCATTTTATCAAAGTTTCCCCAATACTTGTCATATTTTTCTCTCATTTTGACCGACATATCTCTTATGGAATTAACATCATCCATACCCATCTTCATTATAAGTAAAGACAAACCAAAGATCTCATTCATGTACACTTTTGAAGTGATGTAAAGAAATCATGATATCTTTATTGTTGTCTCATAAAATGCTTGTTAGAATGGAACAAGATCCTCAACATACGACCAATCGTTATCATTTTGCAAATTATAAACCATTTCAGCTCTATAGGCTTTATCTTTTAGTTCTAGCAAATCAAAAGTTTTCTTTACCTTAAGAGCAGAATCCAACATCAAAAAGGTTGAGTTCCATCTAGTTTCCACATCCAAACAAATACCACACTTTGTAGAAACCTTAAATTGTTCCAAACATTCCTTAAATTTCAACAACCTACTTGGAGAAGACCTTACATAACGAACAACCTACTTTAAACCATCTTTAACAACCAAACCTAATATATGAGCACTGATAAGTAAGATTTTCAGCTACTTGGTCAATGACCCACTACTTATAAGCGAATGTAGTATAGGTTATTGGTCTTATCAATCCGATGAGTTAGATTCAAGATATTGTGTTGATGAGATTCTTATGTAAGTTAAGAAAGATCTAAGTGTTTATAAGAGAAAATATATCAACCTAAATGTCACGATGATGAAAGCTAAGAAGATAGACCAAATCTAACAAATGAGAAAGGTAAATAAAAATAAAATAGCAAGCTTGATATAAATGATAAGGATCGGTCCTTGGGACGAGGTAACTAGAGACAAAGATGACAAAGGTTGATCCTTGATGCATAAATCAGCTACCTTTAAGGCTAATCCTTTAGCATAGAGTTCAAGAACAAGATAAATCCACCGTCGTGGTATAGATCACTTTGCTAACACACAACCTAACCTAGCTCTAACATAGTGATCCATGAGAATAGCAAGCATGGATATACAACTCTATTAATGCCAAAACTCTTCCTAGACAACTAATGTCTTAGGCTAGGAAGAGCGAATCTCTAATGAGATTGGCTCTTGCGTTTTTTCAAACATTGTGTTTGTTTGAGAAAGCTTGAAGGCATAAATCAAACAGCGAAGATGATTAAGCAATAAGAGCATCAAATAAGAAAGGACCAAGATGTTTTAAGCATAGATAAGCATCAAAGATTGAACCTTTAACTCATTTGCCCTAACCTCATCCCTAAAACCGAGATAAACTACTCGCTAATCATCATGGAAACCATTAATCCCATTAAGGAAAGAACGATTAACATGATTAAAACAAGAAGAAACAAGATTCCTTAGAAAAATACAAGCTTTAAGGATCTAAAAATGGCTTATTTCTCTCTTGGAGAAGATGACCAAAACGGAGAAACAAAAAGAAGAACAAGATGGATAAATGTAGATCCTTTGCCAAAAGCATCACTACAAGAATTGTTCAACATAACTACATTTTTTTCGTAGGTATGAACAATAATTTGTAGCAAAAAAAAATTTGCAACAATTTGTTACAAAATTTTTTCGCGAGTATGGGGGCGTAGCTATTTGGTTTTTATATCAATTTGTAGCAAAATTCCCACAAATTACTCACAGAACTATATTGTTGCAATTTGAATCAATAAAGATACAAAACCATTAGTAGCAAAATTGTTACAAATTTGTTACAAATCATCTGTAGGCATTTTAGACAAATTACTACAATATTGGTGTGGAAAATACGAACAAATTGTTACAAATGATTCGTCACAATTGATAGAAATAGTTACAAATATTATGTGACTATTTATAAATTTTCAATTAAAAAAACTAAATTACAATAAATAAAAATGTCATTAAAATTTTATTAATCTAAAAAATAACATTTAAAACATGGGGTATGAAGTGCAAAAAAGTATGATACAGAAGATAAGAAACAACAGGCAAGAACTCATCTCAGATTATATTAAACTACAATTACCACCTGTGATATAAGTATCAAGAATAACAAGCCCCAAGAGTCCAATCTCGATACACTTAGCGACCTGGTTAAAACAACAAAGAATCAAGATTCCACTAGCTTGATATCGTGTTCCCATTTACAGAGAACAAGATGACTTACACCGGGAAAACCAAGCTAGAGAAGAGACTTACATGTTCACCTCCCATTTTTGGAACTAGAGCCGATGGCATCATAATGTTGTTCCAAGCATCACAAGGTAGTGTTGAAACCCAAGAAGGATAGCTTCAGCTGAAATATAAGATTAAACAAGATCACTAAACAAGAATTACTCAAAAACCACTTACCAAATTAGAAACAGATCAATAAAAATAGCATCATAATCTAATGAGAAAACTGACCATCGAATAGTTATATAATAAAAAATACATGTTTAATGGGTGGTTAAGTGTTTTCTCCTATGTTTAACTGGATTTAGACAGATTACTATCAAGCTTCAGGATCTGATCAAGTATCAGATCAAAACATCAAGTTATGACCTTTTGGATGAGTATATCAGACCAAGAGGAAAGAAACAAGAACTTAAATGGCACAATGCTCGTGCTACATACATAACCTGTTGGAAATCCTTTAAGGCATCCTTAGTCTCCATGTTTATCTCTTCCTCAATTTTAATCACAATGTTGGATATCCACTAGATTCTGATAAAGTTTTAATCAAAAATACACACCTTTAAAAGCTTTGTTGACCTGATTCTTCATCTCCTCGGCCCGTGAAACATCAGAGTTCTCATTCTTAGTCTCCATGTTTATCTCTTACTCAATTTTGGCCTCTTAATTATCCTGTGAAGCCATAACAGATTGACCAAAAGAGAAGGAAATTAAGTTTTTTATCTCGTAATGACCAAATAGCTTGCATGATGTAAAAGAACAATAATCACAATCAGCTGGCCAATTCCATGAGCATTTTTCTCAAAATCAACAAGTTATACTTAACATGAAGCTAGTTAAGAGCTTTCAAAGATTGTAATCATACTCGACCTAATTAAAGTTCAAATTTTTCAAAATACAGCCACTGACTTTAGACAAATGTAACGAGATTCGTAGCAGGAAGAGAACTTATTCACACACATCAATTACGTTGAAAAGACTAAACCCAGATAAGAACACGATGTAAGCAAATTACAACAGAATAAAGCGGATAGGTAAGATGCGAGAAAGTTGCGAACTTTCATATTGTGCATCGTTTACTCAACAGACAAAAAAATCAAATTGGACATTATATGAACTTTTCCACTTCTTTTATAGATTTACCAACATATCTCAGCCGAAAAAACAAAGACAAACAACATAAAACGGCGAGATCTACGAGAAAAGAACTCGAATCGAGCTACAATTAAGAAAGAAAAAAAAAGTCAGCCACTAGAGATTTCAAATCTGACCTTGTGATCTGACTCGGAGGCGAAAGCCGGAGAGATAAGGAGGAGGACGCATGCGACGGCGGAGTAAACCGAGAAGAGAAATTGGACGGCTTATCCAAATTCCGATTAAATCGGAGGTGAGTTAGGGTTTGGGTAAGCTGGGTCGGGGAAATTGAAGGTGGAGGAGGAGGCTGAGGGGGAGGAGGGTGGGGAGAGACGGTTCAGCCATATCAGCGGAGACGGTGAAGGAGTAGATCGAAGACGGTGGAGAGGAGTAGATCGAAGACAGCGAGGATGGAGCAGTAAGAAGAAAGTCGAGAGAGAGGGCTGTTCTATTTTTTTTTCTGTCTCTCGACACAGTAGAAAAAAATACAACGAGACTAATCGTGATTTTTTTTGTCTAAGTATACAGATTTTTTTTCTTACAAATTGTTACAAAAAAATTGTTGCAATCTTAGATACAAATATTAAGTTGCTATTTGACACAAATTAGAGACAATTTTATATTTGTGGCAAATTGTGTCAAATGAGTCACAATTAGTTATGAATTTGCTTCAAACTATCAACTCACTATATTTGTCACAAAAATGTGAATATTTGTAACAAAAATTTGTTACAAATTAGTGTTGTAACAAAAATAGTAGCTATGATGGTTGATTCTTGTAGTGCATGCAAAGGGAGTTTTTATAGGTGATCCCAAAAACCTAGGTGGCACGGATCCAAGGCAAAAAGTAAAGTCCGTTGTCCTATAGCGTTTCTCGGTGTCAAACTGTGATTGTGAAGCCGATATGCCGAGTTTTATTATTCTTCGCGTGGCTTATATTTCGGGATCGTCCCGTCGTCTTTCTCTGATAATTGGTCTTGGGAGAACGCCTTGTGGGATCTTCGTCTCGGGAAACCTCTATCGGGGACAAGTCGTTGCCACCTTCGAGGTTCGTCCTTGCTCTTGTCCGTATCGGTTTCATGGTCGTGGTCTATGCCCGATGTTCCGTGGTTCACATCTTAGTATCCTCAAATGACCTCAGCTTCAAAATGCACCTGACGGGGATTGAAAGTATGCACGAATGACCATAATTCTATCTTTATGCATGCTAGTTCTATGATGGATGCAAACGAGTGATTAATGAACTAAGATATACACAAATGAGTCCTAAATTACTATGAATGCATGCTTAAAATACCATGAAATATGCAGAGATATCAAACACCACACCTCATATGAAGAAACTCTCCATCTAACACACACCCTCCCCTTGATCTAATACTTTGTCGCATGTAACGCAGTCCTAAATCTTTTGAACTTGCGTTATCCATAGTGATGGTAAAAACTTTGTCAATTCCCCAAAACAGCAAAAACTTCTCAATTGCTCTTCCAACTATTTCACCTGAATGACTTGTAACTTGGAAAAAGTTTAGTATTTTCTTGTGTAGTCTCCAATCAGAATCTATGAAATGAGCAGTCAAGCACATATAAGTCAGATTTTGACAAGAATACCATGTGTCTATGGTGAGACTAATACTTCCAGAAAAATCCTTAAACCATTTCCGTAGTTGTTCTCTTTCCTCCTCAAACAAAGTCACACAATCTCTAGTCACAGTCCAACGTGAAGGAATAATAAAGCGTGGCTGTAAAACCCTAACAAAATTCTGAAAACCTTCTCGCTTCACAAATCTAAACGAAAGTTCATCTTTTATAATCATCTTAACCAAGGCACGGCGATAATCATCTTTATTATACGTAAGGAATGAAGGAATTGCCTCTTTATCATTAGCAGTCCCGCTGCGATGAAACAAAGTTGATTTTCTTACACGTTTACCTTGTTTTTCATCAATATCCTCCTTATTAACCCCACGATTTATATATTTCTTGCACCTTTTCAAATGATTAAGCATATGACTAGTTGTCGGACCAGCATCCGTTCGACATGAAATTGGCGCAAAACAATAATTACACACAGCTTTGCGTCCTGATTCCATCTTCACAAAATGGGAGACCACACTGGATAAGAGTGAGAGAAGAGGTAATATCAATTTGGTTTCTTATGATTCAACATTGATGAGTATAGCAAAAAAACAACATTAATGAATGTTTTAAGATTTCCTAGTTCTATACAAAAATAAACTCATCAATTACACAAATCACAGAAACCCATCTCATAACCCTAAAAACATCGGTTATCTAAAAATTATAGACGCAATCACTGAAATTAGGAGAAACGATAGTACTGATATCTCTGTAATTTGCATGATTTTAGTACATGTTTCATGATAGTTAGGACTTTATTCTTGCACTTTAGTGATAGCTTGCATCACATTTTCACCCATGTTAGGATTAGATGCATTAGGTTAGGTTTCTGCATAGTCTTGCATGTTTGGAGTGTGTTCTCAGGTGCTTAGGATGATCCGAAGAAGAGACCAAGGAGGGAGGTCACAAATGGAGAATGAGCCGGTAATATCGAGCATGGATCACGACACGAGGTCGATTTAGACGAGTAGTAGCGGCTTAGTCCCGAAAGGAGAACCTCGGTGTGAAGATCCAGCAAGAAGATGCCCAAAGGACGGATATCGGAACAAGGCAACGGGAAGTGCCCGATTCAAGTACCAAGGAAGGGAAGCCTTCACGACATGACCCCGAAATCCTTACCCGATATGCAGCCTGCCCGAAGAATCAGAAGAGTTAGCGTTTCGGCTCGTCCATAACGACGTGAGCCCGAAACGCTAAAAGACAAAAATGTACCATTTCGGGAAAGTGGTCCCAACGTTTATGTTTTTCCCTTTTTGTGTATAAATACCTACTCCCTCACTCTTATCTCTTCATCACGTTTTCTACTTTTAGTTTTCTGTCTTCTTCTTCTTCAAAGAACCGAGACTTTGTATTTCGCCATTGAAGCTTGTTTAAAGCTTTGATTTTTATGCAATCTTGAAGTTTTAAGTTATATAGCTTGTCTTATTTTCTTAAAGCTTCTTCCTTTTTCTTGTTTTTGATTATCTTGCAGCTTATGAGTTACTCTCTCATCCTTATGGATTTTGAGGTTTCTCAAATGGCTTGTGAGTAGTCTTTTTAGGACCTTGATGGGTTAAAAGGACCAAGGGACTCTCGGATTTATATTTCTTGCTTAGCTAAAACATAAAGTTAGATTCTTTCTTGTTTATCATTCCCAAAGCTTAGTCTAGTTTGGCCATCTAGGCTAAAGTCCTTAGGCGGCTTGACACGAACATCACGTGCTTGCTTAGCCGGATCTATGAACAAGAGTTTGATCTCTTAGGCTAAGACTAACCATCTGTCTAAGAATCTTACGGTTCAATAGGGACGTTGTAGATGCTTGTTTCTTCTATTGTACCGCTATGCGAGAGCTAGTCTATGGTGATAGAGATTCAAAGAGTTTAGACCCAAACATCATGGGCTAAACGATTTGAGGATCCCTTTACCTAAGAATCACCATCAAAAGACCAAGTCTTGATGTGATCCAAAAGCTTTAGCTTGATAAGCCGAACCGAGAGTTACCTAGTTCATGATACTCATCAAGATCCTTCCTTTATCTTGAAAGTTTATCTTTTTACCGTTTAAATATCTATTTCTTGCTTAGCGTCTTTAAAGTTTTCTTATTTATGGTCTTGAGTGACACAAGATCAATCCTTTAGTAGTTTTTAGTAGTAAAGTCTTAGTCTTTACCCGATTTGAACTTGACTTATAACACCGATATGACCGTGATGTTCACTAACGCTCCCAAAATGGTTTGATACCCCATACGCTGTACTACTTCGGTTGATAGCAGTTGGGACATTGCTAAAAGGGTGAAAAACCTGTTTGTCAATTGGCGCCGTTGCCGATTTGGGAGATAGTTTAGTCATTTCGGTATTAGGTCGTTATAAGGACAAGTTTTTATTTTTCAGATTTTTAACACTCTACTCGTACATCTGTGTTGAAACAGGTACATGAACCTACGTTCACACGGTACAACAAACCTTGTTCCCCCAATAGACGATATTCACCTGCTCGAAAGATCAGCTAGACGAAATCGGTAACAAGCCGAAACAGTTAACCGTGTGACGATGGAAAACCAACAAGGTGCTCAAGCAGCTGCGGGCGCAGCTGGTGCACAAGGACCACAAGGTCCACAAGGAGTCCAAGGACAGCCTGGTGTTGCAGCTGCTCCACGAGCTGTGAGGCAAATCGGTGCCGTAGATGCACCGATATCGACTGCAAGCCGACACGGTATCCAGCCACCACCAGTGCAGAACAACAACTTCGAGATCAAAAGTGGTCTTATCTCCATGGTGCAGAACAACCTATTCTTCGGTCTGCCCTTGGAAGACCCACTTGACCATCTCGACCAGTTCGACCGTGTGTGCGCCATGACCAAGATCAACGGCGTAAGTGAAGATGGATTCAAGCTGCGTTTGTTTTCCTTCTCACTGGGAGACAAAGCACACGCATGGGAAAAGACACTGCCACACGGATCAATTACCTCATGGGCAGATTGTAAGAAAGCTTTCCTGACAAAGTTTTTTTTTACATCGAGAACAGCCCGATTGAGAAACGAAATAAGTGGTTTCACTCAAAAATCCAACGAAACTTTTGGTGAAGCTTGGGGGAGATTCAAGGGTTACACCACTCAGTGCCTCACCATGGATTCAGCCAAAAATTACTCCTCTGTACACTATATTGGGGTGTCATTCCCAAGATTCAGATGCTGCTCGATACGGCGAGCAATGGAAATTTCCTAGCTAAAGACGTTGAAGACGGTCTTGAATTAGTTGAAAACTTAGCTCAAAGTGACTCCTCTTACCACGAAGACTATGACAGATCCAACCGTGGTTCCAAAAAAGAAGTGGAAGGAAGCCGGAAGGTGATCAAAGAGCTCAATGAGAAACTCGACAAGTTACTACTTGTCCAAACTCAAAAGGAGGTCCATTTCGTGGAAGAACTCACTCAAGTCAAAGAAGGAGAGGACATTCAGTATGAAGATGTCAATTACATCAACGCTCAAGGAGGGTATAACAATTGGAGACCAAATAACAACATTTCCTACCGGAGCACGAACGTCGCAAATCCTCAGAACCAGATCTACCCACAACAACAAGGAGGAGGAGCAAAACAATTCATGACCTACACGAATCCACAAGGCTTTGTACCACGTGAAAGGACCGACTCTCGGTGATCTTCTGGAAGGTATGACTCTCAAACCTATTCTCTCTGCTGGTGGTGAGATGAGATACAAGCTGAGATGCAAGGGAAAAGTTAGACCCTTTGCTTACCTTAAGGTGATAAAAGACACCGATTTGACCAATCAAAAGGGTTCTAAGGCAAGCAAAGAGCGAACTTCCAATGTATCTCTGGCCGATTTCATCTCGATGATCAAGGAAAGTAAGGATCCTCCCACAGGATCGAGGGGTGTTCATTTCCCCCTTTCGCACTAAAAGATGACCAAGAAAAGTCAAGCTAAGTGACTCAAAACAAAGTGCTCTTGGGAGGCACCCCAAGCTTATCTATGTACATATTAATGCTTTTTCTAGTCTAGTTTACTGTTTTTAGGATTCCATGAGAGATACAAAGGGGAGACTTACACATAAGAGGAGCTAAAACCAACGTGAGAAGCTGTCTGGCTCAATAACGGGATGGAATATCGGGTTAACACCACGATATTCTTCCTAGGTATTACTTGCCGGGTATGCACAACGGCGTGTAGCTGATATAGGACGAAGCCCAAGCTAGACAACCATCACGGTGGTCAAATATCGTGAACAAGCCGATATCCGTAACGCTAATCACATCAAATCGGTGTCAAGCCGATATGTCCGTCCAGGTAAAAGGGTGGCTAGGCTTGGCCAATCCGAAAAAAGCGCTCAAAATATGGCCCACTTTTTCGGATAAGGCAAGAATACTTGGTTGGGGTTAACCGACAATTATTCCCCGAACCAAGAAACCCTAGTCAACCCTTCCTTTCTCCATGTCTCCGTTTTTCTTTATAAAAACCCTCGCCTCTCTCGTTTTCATTCCCCATCACTCTCAATCCTAGAAAATTGCTTTTGAGTTTTTATTTCGCAAAGTCGAGTTTGAGCATTCATCCGAGGATTTTCGCATATCGATCTAAGGTAAAATGCTAATATATCACGATACGATTGATAATCTCTTAGAGTTGTTCAGATTCGCTGCATTAGGGATTGAGAGTAGATGGAGGAACGTTTTTGTAGGCAGATTTCGCGTAAAGACTTAGGTTTTTTGTTTTGGTTTTTCTGAATTTCGGCACATCTATCTGTGAGAATGGCTTCATGGCTAATCTCTTTTGAAGTGTTGAGATTCTAGAAGACTCTTTTCCACCTTTTTGTTTAAACGCAAGCTTGTCTAAAATCTGGATTTGTGAAGAACAACTTATAAGCAACACTCTTTATTTTTCACGATTTAGACTCTTCGCCGATCTAGTGATACTCAAATATGTTTGCTTGGACCTCTTTAGTCATGAATAGAGTTGCCTTAGGTTTAAACATACATGCAAGATAGTCTATGTCCTTAGAGCTTTTCCTTGTACTTACACACTTCGGAGTGTTTTTGATTGATAGGTACAATGGTAGGAGCAACAAGAAGCGGAGCTATTCTTGGGAGATCAAGAGAATACCAAACGGAAAAGAGACAAGGAAAGAGACCAGTTGGTGAATCCAGCCGAGCGGCGATTGTACGTTCACCCACACGTGCATCGGGAAGAAGAAGTACGGGATCCCGACATACCCTGGCCGAAATGCGTGCAGCATTCAGGCGAATGGAGTTCAAGGCCACGCGCTATCCCCACGAGGAGACAATGGCCGAGCTAGGCATCTACGAGGACTGCCAGATCCTTTTCAACGCAATGGGCCTGAAGAAATTCATGGAAAACGCTTATGCGTCCCATGACGAAGCGACCTTCTAGTTCCTTGCAACACTGGAAGTAACGTTCTACGCATTCGGAGAGATTACTCAGGAGGAAGTTGGAGATGGGCACATTCGTTTCAAGTACGGAAGCGAGACATACCGAATGACATTTCGGGAGCTGGAGTCGATATTCGGATTCAGCCAAGGCGATATGCGCTAAATGTCCCTGAATATAGGAAAGGAGGAGCTGGAGGCACTGTGGATGCACATTGGGATAGGGACGTACAAGCCGGGAGTGAACAAGAGCACCAGGATAAGGCACCCAGCCTTAAGGTATGTGCAAAGAGATATTGCACATACTTTCTTTGCAAGGAAGGAATGCGGAGCTGTCCTGACAAAGGAGCTGGAGATAATGGACGACGGCCTGGTGGAAATCATTCAAGAGACGCGGACTGAGTTTGAACTGAGGGGAAGCAGAAGGAGCACCGGGTTAATCACGTTATTGATGAAGGAGGTTCTCCACTACAAACCGTGGATGATATCCACACCAAGCGACAGGCCTCAGATAGGCTGTGGAGGAGTCGTATCTGCTATCTTGAAAGGGGCTGGCATTGATCTCGAGGAGCCAACTCACGGAATCCGGTGGATAGACATTGCATATCTAAAGAAGTGCCAGTTTCTCAGGAAGCCATATCGGCATGGGCACCGATATCAATTCACCCGAGCATCAGGACAAGATGCAGTACTATTCCTGCCAAACCCGTGGTTGACCACGATAAGGGAGCCAAGGAATTTGAATTTCGACCCCCAGGATGAGCATCTCTTCCCATATGGAGCTGACTACTATGGGAATTACGAGGAGGAATATCGAGAAGAAGCCGATATAGTTGCTCCAGAGGAAGAAGATGAGGATGAAGACGCCAATGATGACCCCACTGACGAGTTTGGATTTCCTCTCTATGGGGCGGATCGCTATCATTTTGATCCAATCACCAGTGGACCGCACCGAACTCTCAAGGCGGCGCACGATATGATCAATGTGCTGCAGCGGTACTGCAAGTGGCAAGATCGTTCGATCAGAAAGCTAGTCTCCATGGTGAAGGGAATCAAGGGTCACATGAAAGGCCTGAAGGGGCAAATCAAGACGCTCACCTCAAAACTGAAGGGATCGACACCATCGCCACGGTATGAAGCCGATATGTCTCCGGAGGAAGCCGAAGGGAATGGAGACGAGGAGTCCGATGAAGCAGACAGACAAATGCTCCAAAGGAGGCATTTCTTTTCGTTCGAACTAAGGGAGCGCGAGTTGAATGATCCATGAAGGCATTCCTGCCAAGAGGACAGCATGTCGAGGAAGAGACGTGCGAGCCAATCCCCGATACCGGAATCAGACAACCCATCCTTCTCCACCAGTGAGGACACCACGTCCTCACATCACACTGAGCAGTAAGGTACCACTCCAAACCTTTATACATAAGCATTTTTCTATTATTTTTTATTTCGCTTGAATTTTTGCATAATGATTAGACCATATTCTTCCTTTCTTCTATCACACAGAGACTGTGTGATTTAAGCTTGGGGGAGTATGTAGTACTTGCATTCAAATAGATTAGACATCATGCATTCATGAAATTGCATAGAAAAAGACAAAAAATTGAAATTTTTTGAAAATCATCCCACAAAAAGAACTCATGTAGTTGCATTTCCATGTTAGGATTGAGTCTAGATGCATTCATATAGGATTCATAAGCATTTGCATAAGGTGTTAGGTATGATGAATCCTTGTAAATAGCCATTTTTAAGACATGAAATCAATGCCATAGTTATTGTTTGTTTGATGCATTTGGAATTAGACTGAGCTTAAGGCAGCACCACATTTGGAATTTGTCCTGTGAAATTTAGTTTTGATTTGATGCATTGCGATTTGAACCATTTTCCTAATAAACTTGAACCATTAATTTGAAAACCTAATTATCTCGTTCGTATCTGTCAAATAGCTCATGGATTTCGCTTGGACTTTCTTTTCCCTTTTACCACCCTCTTGCTAGTCCAAGTACCAGACCATACCCTAAACCGAAACCATTGTTTTTAAACCAATAAACACTTTTGTGAGAGCATGTGAGGCCTTTGCACTATTTTCGAATCTTCTTAGGCAAAAAGCGTTGGGTTTAGATCGACAAGGTTAGATTTCCATGTAGACGTTGGCTCACATCTCGGGTCAACACTAGGTTAAGTGGTTTGGTTACTGAAACGGCTTAACACCGAAATCGGAGGCCGATATTGCTGGGTAGACTAGGAAAAAGGGGTTATATTCCAACTTGATCATGAGTCGACAGAAGGAAAAGAAAGGAAACCAAGGAGTCAGACGGGGACACGAAATAAGGAGATGGCAGCACCAAAAAGGCTTGGAAGCAAAGAAGAAAAAGGCGATTCCAAAAGAAAGCAAAAGAAGGCCAATCAACAAGATTTAAATCCGGCCAGCAACACCAAAGGTGAAACACAAGGAACGCAACAAAGAAGCCAGAAAGATGAAACCGATCTCCAACAAAGAAGAAGTCCCCAGAAATGACCAAGAAAGGTAATATCGAAGAGTAATATCGGGAATAAGGCGAAATGCCAAAACAAAGGGTAGCTTAGGAGGGAGCAGTTTAGATTAGGGTAGGAAACGAAATAGATGTTCTGGGTAGATGGAAATCTAGCTTTGTATGCATCCATTGATTTTTACCCTTAGCATTTTGCATTAAGAAGGTTCCTTTCATGAGTGATCCCACTTAAACACTTAACCCGATCGTGCCACGAGTTCATATTTAGCTCGTTACCTTACCTTGATCCAAATGAGTTAGTTGACAGATATGGATGAGATCCACGTTTTAAATTTTATAATAAATGTGAAAGGAAATTGGGAATTTGAATGTGCATCTAAGTTAGGACTGTTTTCGCTTGATTATTGTGATAAATGTGGCTAAGACTTTCTGGGTAGGTAGAATTCGACTTGCATCCTAGAAACCTGAACTCAGACATTGAGTTGATTTCCTTTAAATGGCGTTTTGGATTCGAACTTACATCTTTTATTTTAAAACCTCACCCCTCCGGTTGGCTTTTGCTTGAGGACAAGCAAAAAGGCAAGTTTGGGGGTGTTGATATCTCTGTAATTTGCATGATTTTAGTACATGTTTCATGATAGTTAGGACTTCATTCTTGCACTTTAGTGATAGCTTGCATCACATTTTCACCCATGTTAGGATTAGATGCATTAGGTTAGGTTTCTGCAT
>JAHZTW010000001.1:148960926-148986680 GCA_020283515.1 Alliaria petiolata | reverse complement strand
TACCTAAGAATCACCATCAAAAGACCAAGTCTTGATGTGATCCAAAAGCTTTAGCTTGATAAGCCGAACCGAGAGTTACCTAGTTCATGATACTCATCAAGATCCTTCCTTTATCTTGAAAGTTTATCTTTTTACCGTTTAAACATCTATTTCTTGCTTAGCGTCTTTAAAGTTTTCTCATTTATGGTCTTGAGTGACACAAAATCAATCCTTTAGTAGTTTTTAGTAGTAAAGTCTTAGTCTTTACCCGATTTGAACTTGACTTATAACACCGATATGACCGTGATGTTCACTAACGCTCCCAAAATGGTTTGATACCCCATACGCTGTACTACTTCGGTTGATAGCAGTTGGGACATTACTAAAAGAGTGAAAAACCTGTTTGTCAAGTACCAAAAATAAAAGAAATCTTTGAAGCGTACCAGTTAATAAAGACGAAGAAACCTAAACTGTAAAAACCAGATTTTTTTTTTTGTGGCTTGTAAGTTGTAAAGCTTGGTGTGTTAAAACTTAACGCCAAGAGAAGAAGATAAAATTATCGACAGTAAATCTCAGCCTCTAACAAATTTTAACATATATATATATATATATTTATTAATGTTTTTTTATCTATACGCGTATACGACACTAAAGCCGTGAAAGCCTAAAAGGAAGGAATTATAATTCTATGTATATACATAATTACATATATTAATATAATATATATAAATATACGGATCATAGCGGATATCCGATCTTTTAAAAAATAATATTTGTAATTTTTTTCGTTTTTAGCGGATACTATATTTTACTATTTGATTTGTTCTAAAAATTTACGGATATTCGAAAATTTTGAATCGAATCGAAGGGAATACCAAATTGAATCGGATCTATGAATAAAATGTCCACGTCTAAAGGGGTTAATTTAACTTTGATTTTTTTAAAAAAAAAAAGTTTACGAGGCTTTATCAACGATATTTTTGACTAGCCCTGAAAATTTTGGGAAACGGGACGAAAATTTAGGGATACGGGACGGGAACGGGAAATTCAGGAATTGAATAACAATTCCCGAAAGAGAATCCATAAAAATAAGACGGGAATGGGACGGGTTCGGGAAATTCCCTTACGTAAAACGTTTTACCAAACGGTTAATTATTTTGGATAATTCGGGAAAAACTCGAAAAATTTCGGGAAATTTCCGGAAAATTCGGAAAATTTCGGGAAAATTCGGGAAATTTCGAGAAAATTTGGGAAAATTTGGGAAGTTCGGGAAGTTCGGGTAACGTTCCCTTCTCGTACCCGTTTGAAAAATATAAATGGTCCCGAACAAGAATTTTTTTGAACGGTAATAGGAACGGGACGGAAAATTCGAAACGGGAACCGGGTATCCGTCCCGAAATTTGCAAGGCTATTTTTGACTTTTTGTTCGGAAAAGTGGAAGTGGCGCTCTGTTAGCTGCCATTATGAAAGACGATATTTTTAAACTTTGTCGTCATTTTGTTCCACAGTTCGAAATAAATCATCCAGGGTTATTTGGCTTTTTAAAAACATAAAAGATGAAGTTTCTCCACCACGCGCGCGTAAAGCCAATATGAAATATAGAAATTATATTGAGGTGATCCCAACAAAATCCTCTATTTGAAAAAGCCAAAATTAATAGTTTCATTTCCTTGTTTTACGTAAGAATTAATGTACAATTGTCGAGGGGAAAAACAATTTTGTTCGTAATTTTGTTTAAAAATATTATTAGTTGACTCGTTGCGTCGTTGACAAAGAAAAAATAGTAATGGCTTATGAATGAAAGGGGGTTGAGATATAGTTGGGAGTTAGGTATGGGTTGTATGATACAACTTATATCATCACCTTTCTCAATCTTTCTCAATATTTTCCATTTTTTTTTTTTTTTGCTACGTCTGAATGATCCACTATAACAATTCATCTGTGATTTATAGTTTCAAAAACATAATTTTATTACTTCATACCTAAAAAAAAATACTCATATGCATTCTTAATTTTTCGAATATTAGTAACAAGGTAAAAACGGTTACGTACGACGGCTTACCTTTGTATTTTTCGGGTCAGAGTAATTGACTTTTGTTCACCTACGACAATAACAAAGAGTCATATCACTAAGTTTGCTAACCGAATTTGTGTCTATTTTTTTTTTAAAAAAAGAGAGAAAAATTTGAAAGTAATAGACCTGGTCAAAAATTATAAGAATAATCATTTGCTTTTTATTTTTCGGCAAAAACTTATATTATTTTATATGTTTGTTTCTATTTAGGTCGATTTTTTTCCTTCTTGATCTGATCCGTTTGTTTAAAACCAATCAATAATAATCAAATGTTGATCAAAAGAAAAAAAATCAAATAATGGAATCAAGATTTTATAGTTAGGATTGATAACTAAAACAAATATTCGAGAAGATAAATAAGAAATTAGATGATAGATCTTCAAATTATATTTAGATCGAAGGTTGAAATATGCTGTAGATATATATTCAGATCCAATGAAAATAAAACCACTGATATATATGATTATGGGCAGCCATAAAATCAGTGATACGATTGTTGACAAAAAAAAAATTCAGTGATATGATTTTTCTGGTTTGCGAATATTAGTTAAGAAAAGTATGAATCATTTTCTGTTTTAGATGGTTACAAATAATTTAAAAATTGCAAGTGTTATTATGCAGAACCCAACTCTTCGTTAGTCATATAATAATCTGGAAATCTATGAGTTTGACTTTATCAGTTTCCAACATTTGTTTGATACGTTTTTAGCAGGCTTATGAGTGGAAGTGAATTTTTATGAATCCAAATCCAAACTTACTGGGTAGGCAAGGTTTTAAAAAAAAAAAAAAAAAAACTTACTGGGTAGGCCCAAATTAAACGAGAAAAACGATCATTCCTTGTATAACAAGAAATTAAATGGAGCAAATAAAAACAACAAACTAATCTTCATTGGTCATCAAAGTTCAAAACGATACAACCATGAAAAATTATTTCTCCAGAATCCATAGAATAATAACAGAAAAGATTTCGACTAAACTAAATTTTTTAATAAAAAAACAACGCTAAGNCCATACGCTGTACTACTTCGGTTGATAGCAGTTGGGACATTACTAAAAGAGTGAAAAACCTGTTTGTCAAGTACCAAAAATAAAAGAAATCTTTGAAGCGTACCAGTTAATAAAGACGAAGAAACCTAAACTGTAAAAACCAGATTTTTTTTTTTGTGGCTTGTAAGTTGTAAAGCTTGGTGTGTTAAAACTTAACGCCAAGAGAAGAAGATAAAATTATCGACAGTAAATCTCAGCCTCTAACAAATTTTAACATATATATATATATATATATTTATTAATGTTTTTTTATCTATACGCGTATACGACACTAAAGCCGTGAAAGCCTAAAAGGAAGGAATTATAATTCTATGTATATACATAATTACATATATTAATATAATATATATAAATATACGGATCATAGCGGATATCCGATCTTTTAAAAAATAATATTTGTAATTTTTTTCGTTTTTAGCGGATACTATATTTTACTATTTGATTTGTTCTAAAAATTTACGGATATTCGAAAATTTTGAATCGAATCGAAGGGAATACCAAATTGAATCGGATCTATGAATAAAATGTCCACGTCTAAAGGGGTTAATTTAACTTTGATTTTTTTAAAAAAAAAAAGTTTACGAGGCTTTATCAACGATATTTTTGACTAGCCCTGAAAATTTTGGGAAACGGGACGAAAATTTAGGGATACGGGACGGGAACGGGAAATTCAGGAATTGAATAACAATTCCCGAAAGAGAATCCATAAAAATAAGACGGGAATGGGACGGGTTCGGGAAATTCCCTTACGTAAAACGTTTTACCAAACGGTTAATTATTTTGGATAATTCGGGAAAAACTCGAAAAATTTCGGGAAATTTCCGGAAAATTCGGAAAATTTCGGGAAAATTCGGGAAATTTCGAGAAAATTTGGGAAAATTTGGGAAGTTCGGGAAGTTCGGGTAACGTTCCCTTCTCGTACCCGTTTGAAAAATATAAATGGTCCCGAACAAGAATTTTTTTGAACGGTAATAGGAACGGGACGGAAAATTCGAAACGGGAACCGGGTATCCGTCCCGAAATTTGCAAGGCTATTTTTGACTTTTTGTTCGGAAAAGTGGAAGTGGCGCTCTGTTAGCTGCCATTATGAAAGACGATATTTTTAAACTTTGTCGTCATTTTGTTCCACAGTTCGAAATAAATCATCCAGGGTTATTTGGCTTTTTAAAAACATAAAAGATGAAGTTTCTCCACCACGCGCGCGTAAAGCCAATATGAAATATAGAAATTATATTGAGGTGATCCCAACAAAATCCTCTATTTGAAAAAGCCAAAATTAATAGTTTCATTTCCTTGTTTTACGTAAGAATTAATGTACAATTGTCGAGGGGAAAAACAATTTTGTTCGTAATTTTGTTTAAAAATATTATTAGTTGACTCGTTGCGTCGTTGACAAAGAAAAAATAGTAATGGCTTATGAATGAAAGGGGGTTGAGATATAGTTGGGAGTTAGGTATGGGTTGTATGATACAACTTATATCATCACCTTTCTCAATCTTTCTCAATATTTTCCATTTTTTTTTTTTTTTGCTACGTCTGAATGATCCACTATAACAATTCATCTGTGATTTATAGTTTCAAAAACATAATTTTATTACTTCATACCTAAAAAAAAATACTCATATGCATTCTTAATTTTTCGAATATTAGTAACAAGGTAAAAACGGTTACGTACGACGGCTTACCTTTGTATTTTTCGGGTCAGAGTAATTGACTTTTGTTCACCTACGACAATAACAAAGAGTCATATCACTAAGTTTGCTAACCGAATTTGTGTCTATTTTTTTTTTAAAAAAAGAGAGAAAAATTTGAAAGTAATAGACCTGGTCAAAAATTATAAGAATAATCATTTGCTTTTTATTTTTCGGCAAAAACTTATATTATTTTATATGTTTGTTTCTATTTAGGTCGATTTTTTTCCTTCTTGATCTGATCCGTTTGTTTAAAACCAATCAATAATAATCAAATGTTGATCAAAAGAAAAAAAATCAAATAATGGAATCAAGATTTTATAGTTAGGATTGATAACTAAAACAAATATTCGAGAAGATAAATAAGAAATTAGATGATAGATCTTCAAATTATATTTAGATCGAAGGTTGAAATATGCTGTAGATATATATTCAGATCCAATGAAAATAAAACCACTGATATATATGATTATGGGCAGCCATAAAATCAGTGATACGATTGTTGACAAAAAAAAAATTCAGTGATATGATTTTTCTGGTTTGCGAATATTAGTTAAGAAAAGTATGAATCATTTTCTGTTTTAGATGGTTACAAATAATTTAAAAATTGCAAGTGTTATTATGCAGAACCCAACTCTTCGTTAGTCATATAATAATCTGGAAATCTATGAGTTTGACTTTATCAGTTTCCAACATTTGTTTGATACGTTTTTAGCAGGCTTATGAGTGGAAGTGAATTTTTATGAATCCAAATCCAAACTTACTGGGTAGGCAAGGTTTTAAAAAAAAAAAAAAAAAAACCTTACTGGGTAGGCCCAAAATAAACGAGAAAAACGATCATTCCTTGTATAACAAGAAATTAAATGGAGCAAATAAAAACAACAAACTAATCTTCATTGGTCATCAAAGTTCAAAACGATACAACCATGAAAAATTATTTCTCCAGAATCCATAGAATAATAACAGAAAAGATTTCGACTAAACTAAATTTTTTAATAAAAAAACAACGCTAAGCTAAGATGTAAGCAAAAGAAGAAACTATCACGGCGACTAGGAATAGTTTGGATACCAACAAGTTTCCGGTACTAGAATTAGACGGTGACGGTGACGGAGCAGTCATTGCTGGTGACGGAGCAGTAATGGCCGGTGGTGAGTGGGTATTCGTCGGTGATGAAACGGTGTTAGCCGGTGATGGATGAGTAATTACCGGTACTGAAGGTGTAACGGTCGGTGATGAAGTAGAAGATGGTGAAGCCTTAGGTGGCTCTGCCGAAGGAGAAACTGTATTGTACCATTTAAAAAAATATAATAAATTTCAACAGTATAAAAAACTTATTAAAAAACAGAAGATACAAAAATACATTACAATTTTTTAAAAAACTAGAGAACATCTTATTCTCAAATATTATCTTATCCCCTTTTCGATTGATCTAATAAGATAAGTGGCAATTTGACGTTAAATAGAAAAACAATCTTTTATTCATATGATGAACTTGAAATTTACCTATAGACGCAGCTGGTGTTGATGCAACCGGACTTGATGCAACATCTATTAAAAAAAAATAACAAGAGTAATACATTAGAATTCACATTAATAAGAGAATAAATATTTATAAGAGTAAAGGAAAAAGGAATATACCACAATGAGGATCAATGGGGATGTTGCAAATAGAAGGCATAGCAAGAGCTCTGCTGTTAATTAATTCAAATCCCATTTCACGACTGCTCTCTAAACCGATGCAAAGACAATTAGGGTTATAGTCAAGAACAGTTTCAACCACATCACAACATGTTTTGGTCGGACTAAGATCCGTTGATCCGACGGTCAAGAACGAGAGACAATCCAACATGCTGTAAATTACGGTGGAACAATCGGAGTTTGATGGTGCCATTGATGGAGATAACACCGGAGGCTGTGACGGCGATACAAAGTCGTCGGATGCATGGCATAAAGATAGGAAAACTAATGCAATACATAGAATGCACGATTTCTTCATCTTTTTGGTTTTTTGTTTTGTTTCAAGTAGTTTTTTTTCTTTCTCTGTTAGGTTTGTTTGGAGGTTAGCTAGATGTTTATAGTGAGCTATATAGGCTGAACGATAGGATCGAATATTAAATTTTGTTCTTATTTTTTACGTTAATTTTTTATTGTTTATAATTTAAGATTTGTTATTGATTTGCATTTATCTATTAAACATACTAGGAGAGAACCCGCGCGATGCGCGGGTTTTATTTTAATTTGAGTTTCTAAAAATATGTTTTATATTTATATTTTGATTATTGATTTTATATTGTTTTAAAAAAATATTATTTTCTACTTTTTTTATTGATGATGTATATAATCTCTTTCATACATTATTTCACGAATTTTTATTTATACTTCAATTTTCATACTATTTTCATTTCTCTAAATCTTAATATTATGATATTAATTTTTTTTAATTTATTATTTTGAAGATTTTTTTTGTATATCTTTCATTGAATCCATATATTTTTTCATATTTTAAAATTTTGTATATTTTTGTATCCATTTTTCTTATTCTCAGTATTTTTTATATAATTTGTTATCTTCTCGATTTTTATTGATTTTATTGTTTTGTCTTATGATATTATAGGCCGGAGTTAACTTTTTAATTTATTCAAAATCATAAAAAAATTCGATTTGTGGTCGCGTAGATAGCGGTCGCGACCAAGCAGTCATAGGTGCTATGGTTTCTTATTGAAGAGTCAATTCAGAATTTTTGCATCTTCTTATCTTCTCGATTTTTATTGAATATTTTGTTGTGTCTTACGATTTATATGTTGTAGTTAACTTTTTAATTTATTCAATATCATAATTGTTTTTCAGTTGTACCAAAGTTAATTATCATAATTTATTTGTAAATAAGTATAAAACAACTTAAAAAATAGAATGATATATATATATATATATATATTTATGTATAATATATGATTTATATATATGTATGTTTTTAAATTAAATTTGAATTTCACATACTTACAATAATTTTTAAATAGTTGAATTCAAATTTAATAGTTTTTATGTATAGCGAATTATACATATGTTAATTTTTATTTATATTGCATGATATTTTAAAAAAAAATAATTAACTGCTTATATATTTTATACATGTGGAAAAATAATGTTATGATTGACTAATAAGAAGAAACTGTTGTGACATCTTCTAAAGAGTCTCATTCATCTGTTATATTGTAGATGATGATTTGTGATTTATGAATGTGTTATTTGTTTATTTTTTTCAATGATTTTTTTTTGTTGAATATGTTATTTATTATTTTTTATACTGTAATAATAGACATTTTATTATTTACATAACAGTTGACACAATTTAATCTGAAAGAATAAGAATGTGAAAATAGAAATTGTTTATAATTATGTTTAGTCTATATCTTTTTATCATATATAGTTGGATGCGTTTAAATTCGTAATTAACATGATCGCGACACGTGGTAAGTGAATTGGTTAGATTTCGACATGTGTTGCAATTTGAATATATTATATAGTTAAAATTAAATTTAATGAGTAGTTAGATTTTAATAAATAAATGACTGTTGGTATGTTATCGATTATGGAAAAAAAAATTAGTTAACTTCATTGTAAGAAAAGATAAGCTGAAACACTAATCCTTTAAAAAAATATAACTTGAATGCTTTTTTTTGGTTTTGTGAATAAGATTTTATTTGTCATTAATTACAATAGATATTGTATATAATTTAGTGATTTGATAACTTATAGGTGGTGTTTGTTTGAAGTTTTTTTATTTTTAAATTCTATAATTTATCCTTTTGATTTATTTTGTTATGTTATTTTCAAAGTTGTAATGTATATTAGATCACCATAGTTTTTTTTACGCCTTTTACTATTATTATAGTAATTTTCGCAAAATTTGAGAAGGAGTACTTATGACATAATTTATAAGACTGTTCATTTTTATTGAGAAGATTCTGGGTTCGAATCCCCTTGGATGTGATTTAAAAGTATTTTGTTTGGTTCGCATTTAATGCCAAATGAAACAAAATTTAATAGGTACTAAAATTTAAAAAAATTTCTTAAATAAACTAAAACTCACATGGGCAAAATGTGAAAAGAATAAAAGCGGTCAGAGTTCTTTCTTTTTCTTCCACAACTTGTTTCATTCCTACTAACTCCATAAAGTTAAAGACTCGTATTTATAGCTTATATTTCTTTCTTTATTTCGAAATTTTTAAAGTTTAATAAATGAGTTTTATCTCTATTACTTATATTAATTTTGGTTAATTTCAACTTATAGAGATTTTGATCGATTTTCACACATGATTGCAATTCGATTTCACTATGAAAAATATTATAAATCAATATTACGGGGATCTGCACATCCTCTCTGAGGCATATATGAAACAATATTCATCAAACTTGTTGGATGATGCAAAAATTCTGGTTTGACTTTTCTTAAGAATGAATTCTTGTGAGTGAAAATTGATGAATGACAAATAGTACCCCTTGTATCTATTTCATCCATGCGGAATTTTTGTCTATCCATTTCACAAGCATGTGCACAGCTTGATAAATTGAAAGGGTTTTTTTTTGGGAGAAATTAAAGAAATTAAGGTGTAAAATATATTTACCATTTAACTAATTATGAATGGATTAATATTAACATGAATATAATAAATTTAAATTTGTTATTTTACTAATCAAAAATTTTCAATTTTGACTATCTTCAGAAATACAAATTTGAAGTCTAAATTTACATATAAAATATTTAAAACTATCAATGGTATCTGCTTCTAATTTAATGTGTAGAAAATTGCATAAAAAGAGCGAATATCACATATTTTTAGAGAGAATAGCCAAGAAGTATCCATGGTCTAATGGTTAAAATGATTGACTTTTAATGAAAAGATTGTAGGTTCGAGTCTTGGTAGATGCAAAACAAATTTCTAAAAATTAAATAAAATTAATTTTTAAAAATTAAATAAAAAAATGACAGGTGGCACTCTCTCACGTGCTGACGTGGCATCACCATGAGAGTGCCTTTGTGCTTTTATATAGTAGATTAGATTTGTTTTTTTTTTCTTGCGTTTAAAATTGAGTAGTGTTTGATTTTCTTAAAAGTTAAAACCGTTGGTATAGTTCTATTTTAAACATAATAAAAGAATTAATTAACAGATAAAATTTTAAAATAACATAAATAAGATTTTAACAATACAAGAATCGACAACATCATTCCAATTAAGTTTTTGAAAGTATCCTTTATATCAGGGATTGGCCAAACAATCATAAAAACTGAACCAAACCAAAACAATATTGTTAAAACGGAAACCAAACCAAAACAAAATCGAATTACAAATGGTTTTACCGTATAAACTAATAATCAATATAAAATAATAATTTTTGTGGGTCCCCAATGAAATCAGAATAAAATTAGCAAAATTTGATAAAATAATAAAATAAATTTTTTTATATTTTTTAAATAAATATATGGTCTAATAATAAAATAAATTAATAATTATAAATTTAAACATATACAATATAACTAATGCAATTTAGTAAACTAGGTGGGTGCCAAATTTTGTTCCATTGTAAAGTTGCGGATTCCACGTTTTAGTCTTCCGATGGCAACAAATATTCTTTGGAATCTCCGTGTAGAGAAGACCCCTAGCTTCTGCATACTCTCTGTTACAATTCATCCAAGCCAAAAACTGTGTATTCTTAACAACCGGTTTATAACCTTCCTCTGGATCATGATCCATGGATATCGTACACTGGTTATGCGGTAGGTGAAACGGTAAGACTGTCATCTTCACCAATGCCATGCTCGCATTAAAAAAATAGAATTATTGCATAAACGCAATCCCAACAATCTACCAAGTATCTTACTAAAAATCGTAAATAATATCTCATACAATACCCGACCTTTTTTATTTTTGCGGCGACTCTTCTATCACTTATGCGTGTAAAAAAATCTTATAAATAGCCGGTGATATATAATATAGGTACACCTAGCGTGATAATATTTTATTTTATATGCACCGGCGTGTCCAAATATCCGTGTAACAAAGTTATAAGATTTTTTTAATATATTCGATATCACGCGATAATATATATCTAAAATACTAAACAACGAAATTGGTGGCCCAAAGCCTAAAAAATAAATATAAATTTTATATTTATAATTATTAAATACTATTAGTTTTTAAAGCATCTAACCAACCATAAATATATACATATATATATATATATATTGTTATATAAAGCCTAAATTATCTTGTATATATCATTTTTAATGGTTGTGAACTTATAAATGCACTAGTTTATAAATTTTATAACAAAATTGTGGCCCAACAATTAATAAACAAATCTGGTGGCCCTAATCCATGGCTTAACCCGCTTGTGTTCTGGGCCGGGCCTCTCATATTATGTTCGACAACACTAATATTATACGAAAGTGCACGTTGCGAACCATCTAAAACCTAAATAAATTTTGTAAACCAAGTATCGTGGAATAATTCTTAGGTTCAACAGCCACGATCATAGTGACAACATCCTCACCAGTCATCAAGCTTTAATACGCTATTGAAAACGTATTATTTCAATCATCATAAAGGTAGTCAAAGAATTTGGAAATCAGAGCTTAAATGTTGAGTCTAGAACATAACATATATTTTCTTGACATCAGAACATAATCACACCGAATACATCTGACGTAGGTACCCGTGGTCCATAAACATGTCCCATAAACATTCGGCTTCCGGAAGAAAAGGATCTAATAAAACTTGTGTACACCTGTAAGTAGGGGTAGCCATCCAAACACCCTTATTTAGTATAATAGAAGCAAATCTGATTATACAAATAACAACGTCGCACGTGCATCTCCCCAACTCCTCAAGAAAGGACTCAGAGTAGTCCATCTTCAAAACCACCCGTAAACAAAAATACATGTTCATTTTACGTGTACCACAAGAGAAGTGCTAATCAAGATATCGGAATTACGGTTTAAGAGTAAACACAACCGAAGGAGGTAGGACACAATAAACTATACCAAAACATACCTGTCATCAATAAGCTCGAAACATACATCGCGACGTTTGTTAATGGAATTCGAGTTACGCTCTCCAAAGTTCCCAACATTCACGACTCGGCCAATCAAATCTACGAATACAAAATAAAATCAGAACATATAAAATATGCCTAACCTAGGTAAAACCTCTTATTAACATCAACTCACCAACACACACGTCGGGATCCAATAATCCAGCATTAATGCTCTTGAAATCAGCAAAAGAAAAACAATGACCAAGGCTTAGTGGTGGAATTTAAAAAAATTTCGTTGTTGGCGTGCATTGCACTCTAAAAGCGTGAGCAACCGGTCGAAATCCACCAACCACAGGTCGAAGATCAAAACCATTAGAGTGGACCCAATCACCCTCGCTGAACCTCGCAACAAAAGTATCACTAATCTCCTCGCACAAAATCGCCTGGATCTTATCACCCTTCATTAACAGTAGAGAAGAAAAAGAAATCGGTTCAAGTCGGGTTAGAAATCCGAAAACAGAATACGAAAGTGTGGTAAACGCCTTACTTTACGATCAACTAATATGAGATTTATCAGCTCATCAACCTCGTTCACGTGACTAAATATACGAAGCACTTTAACCCGCATACTCCATCTATAGAAATTCGGATTTAGTTCTGATACATCAAAAGTAACGCTGCGATATCTCCTATGAATAGCCCCCGAAAGCAAGTGGGCCATTAGACATTCCCGAACACCAACCGAAGAACAGGAAGACCTAATACAAAAAGTGGCAAAGACTTACGAAGTTCCAAACCTTTGATATGAGTTAATATATATACAATAACATGATAAGTGTTATTCCTACAAATAAGGTATTTTTCCGTATCTGATTATAGCCGCCAGTTCCAACCCCCTAAAATAAATCACGTCTCATTAAACAAAAGATAAAATTAATAACATTCATAAAGCCCGTACTTCTTGCAGAGAATAGCACTATATTTTTTCGTAGATAATGGTCGATACAGGCAATCGCCTAATCGTCTCATTTAGTGCTTAACGTCAAATTAGGTCATACATATTCATAAACATAAGCTCATGACTAAATATAAATACAAACTCATGGTTAATTATAATTATAAATTAGAAAGTAATCACGTAAAAAACCAAACTACTTTGACATCTCTGATTTTTAGATCCAACTCCGTACACATAATATTTGAAACCAATAACTCATTTTTTTATAAATATAACTACATAATTTAGGAAATAATCTAACAAAAAGCGCAAACTACTTTGACATCTCTGATATTTAGATCTAGCTCCGTACGCATAATATCCAAAATTAATAACATGTTTTTTTATAAATATAGTTATACCCAATCCAACAATAATAAAAATATTACAAAACTATATACTAAAATCGGATAATAAAACTACAAAGGATGATCAACCAATCGTCTACGTCAAATAAAATAACAAAACTAAAACAATAAGATTAAAAACGCATGCATCAGACATCATATCCGCCGTCCTTCCGACACAATCGACGCTTCTTCCTTGGTAACCTACCAAAGTCGGTTTTAAAGTAATGAACACTATGAAAACACAAAACATCAAACAAATACTCGAAAAAAAAAAATCGTAATATCAGAAATTTTACCAACCTAGACTTAAACTCGTCGACCTCGGGTATCAAAGAGTTCAGCATCACCCGAGAACAATCAGTGGCCGAAACAGTCACCTTGTCTAAACACAAACAATCACAGATCAAAAAACAAACCCAAAAATATGTTCAACGCAGTCCCAAAACCGAATATATAAAGATACCTTGGAAAATTTCCACAAGACCCCATCTTATCACAAACACTACAATCTCATCACAGGCAGCATTCCAGTCGTCGTAAAACCGCAAAGCCATATCCCCAGTCAACGAACATCGAAGACTTACATGGCTAACAAAGAATGAGTTATATACCAGCCAAGATAACCTCCAAAAACCGGATCTAAATTTCCATATAAAAAATTGAAATAACTCTCATCACGAACATCGAACGCGATGCTCCACACGGATTCATCGCATGCAGCAAGTGATCCTTTGCCACCAGAAACACCACCCAATGGATCAAGCCCAGTCACGTGTACCACCTCCCCAATTAAATCTGCAAGAGAGACGAATAAGGAATCAGAGAACATAAACACACGATAACATGACTCAAAGTCCAATAAATAAAGAATAAACTAATACCAACTAAGTAATTATTGTCGTGAAGCCGACGCTGAATCTTCTGGAAAGTAACAAAATCAAAAAAAATCTCGTAGACACCTGAAAGTACTCTCACGAACAAACGTCGACCGCGTAAAGTGGATCCTAAAACCATGAGCTGTGGACCGGAGAGAACCAACATGTGGTACAACGTCAAAGTCATGTATAATCACCCACAGATCTTGAGCAACTATAGCCACGAACTTCCCGTACATATGGTGATCGATAGTTGCCTCGATCTTCACACCCTAGATATCCAAGTTTAATATCAACCGTGGTTCGGTTTTGATATAACACGAACAAAGAAAAAAAAAAAAACCTAAACGGAATACGAAGAGAAACTTACATGTCGATCGGCCAAGATCAGGCACAAGCTTTTCGAACCATTCACACTAATCCGAGTATAAGCTCGAAGAACTTTCATGTAAACACTACCACTGGAACTCATATGACCAAGAACCGACAAAGGAATGTTTACCACAGACTGACTTCGGGGAATCAAACTCGATACGTCAAAAACATCGGTATCTTCAAAATCGGGATCATCGTCAGACTCATCATCACCACCACTCTCTCCATCACCACACCCGTCATCCCATTCATCATCATCATCAACATCATCTTCACTATACGCATCACCACCGTCATCGCCATCATCACTATCACCATCACCAGCATCGACACACTCATCATCCAGCGATACGTCCGACGAATCAACACCATCCATATCACTGCCACCACAATAGCTAGATCCACCGGAAACGTCACCGGGCTCATTTTCTGATCCAGAAAGAGACGACACCGACATCAACAAATCATCACCGGACCCATATCCGAAGCTCTCACAATATGCGACCTTGTTAATACCCACGTAGGTCAAACCATCGTCGAAGCGGCACCTTATAGGACACGGATACAGATGAATATCAGGTACACGAATATCACCAAGAGAACACATGTTGACCAGCATCATAAACTATGAATTATTTTCGAAAAACACCAACCATCAAATTCTACGATACGCGCACGCAGCATCCATTCAGAAGTGCAATCATCCCAACCAAAACGACAGTGCACGTGTAGCATCACATCTATAAAACTCGCACGTTATTTAAAAAAATCATCAGGACAAAGATACACAGTTGGACTCCAAACAACGCAATGAAAGATATAATAAACGTAACAAACAACTAACAATGAGTACCTCCAACGTCTATACCCGCATCCCCCGACAATGAAGAGCGTAAACCTGAGGTCACGATAAAATAAACAACCCGAAACATAAAAACACATCTAGAACGCCAAAACGACCCGTTAAATAAATACCTTGCTCATCTTCTTTCGAATCGGCGAAAAATAAAAGTACGTTATAACACCCATCCATTAGAAGATTATGATAAGCCATAGCGTTGAAGAATTTAGATCTAAGCTCCGATTCGCCGGGGAAACGGATCGTCGATATCCTCGCAGTGGGATCTAATCAAAAGAGAACACACAAAATTTAACAATCGTTGTATGTAAAAACGCCGAAATTATACAGAGATATACCAACCAATCCGTAGATCACTGCAACTCTAGACGAAGCCATAAAACTATATTCAGTAGAGCAAGCGCCTAGATGCACGTATAGGCGAGCAAACATATTGAAGATCGGTATCCTAAACTATGCAGACGAAACCCTAAAACCCATGCATAAAAAACACACGACGCCAATGTATTTATAGCGAAGGGTTTCTAAGGTTTTAATATTTCCGCTAAACCGATAAACACGAAATAGTAATTATCCTTTTCGATATATCATATAGGGTTTTTAGTGTTTCCGCTAAACCGGTAAACACAAAATAGTAATTATCCTTTTCGGTATATCGTAGTTATCCTTATGCGTTGATTATTTCCCAAACAGATAAATACGTGATGCATCACATTAATAGATATGGTATCAACAATTAAAGGAAAGAAATAATTAAATACGGGACAATTATTTAGGCAAGCTAAATTACGAAATTATAAACTTTTACTTTTGTATTCATTAATGGCAGAAGCGTAATTCAGTTTTCAACTTTCATTCTCAACCAAATTTACTTCGCAAATAATAGTAAAGATATGACTATAGTTATAGTCAACGCATCTAAAATAAAGATTCTGGTTCAAATGATAAGCCCAAGTTACTGTACTAATTCCTTTGTTGGTTTAAACATTTGCATATAAGGGCCCATATTTATTGCCCTCTTTGTCTTCCTTATCGGACTTATGTCGAATGATCTTCCATGTCCTCTCTGTTTCTGCCGTGTGGCAAAATCTCTTCTTCTCGAGTCTTCTTCATCGCCGTCATCTATACTCTGTCTTCTTTCTCCAGGAACCTCTGCTTCTATCTTCTACACCTTTTCGTATAGTCTTGGGCTTAGTATTTTGATTCCCGTCGAGTTTCTCTACAAGAAGTCTTTCTTCATCACTAAATCCACCTCGTGAGGTAAGAATTTTTCGTTTTCCCTCGTTGATTTAAGCTTCTTTTGTGGATGATCGAGTATTACTATTACTTATTTGTAGGTTTAATGGCACCGTTTAACAGTGATCACAAAAATATAACCGAAGAGTCTGAGTTGACTGATTCTGATTTCGAGGATGATTCCGAAAAGGTAATGGTAGTTCTTGTGAGTCTAAAAGTCTTGTGGTGGTAGAGATTAGAGAATGATCTCTCAAAGTTATCTTTTGTGTTAGATGAAGACAGAGACTGATACATCAGCTCAAGAAGCAAGAAATGGTAAAGACATTCAAGGGATTTCGTGGGATGGGTTTAAGTACACTAGAGATGAGTTCCGTGAGAACAGGTTGAATCAGTATGAGAACTTCTTCAATATCTTAACCCCTAGCTCAAGGCAAATTCTTGATAAGGTCAGTAATTTCAATACTCTTCAAGATAATTTGAAGTTATTGATAAGGTCAGTGTGATTTTACCCCTAATGAGTATTTTCTTGAAGATAATTTGAAGTTATTTTGCATATGAATATTGTTACAATTGACAGGAACATCTAGAAGTTGAGAAAGGGAATAACTTTTATGATTTTCAGTTCAACACAAGGCTTGTCACATCCACAGTTGTCCATTTTCAGGTAGAGGTTTTTTTGTAGATTCTTATTCATTTTTTTATTTATTTTAGCAACATTTTTAGATGTAACTCTATGTAAAAGACGAATCCTTGTTCGAGAATTACGAGTTTTGTTCTTAGTTTATTTTGCTCCTCAGTTTTCATATGCCAGATCATTTGCATCATTTATTGGTTTTAGCATTTTTTTTTCTCTGAGGTATAACAATCAATGACCATCAACAACCATGGTGATACAATCCTCTTTTCATTTTGTATATATATATATATATTTTTTTTTTCATTTTGTATTTTATATTTTACTATAGGTTGTGAAATGTCCTTTAATGTTTTTTTATTAATGGAAATGTCCTCTAATGTTTAAGTTTACCATATCAGAGCTTCATTGCTGGGACTTTTTCAGCAAATCGAACAAAAGCACATTGGTTTAAATATGAAAGCAGAGTCGTGTTTATATTGTGGACTTGAAAACTACTAATGGGTTGCTTAAATCTTAGAAATATACAAGTAGGAACAAAGTGAAGGTTGGAGAAATTATACAAAGTGTTGCAGATCCGGGGGTGTGATTATTCAAATAAGGCTATGGCTTATAAATATATTGCTCAATACTTTGTGGCCTTTAGGGCTATTTTTCTATTTCAGCCTCTAATGCAGTTGGGAGTAATGCCTGAACAGCTGGCGCCATAATGTTTAAGAGATCCGTGTCCAGATAAAGTTTCGTTTCTTATCACATCATACGCCATTACATGCATATATTTTGTTTTACTTCAGTTTTTGGTGTGTTACTCATACATTGTTTAACTTAATTATATGTTCTTGCATTTTGTGCAATGGCTTATTGTTGGTTCCAAACATAGAATGATGTTACTCAATCCGATATAAAAGCAACGTAGTCATTTTGGGTACTAAAACCAACATTGTTCCATATGTAATGGCTTTAGTTCCTAGAGTCCATTAGGACAGAGTCAGAGAATTTATTCATACACAAAAATCTTGTTTTTCATGTTTTTCTTTTTAATATGGCGTGTTATTGATCCTTCATATTCGTACTTTCCTGCTTCGGAACTTGGTATGGGCAACATCAAAGCATGCTGTATATCTAATGCAAAATTATTCAGTCATTCACTGGTCATCTCTACTCCAGAGAGGGAAAGAAGTAGTTAATGTCGCTAGATCAGTTACTCCCACTCTGGTAAGAGCTTTGGAATCTATAGAAAGTATGGCAAGATTTAGTTTTTTTTTTCAGATTGATATTAGTTCCTGCTTTGATTTGTTTTCAGAAACTACCTGGATCGTTATCTGAGCCGCTCTCCAGAGTGCAAGTTAGCAGCATGGCAGTCAAAGAAAATATAATCCTCTTAGGAGGGTTCGACGGAGAGCTTCTCTGCAAGGTTCGTTCACATGTGCTTCGAATAGTCATTGCTTTTCCCAATAACTATATCCTTTAACTTGTATTGCTCTTCTCTTTCTCCAGTGTGTAAACAAGCCTGGGGTAGCTTTCTGCACAAGACTAACAACAGAAGATAATGCCATCACAAACGCAGTTGATTTATACCGAAGCCCGAGGTATGAAAGGGCTTAGGGTTTAGGGTGTTTTAGAGTTTTTTACAGATTTCTAGAGGTTTTATGTATCATCGTCATGAACCCGGACTGAAGTTTCTTCTTCTATCCTTATTGCAGTGGCTCCCTTAGGCTTATAACCGCGAATAACGACTGTAAGATTCAGGTATTGGATGCTCAGAGCTTTATACGTCTCAGTGAATTTGCTTTCGGTTGGTCTGTCAATGTGAGTTTCTAGTTTATTTTTCTACTCCATACCAACCAAAATCTCTAGTTGCCAAATTACTCTTAATTATAAACATTCTTGCAGAATACCTCAGCTAGTCCTACTGGGAAGCTGCTCGCTGTACTTGGAGACAGTCTAGAATGCTTTATCTCTGACTCCCAGTCTGGGAAAGTAAGTATCATACAACTTTTATCACTTTATTCTTTTTTCTCAGCCACGTTCAAGTTATGTAAATGGGACTCGGTGACTTGTCTTTCAGGTTATTTCAAGCCTTGAAGGCCACAAAGACTACTCGTTTGCATCAGCTTGGCACCCAAATGGTCTAGTATTAGCAACAGGAAACCAAGACATGACATGCCGTCTATGGGACATTCGAAACCCATCAAAGTCATTCGCTGTCCTGAAGGGAAACATGGGAGCCATCAGGGGACTTAAGTTCACATCAGACGGACGGTTCCTTGCCATGGCTGAGCCTGCAGACTTTGTTCACATCTTTGACACGTAGTGTGGGTTTGTACAGTGCCAAGAGATCGATCTGTTTGGGGAAATAGCTGGGATCTCGTTCAGCCCGGACACAGAGGCACTATATGTTGGTGTCGCAGACCGCACTTATGGAAGCTTGATGGAGTATAAGAGGAGAAATGGTAATCAGTATATGGATTCTATTTTCTGGTAAAGGATTAAGTGTAAAAAAAAATGGGTCATCTAAAATGTGATAATGATTTGATATGGGTTTTACCCTTTTAAGTTTACATGTAGAGAAAACATAATTGTGTTATTTTAGTATTGGAATATCTGTTGTTCTACAAATCAGTGGATGTTATGAGTTAACTCTTTTAACTCCTTATGTATCAGTATTTTCTATAGTGAACACTTTACGCATCTTATTAAGAGATGCTTAGAGATCATGTGACTTTGTGAATAGTGTTTTGACATGTAACTTTGCGATTAGTATTTTGACGTTGCCATTTAAGATACCAAGAGTAATCTGTAGTTTTGTAATTAGACCCTTTATGAAAATTAAACACCCCCAAAAGAACCGCACCAAAAGTTTGGGGAGAGTAAAATGCAAACTGGATTTTCAAAAATAATATTCATAAGCACATCAATATCCTAAAGGGACTTCCTCGGGATTTAAGCCTAGGGCCAGAATGACGATTCCAACCGTTGGGAAGATTACAATCTGTTCGAAGATCATCGATCGATTTCTCTGGCCACGTAAGTCGAGAAATTACTCCGACGGCACGATCACCAGCGTTAGCCATCAGGGAAAGTAACAACTTCACTTCTAAAGCAAAGGAGGAAGATGATCAGTTCGAAGAAATGCAAAAGGAAGGTCAATCTTCTCGCGGGGATTTTGAATTTACTGAAAAAACTGCATAGTAAATTCCTTAAATGGATTAAAATCCAGTTTAAGAAATGGGGGGGGGGGGCTAATTGTTGGAGTGTAAATCCCAGCCCAACAATTTCAAACCCACTAAGCAGTTAAAATCCAGACGTCCAGCGTCGAAGTCAGAAGTGGAAAGGCTAAAAGTGAGGTCAAGGTCTAAACTCGTTCAGTCCGATACTTGGAGCGGTAAACAGTTAAAACCCATGGAAAACACTTAACAACGGCTTCGACGACGAACTGAAAAATTATTCAAACAAAGAATAATTCAATGCTTTGACACGAAACGGCTAACTCCACATGAGTAAATGCAATAATTATCAATTTAAGAGGAGTAAATAGAGACGTTAGACACGATGTCAAGAGCTATAAAACTGATATATCATGGTTTTTCCGTGTTTTTGATCATGATATAGGCTTTGTATATAGAGTCTTTTCCGTGTTTTTCGAGTCTTTTAGAGTCTTTGTAGGATCAGAAACGTTTGGAGAATAAATGGAGGATCTGAAGCTATTTGGAGAGTTTTGGAGAAGCAGCTGAATACGTGAGCTTGGATTGAAGATTTTGGCCTAGTGTCGATCGACACCAGGAGGGTGTCGATCGACACCGATCGTGGAATCAGAATTGGACGCGAAGTTTTGAAGACTTTCTGGAATTACAATTTTGGCCCAGAAGTTTTTAATATTGCAATTTAGTCCTTTTCGTGTTTTGGGGATTATTTATGTTTTCTAGGGCATTGTTTTGCCATTATCCTAATTTTGATTGAGACTTTGAGAGAGAGATTGATCCAGAGCTTTAAGGGAGACAATTCTGCACTCTTCTAGAGAAGATTTCGAACCCTTGTATCAATACTCTTTTTATTTTAATGCAGTATTATTCAGCCATGATTTGTATTTCAATTTCTATGTCTGAGTAATCTGCTAGTTAGGTTAGGGTGATTTAGGGTTGAATAAGAGTTTGTAGATTTGCTATATTGTTAGGGAAAATCAATCGGTTCTTCACCTGGACTTGCGCTTATATTGATTTCTTGATTGATCACCTAGATATCAAACCCTAGGTTGTTTAATAGATGCGAGAGCATTGTTAATCACCAGAACTAGTGTTAGGTCAGCAAAATTCCTACTCGCAAAGAGATTTGGTCTAGAGATTTTGTGAACAATCGAACCTGTTTTTAATGCTTGCCTGAATTGATAGGATTTACAAAGAGATTTGGAATTCTGAAATTTAGGGATAGATAACTTCTGCGACGAGAGTTGATTAGTTTTAAATCTGTGTTTCGAGTTCTAGACGGCTCATAATAATTTCCCTGATAGTATACATTCTGCATTCTCGGATTTAACCTGCGAATCATCCTTGCCTAGCGTTTTGTCTCATTGAATTTTAAGAACCTTAAATAAATCACTCACTGCTTTTTAGTTTATTTGTTACGTTTTACATTCATCTGAAATCGACTTAGCATAATTTGAATCTAGAAATCGTAGTGTAGCTCATACTTCCTTTGGGATTCGATAACCCTTTGTACTTCAACTGCATTGCTGTGCACTTGCAGTATTGATTTATTTGGGTAAAACTTTGACCCTATCAAGTTTTTGGCGCCGTTGCCGGGGAAGTAAAACGCTGCCTACGGAATCTAGTATTAGAATTTTGACTAGGTTTCTTTTTATTTTTGGTTACTAACGATTTAGTTTCTTGTTTTTGGTTTCAGGTGCATGCCCAATCGCAGTACCAGAAGCAGCAAAGAGAAGGAACTACTGGGATTTGACAACCAGGAGCTCGGCCGTTTAGAAAGGAAAAATAGGAAATTTGTAAAGGCGTCGATCGATACCAGTAGTATCGATCGACACTCCTTGCGAACAGAGATGGTTGATCCTGTAATTTTGACCCGAGACGAAGCTGGAAATTTGATTGATGGAGAAGGGCGTAGGATAAACGCTCAGGGACAGATGTTGGATGAGAATGGTGCTCCAATCATCGAGCGGGCAGTGCAAATTGTGCCACCTGCGAATGAGCATGGGAGAACACTTGGTGATTACAACAGGCCAGATCAGTTCTACGCCAACAGAGCTGCGATTCGCCCACCTCCCTTTCAGAGGAATGATTTTGAGCTGAAACCTGCGTTCTACACCTTGGTATCTCAGCATCCCTTCCATGGTCTTCCCAATGAGCATCCTATGGACCACATAGAGAGGTTTGAAGATCTCGCATCTAGCATTAAGGTCAATGGAGTGTCTGACAATTACCTCTTCTGCAAACTCTTTCCATACTCTCTTGGAGGAGACGCAGCGTATTGGTTGAAACAGTTGCCACCAGGATCAATTACTACCTGGGAGGACACCAAGAACGCATTCTTGCGCAACTTTTTCGATGATGCAAGGTCTGAAGAGCTAAGGATGAAAATTTCTGCATTTTCTCAAGGACCAACTGAAGCATTAAAGGCTGCTTGGCTGAGGTTTAGAGCATACCAGAGAGATTGACCGCATCATGGATTCAGTGAGGTACAACTACTTGGGATTTTCTTCAGAGGAGTGGACTGGCGATACCAGATGGCATTGGATGCTGCAAGCAATGGGAATTTCAACACCCAGTATCCAGAAAATGCCACCATACTTATAGAGAATTTGGCATCTAGCAATAGCACAAAGAATGCAGATTTTGAGAGAAAGAAGCAAGCTGGTGCTAATGATGGGAGTCAGATTGCAGAATTCAAAGCCAAGTTAGACAGTGTACACAGCCTTCTGGTGAATAAAAAGCAAGTTCAGTTTGCCAATGAAGTAGAGACATTTGAGCCTAATGAAGTGTATGAAGAGAAAGATGTCAACTACATCACTGGAGATGGTTTTCAGGGCCAAAGGTATGGGAATCAGCAATGGAACAGAGCTTTTAATGGCGATAATCAGAGGAGCTCCTTCACAGGAAATCAAAACTCTTCTGGTTACACTCAAAAGCCTCAGTATCAGAACAGCAACATCAACTTTACAAGGAGTTATGGCACATCTTCCTACCAGAATCCACCTGTAAAATCTTCAGATAGTGAGATGAAATCTATGCTAGAGCTGATTCTAGAAGGACAGCAGAAGTTGACTGTGGATTTCAATGGGAAGCTAGATTCATTGTACCAGGATTTGAATGGGAAGATAGAGAGTTTGAGTACTCATGTGAAGCAATTGGATGTTCAGGTTGCTCAAACTGCCGGAGCTTTGAAAAGACAAGAAGGATTTCTTCCGGGAAAGACAGACACAAATCCGAGGAATCATGTGAATGCCATCATGATTCAGGGTGGAAGAAACCTTCAGACAGTGCAGAAAAGGGGTCTAACTGCTGAAGAAATCGAGGAACTTGAGGATTTTGAAGCTGAGAATCGTGCTGTAGAGCCAGTGTCGATCGACACCAGTGAAGGGTGTCGATCGACACCATTAAAAATCGATGAAAACTCGACTCGACACGAGTCGACACCAGGAGGGTGTCGATCGACACCCTACCCAGGAATCACCAATTCGACCTGAAACTTCAAAAATTGCAGAGGAAAGAGTTTACAAGCGTAAGATTCCATACCCTCCTCTACCCAAACACCTCAGGCCACCAATTAGTGCAGAGAAACTAGCTGCTTTCAACAAAAGGGTGGAAAGAATTCCTAAGGAGATCTCCTTTGATGAGGCTTATGAGAAATATCCCTTGTGTGCTTTCTTCCAGAATAGCAGAGAAAATTTTGAAGAGATGGAATAACTTTTTCACAAGGCAAGGGATACACCACCACCAATGAAGCAGCTGCATAAGATTGAAGATCCAAGGATGTTTGTTGTTCCATGCTCCATTGAAGGAGTTGAATTTGAAAAATCTATATGCGATTCTAGTGCTAGTGTGAATCTCATGTAAAAGGACATTGCAGAGAGATTAGGGATCGCTAACATTCAACCTCCAAACATGACCCTCGAGTTTGCCAACTCTTCTACCGCAGTCCCCTTTGGTACAATTCCAGACTTGCTTGTCAAAGTGGGGAATTGTCTAGTACCAACTGATTTTCAGATTGTGGAAGTGAGCAAGAATTCTGTTATGCCATTCATTCTTGGGAGACCATTAATGGCTACAGTAGGTGCAGTTGTGGACATGCCTAACAAGAGAATCTCTTTCTCTAATGTTGACAAAGGAGTCTTCTACAAAGCTGTCCCTACTACTGGAACTTCAAAGCACGTCTCTTGCATTGCTGTGATTGCTAGAGACAAGCTGATGGCAGACGTTTCTCAGGAAAGACCTTGTGACAAAAGTGATGCTGATAAAGTCCTTGGTGAAAATCCTATCATGATCACAAAGGGAACCAGAAAAAGGGCAAAAGTGAAGAATAGAGTGGAGAGCCAAAGGATCAAGGGAGGTCCTCAAGTCACTTTGATACCTCAGAGCTGTGATGGGAACTCAATTGAGTATAAGGTGAAGTGCAAAGGAACTTCAAAGCCTTTCTCTAAGGTTAGAGCAATTCTTACATCTGAGATGAAGGAGAAAGGGCTAGATGCTGTGAAAGGACCATGGAGCAGAATTTTGAAGCTGAAGGTGTCTGAAAGTAGAGCTTGTTTTGAAGCGAGTTCTCATGCTGCACCCGCTGACTGATTTCCAGCCATCCAAGTCAAGCTAATGACTTAAAACAAGCGCTTGGTGGGAGGCAACCCACTGGTAAGTTCTCTAATTTTCGTTTTATTTACTAACTTTTTGTTTTTTTTCTCTTATGCTTAAAAAAAAAAAAAAAAAAAAAAATTCTCGACACGAACGGATATCGACTGTGGTCGACACTGGGCTCGACATGAACAGTGTCGATCGACACTATTCATTGGTGTCGATCGACACCACGCGCAAACGGAGGTAAGTCTCCTCAACTTGTTTTCTTCATATCTCTCTCAATTCTTAACAGATTTGAATGATTTAAGAGTCTAAGTTGTGTAGATTTTCGTCCTCTATCCATTCTGCCCATTATCTTTTCTGTTTGGTTTGCTTCTGACCTTAAGATTTAATCACACTGAGGACAGTGTTGGTTAAGTCTGGGGGAGGAAAATACTAATGTATTTTGCTTTGTCTTTTGTTTTGAGTTAGTTGTGTCAGTCCAAAGTGTTTTTATTGAGTCAAATTTGGTTGAAATTTTTAGCATCTCTTGGAACTAGTCACAGAACATTGATACTTGATGAACCATTGCCATAGTTGTAGATTTCGGGTCTAACTAGGTAGAACACTATAGGTGGATCAGTCTATTGGAGAAAGTTTAGATTCCTAGAGAGTTTAGAAACTTTGTTGTTAACTCCGCCCTAATGAACTTACAATTTCTCATCTTGGGGCTTGGTATGCATTGAATTTGACTTCTCTTTTAGCACTAGCAAGATAAGTTAGGTACAATCTTTCTTTGATCTTCTCTTGTGGAATATATATA
>JAHZTW010000001.1:148946668-148958266 GCA_020283515.1 Alliaria petiolata | reverse complement strand
CCATCTGTTTGAGGATGGCATGTAGTGGAGAAGAGCAGCTTAGTTCCTAGCTTCCTCCAAAGTGTTTTCCAGAAGTGGCTAAGGAACTTTGTATCTCTATCTGATACAATGGTTCTGGGCAATCCATGTAAACGCACTACTTCCTTGAAGAATAGATCTGCTGTTTGAGTAGCATCATTGGTCTTTGCACAGGGAATGAAGTGTGCCATCTTAGAGAATCGATCAACAACAAAAAAGATAGAGTCTTTGTGTCTGATCTTTGGCAAACCTAAAACAAAGTCCATGGAAACATCTACCCAAGGCATGTTAGGAATAGGCAAAGGTATATAAAGACCATGAGGATGTAACCTGGATTTGGCTTTGAGGCAAACAATGCATTTGGAGCAGAATCGCTCTACATCTTTTTTAAGATGTGGCCAGAAGAAATGCTCCATTATGATACTCAAGGTCTTGTCCACGCCAAAGTGACCCGTCAAGCCACCTCCATGTGATTCTCTTAGCAGCAAGTCACGCATGGATCCTTGTGGAATGCACAATCTTTTGTCTCTGAATAAGAACCCATCATGCTGATAGAATGGTCCTGAAGCTCCTTTGTTGCTTTCTTTGTATATATCTGAAAAATCTGGGTCTGTTTCATATAATAGCTTAATATGCTCAAAACCCATTACCTTAGACACCATGGTGGTAATAAGAGTATATCGCCTGGATAGTGCATCAGCTACTATGTTTTCTTTTCCCTTCTTGTATTTGATGATGTATGGGAAAGTTTCTACAAATTCTAACCATCTGGCGTGTCTCCTCTTTAATGTTGTTTGGCCTCTTAGATGCTTGAGAGTCTCATGATCTGTATGAATAACAAACTCTTTTGAAAACAAATAATGTTGCCAAGTTTCAAGAGACCTTACCAAAGCATAAAGCTCCTTGTCATAGGTGGGATAGTTTAAAGCTGCTCCATTCAGTTTCTCACTGAAATAAGCTACTGGCCGTCCACCTTGAGTAAGAACAACTCCAATACCTGTTCCTGATGCATCACATTCTATTTCAAAAGTTTTATCAAAGTTTGGAAGTACAAATACAGGTGCATGAGTGAGGCTGTCCTTGAGCTTGTTAAACGCATCCTCTTATGCTGGACCCCATTTAAAAGCCACATTCTTCTTGATTACAGAAGTTAATGGTGCAGCAAGAGTGCTAAAGTCCTTCACAAATCTTCTGTAAAAGCTTGCTAAACCATGGAAGCTTCTAACATGTCCAATTGTTGATGGAGTTGGCCATTCCTGTATAGCTCTTATCTTCTCCTCATCAACTTTTAATCCCTGAGAACTTACAACAAATCCTAGAAATACCACTTGATCAGTGCAGAATGTGCATTTCTTAAGATTAGCATAGAGGTGTTCTAGCCTAAGCGTTTCAAGTACTTTCTCTAAGTGTTTAAGATGATCCTCTAAACAAGTACTATAAATCAGTATGTCATCAAAATAGACAACTACAAACTTACAGATGTATTCCCTTAGTATGTGGTTCATGAGTCTCATGAAAGTGCTGGGGGCGTTTGTAAGTCCAAATGGCATGACCAGCCATTCATATAATCCTCTCTTAGTCTTAAACGCTGTCTTCCATTCATCACCTTCCTTCATCCTTACTTGGTGATAACCACTTCTCAGATCAATCTTAGAGAATATAGTTGCTCCATTGAGCTCATCCAGCATGTCATCAAGTCTGGGAATGGGATGCCTATACTTGATGGTGATGTTGATGATTGCTCTACAATCCACACACATCCTCCATGTTCCATCCTTCTTAGGCACGAGTATAACTGGAACTGCGCAAGGACTCAAGCTCTCCCTGATGTAGCCCTTTGACATGAGTTCTTGTACTTGTTTCTCTAGCTCTTTAGCTTCCTCTGGATTGACTCTATATGCTGCTCTGTTGGGCAGAGGTGCGCCTGGTACCAAGTCAATCTGATGCTCAATGCCTCTCACAGGAGGTAATCCTGGTGGAATCTCCTCTGGAAAGACATCTACAAAGCTATCTAATAGCTTAAGTACTTCTGGTGGGGTTTCTTTTTCATCTTGCCCTGAAAACAAACCCTCCTTAAAGATCATTAGTAGCACCGTTTCTTTCAAGTTAAGAGATTTTAAAACAGTAGCTGGTGTAACATAGAGGTTAGTCTTACTTACCTCTGATCCTTTAGCCATTGCTCTTTGCATTTCATGCACTTCTTGTGGAGTAAGAGGCGCCAAGTTATGCTTGCGGCTGTTATGAGTGAAACTATAGTAGTTGGTCCTCCCATTGTGCATTGCCTCTTTGTCAAACTGCCACGGCCTTCCTAGAAATAGATGGCCAGCTTGCATAGGGACTACATCACACACCACTCGGTCTGTATACTTGCCTATGCTGAATGGGACAGTAACTTGTTCAGCTATCTTGAGCTCGGTTTCATCATTGAGCCATCTCAGCTTGTAGGGATGGGGATGCTTAGTTCTCTGTAATCCTAGTTTCTCAACCAAATACTTGCTTGCCACGTTAGTACAGGAACCTCCATCAATGATTAAACTACATACCTTGGAGTTTATGGTGCATCTGGAGTGAAAGATGTTCTCTCTTTGAACAGTTTAAGGCTCAAAGAGTGTACTAAGAGCTCTCCTTACAACGAGAATCTCCCCTACTTCAGGATAGTTGATGATGTCGTCTTCTGATCCCTCTTGTTCCTCATCCATCTCATCCTGAGACTCATACTCTCCATTGTCCTTGAGAATCATGATTCTCTGATTTGGACAATCTCTTGCATAATGCCCTTTTCCCTGACACTTAAAACAGGTAATGTCACGAGCTCTAGTATTCTGTTGAGTTTGAGGCTTACCTTGTTCTGGTCTGAATCCTTTAGAAGCTTCTGGTGCTGGTTTCTTGAACCTTGAATCCACTTCAATAGACTTTCCTTTGTCTAGATTTCGCTGAGCTTGTGGAATCCATGTACTCTTGCTTCTGTTTGTAGAGGCTGTTTTCCTCTTGATATGCTGTTCAGCTTGGATTGCTAGATGCAGTAGCTCCTCCAAATCGTGGTAGCTCTGCCTCTCCACCTTTCTAGCAATTCTGTCTTGAAGTCCATCCAGAAACTGAGCCATCAATGTTTCTGGAGTATCTTCTACTTCCAATCTGTTCTTGAGGGTCTCAAATTCTTCAAAGTATTCCTCTACAGACTTGTTTCCTTGAGAAAGCTTTCGAAATCTCCTCTACAAGTCTCTGTGGTAATGCGCAGGTACATATCTCTTCCTTAGATTGTATCTCATATCCCTCCAAGTGCAGACTTGATCATGTCTATGCCTTCTTCTTTCTGAAACATCTCTGTCCCACCAAGCTAATGCATTCTCAGTGAGCTGTGCAGCAGCAAGGGACAACTTTCTTGCATCAGAATACTTGTAGTATTCAAAGATATACTCCATTCTCCTCTCCCAATCCAAATAAGCATCTGGATTAATTTTTCCAGCAAATGTAGGGGCAGTGAGTTTGAGATCTTTGCCTCCATCTCTGGCATACTCATCTCCTCTGTCACGCTCTCTCTGGTACTGTCCTCTCTGATTGTTGTAATTTCCATTAGGCAGATGGGGGTCATCCTCTAAATCAGGCATATCATCATCTTCTTCTTCTTGATTGTTTCTCTGCCTCTGAACATTGCGAATAGGGTCTCTGCGTGGTGCAGGAGCTAGTGGTGGTGGTGGCTGCTCAACTCGAGTCAGACGCTCTCCTAGAGTAACTTGAGCATTGGTCAGTTGAGTGAGGCTAGCTTGAATACCAGCCAGAATCCTAGTGAAATCAGCTTGCTCAGTAGCATCTCCCATGGTTCTTTCCTGTAAGAACAAAAACAATAAACAAGATCAAGTGCAAAAGTGTGGTATAGAGATTTTAAATAAAACCAAACACCAGACACCAATACAGTATGATCCAAGCACACAACAATAACAGAATGCAAATGAACTAATGGAAAACAAATGATCTTCTTCTCTTTTTTTATAAAATGCAATTGGTAAGCAAATGATCGGCCTGATGATTCAAATGAGCAGATGTGGATGCAAGGTTCACGAAAAAAAAATGATAGATGCAATGTATGGGGACGCAAAAATGGATTACACAAGTATGGAAAAGCTAATAGGGGAAGGTCAACAAGGTTTAATGACCAAGAGTAACAAATATGGTGTTTCCAGAAATAACTTTCCTTATGTAAAGCAAGAACACGGTTTTGGCCAGCAATAGTTGACTAGGGGATCTAAAACAACAAGTTCTTTCTTCTTCCTCTGCGTTTCTGATGATAAAACACCAAGAACAGCAATGGCAGAACAAGAACACAATGATCAAAATTTGAAAACTTTTTTTTTTTTTTGATTTTGATGCAAGGAAAACTTAAACAGATGCTATATGAGATGATGTATGACACGCTAATGCAACAGAGATCAGATCTATATATATATATTTTTTTTTTTGCTTTTATAAAATGAAACACAACAGAAACTTAGATCTAACAGAAATGAAACAGAAATGCTAAATATTTTTTTTTGATTTTCTGGAAATGAAGAACACAAAATAAAATATAGAGAAACAAATGCAAAGGGATAGATTCACCTGACTTGGAGCCTAAGCTCTGATACCAGATGATGTAAGAACAAGGGGGTATGTTCTTACAGAGATAGTGAATCTATGGAATCAAGCAGCTGGTTTGAAAACTCTTTCTGCAAGATCAAATGATGGATCGATGGGGAATGAGATGGAATCCTTTCTGCTGGTTTGAGAACTCTTTCAGAATGGATCAAGAGATGGAATGGACTGAGGGATGGATCGAGAGACGCCACACAACCTTATGGAAATAGGCTATGATAAGTCTGAATACTCAAGAGCTATGAATCGCACAAAGCTCAAAGAATACAAGGGTTTGTTCTTAGACAAGAAACGGCTGCTTTATTGATTCTAGGTTAAAATGATACAAGGCTGTGAGAGGGGACTTTATAAGAGTCCAAACAGCTGTGCCCTTCTAGGGGTCTTGAAGCAGATTACATAATAACTATACTAATGAAATAGTTTGGCCAACAAATGCCTTACTCTAAGAATAAAATGTAAATAACTTGGCTAACATATGCCTTAACTACTAAATGAAATAAACAACTAAGCTTAGACAGAAAAGAAATAAACCAAAGTTTTTATTAGTGAAATAATCATATGGAAATGAAATAAAAACTCATACCTTAGCCATCACACGGTTTAGACTTAAATAGGTGAGATAGTGAAAATGGAAACTCCTTGGTTCTTTGATATAACCGGCCATTCCTGAGTGTATGTATCAAAGTTGATGCTTGGACCGTCATATGCTATCTCTTCTGGACNTTTTATTAGCCCAAATAATCATAAGGAAATGAAATGAAACACATACCTTAGGCTTAAGTTGGCGAGATAGTAAAAATGGAAACTCCTTGGCTCTTTGATATAACCGGCCATTCATGAGCATAAGAATCATAGTATAAGCTTGGACCGCCATATGCTATATCCTTTGAATGTGTATTAGCGTCCTGCTTGTCTTTATCCTCATGTATAGCGAGCTTGTCCAGCTTCTCAGTGATGTCCTCAAGCTCTTGCTGATTCATTAAAGCGCTTACAGCTTTGTTAAACTCCTCTTGAAGTCTTCTTGTACCGGATCTTGTCCTTGGTGGATCTCTCATGGTAGGAAGCTTGTCTTTAATGTCTTGAGCTGAATCGATGTCCTCATCAGAGATTGATCCAGAGCTTTGAGGGAGACAATTATGCACTCTTCTAGAGAAGATTTCGAACCCTTGTATCAATACTCTTTTTATTTTAATGCAGTATTATTCAGCCATGATTTGTATTTCAATTTCTATGTCTGAGTAATCTGCTAGTTAGGTTAGGGTGATTTAGGGTTGAATAAGAGTTTGTAGATTTGCTATATTGTTAGAGAAAATCAATCGGTTCTTCACTTGGACTTGCGCTTATATTGATTTCTTGATTGATCACCTAGATATCAAACCCTAGGTTGTTTAATAGATGCGAGAGCATTGTTAATCACCAGAACTAGTGTTAGGTGAGCAAAATTCCTACTCGCAAAGAGATTTGGTCTAGGAATTTTGTGAACAATCGAACCTGTTTTTAATGCTTGCCTGAATTGATAGGATTTACAAAGAGATTTGGAATTCTGAAATTTAGGGATAGATAACTTCTGCGACGAGAGTTGATTAGTTTTAAATATGTGTTTCGAGTTCTAGACGGCTCATAATAATTTCCCTGATAGTATACATTCTGCATTCTCGGATTTAACCTGCGAATCATCCTTGCCTAGCGTTTTGTCTCATTGAATTTTAAGAACCTTAAATCAATCACTCACTGCTTTTTAGTTTATTTGTTTCGTTTTACATTCATCTGAAATCGACTTAGCATAATTTGAATCTAGAAATCGTAGTGTAGCTCATACTTCCTTTGGGATTCGATAACCCTTTGTACTTCAACTGCATTGCTGTGCACTTGCAGTATTGATTTATTTGGGTAAAACTTTGACCTTATCAAAAACAAGAGAATGAGTAAGGTTCAAAGGTTTTTCCATACACAACACTAGTTTTTCTACTCACATACTTTCTACTAAAAACACACAATCTCTCTATTATTGCTCTCAGTTCATCATCTCCGCTCATTTCGTTGTTTTTTCTTTTTGTAAACACTCGTAATCGTTAATACTAAAGCTATTTACTAGCTATTTTGCTCATAGAACTAGGTCTAAATCGGTTCGACACACTTTTTGAGTTCGGCTTCTTGAAAATTTCTCAAAATAGTCATTTACATCTTTTTTTATTAGAGGATGACCGAAACCCTGTAAGATCGTGTTTTCTGGAACACTAGAGTTGTGTGCAACACACTTGACACGGGAAGAAAGCAGTCTTAAGTTGGTGACGTGGCACCGAGCAAACTGAATATGCATGAGGATCAAGGAAGATACCAAGTTACCTAACTTGGCGATTCAGAAGATGTGGAGAATTGAAGACCTCTCGAAGAGACTTGGGAAAGAGAGAAGTAATATACGGTTTTAGAAACAAAGGCTAGGGTTAGCCAATTGATGTATTGAGTCAGGTAGTTGTCAAGAAACTAAGTGTTAGGGTTCTTGAGAAAGCTGTTGCACGGTGGTGCTAAGTAGATTAGAAATTGGCCAGAGTCAAGTTGCAGTTGCAACGTTGTGTCAAACTGATTAAGCAAGTCTATAAAGATTGTTTAAAAGATTTCTAATAAAAGGCAATTGTTTTTTTTACATTTGTTCTCGAGCACTTAATCTTTTCATAGATCGTGGTATTATAGGTTTTACATTTGATATCAGAGCAGGTCACCTCTTTAGATCATTTGATTTATTCTACAGGTCGAGATCATGTGACAACCATGTATACTATGAAATAGCTTACTGTTGTGAAAATACCTTTGAAACTGGTTGTAGGGAACTTTGGGCACTGGAAGGCAAATATGAGGCACATCATTCGTGGTATTGATAAAGATGCCTGGACAGCATTTGTAGATGGTTGGGAAGCACCCACTATTCCGGTTGAAGAAAAGTCAGAAGACAAGACCATTCCATCACTTACTTTTGTGAAACCAAAACCAAAAGAAAGATGGACAGAGGCTGATAAGAGTGCATCAAAGTTTAACTCCAAAGCAATGACTGCCATATTTGCAGCAGTTAATCTGGATCAGTTTAAGATTATTCAAGGTTGTGAGTCAGCTAAAGAAGCATGGGACACGCTCGTAAATCACTTTGAAGGAGACACTAGTGTGAAGAGGACTCGCATAGATCATCTGGCATCACAGTTTGAAAATCTCAAGATGAGTAAAGATGAATCCATTGCAAGTTTCACAGCTAAGATCAGCACGATAGCAAATGAAGCCTCAATGTTGGGAAAGAAGTACAAAGAGAAAAAGCTTGTAAAGAAGCTTCTTAGATGCATTCGTGCTAAATTTGCTGCACACAAAGCTGTGCTTAAATATTCCATGAACACCGTTGATCTTAAGTTTGATCATCTTTGTGGAATGCTCAAGGCAGAGGAAAGGAATCGGCTATTGATCAGCCTAGTGTGCAGAAAGGAATAGCATTTACTGCTGAGAGTGACAGAGACAGTGAAGCAGATTGAAAAAAACATGAGTCTCATGGCTAGAAATTTCAATAAGATGTTGAAGCGTGTTGAAAAAGGTCAAAACATGACTTTTAAGAAGTTTCAACGGTGCGATGGAGACAGAGGACATAGATTCGATGGAGATCGTTCCAATAGAAAGAAGGACTTACAATGCGATGAGTGTGACGGTTTCAGATATTTTAGAAATGAATGTCCATTAACCAAAAGGAAGGAGCTAAATTGTCTAGTTAGCAAAGGCTTTGGTCATATCAAAAGGTAAAAAAAGTCACTGGTTGTGTTCAATGAAAGTGAATCAGACGGTGATGAATCTCAAGATGAAGAACTGATGCTTAACTTTGTTGCTTTCACTGCTCACGATGCAAAATCTATTAAGAATGAAGGTTCTGAATCAGAGCTTGACACTGATGATGAAGTTGATTTCGATTTTAAGCAGGAATACAGTGATCTATACAACAAGAATGTGGCTCTCAACAATGAAAAATTTGCAACTCATTAAAGACAAAGTCATGATGAAAGCTCAGCTGAATATTTTTGAGTGTGAAAAAGATGGTCCCAACGTTGGCAATAAGAATATGGTTTCAGAAAAGAGCTAGAAGATGAAAGAGGAAGGAATCAAATTCTAGAAGTAAATGTGAAGCGCATCATTGCAACCTGTGCTGAAGAAGAAGAAAAAGCGAAGAATCTGCTACAAGAGCTGAATGACAATCACAAGAAGATTCGAATGCTAAACACTGGAACTAAAGACCTTGATCAGATTATTTCTATGGGACAACCTCCTATAAAAAAATTGGGGGTTAGGCTACAATGGTGCAACAAGTAGTATTACTAACTTCATCTTAGGATTAAGCTCTAAGTTAATCAAAACTGAGGTCAAAGAAGTCAAAAAGGAGGAAGCTAAGAAATTTACTTTTAGGAACCATCAGGATACAAAAAGTGTGAGAATCACGAAGAAAGAAACTAGGAGACATTGTTATCACTGCAGACGTCAGGAACTTCTTAGGGCAGAGTGTTCAGAACTTAAACATGTGTAACATATTAGAAAAGCCTGGAGAAGGAATCAGTGTTATCCTGAGCCGACATGCTTTGGTAAAGTATGGATTGCTAAGGGTGATTCATCTGGAGAGATGGTCCTGAATGCTTGTGTAGAAGAAGCTCTAATGTGTAACCTCAAACAAATCATGGGAAATGAAATAGATTTTAGTTCGGAAAGTGGAAAAGTTGCCCTCACAAACAATGTTGCCTATATGTCCCACTGAAAAAAAGGATGGAAATCCCTGGTATTTTGATAGTGGCTGCTCGTGTCATATGACTGGATGTCAGAGTGCTGTGGATTCTTTTACTACAGTCAAAGTGATATAAGAACAAGGGGGCTTGTTCGTACATAGATAAATGATGGTGAATCTTCAATTGGCCTTAAGGCTCTCCTTGAAGTTTATGTGAAGATGGTGAATGATATGGATCGAATGGAACCTGTTAACTGGCCTAAATGCTCTCTTTAACAGATCAGTGGCTGAGATGAACGACTAGTAACCAGGGGAACGATGGATGCCACACAAAGTATGAAAGCTATGTGATGAGTCAAGAATTCAACTTCAAAGGAATCACAACAGAGAAGAAGAGAGGGTAGCCGACGGCTAGGGTTTCTTAGCAAGAAGAATGTGTTTTCTTTATTGATAATTGTGTAAAATACATAGCTGAGAAGGAACTTTATAAACTAGTTCGACAGCTGTGCGGCTTCTTTGCCCGAAAATCATTACAGAAAAGGAAACTACTTAAACGCTTAAAAACAAGAAAAGAACAATGGAAAAACTAACTTAAAACTAAAAGAAAAATCCTGCAAAACAAAAGAGCAACTCGTTAGAAATAAAAACACTTAATGGATATACTCACCTCGGCATTAGACTAATGTTTCTAGTTGCTTAGAGATGGTGAACACAGTTGCATCTTTGATTCCTTGTAAAACCGGCAAGAATGAAACAGCTTGATTCTTGTCTTGTGGATAGACGACTTCTGGTGGTTCCTTAGTGCTTCCAACTTCTTGATGATCTTCTACTTCAGCAGTGTTGGAATCTGATGTTAAATCCAAGTCTTGAACCTTGAATGCATAGAGCTCGCTTGGCGGTCCAATGGTCCAATGGGGGTCTCACGAGGTATCTCTCCATTAAGCAGCTTCTGCTTGAGTTCTTCATGCTCTATGAGTGTAATGAGACTTTCTATGGACTTGTTAAACTTCTCTCTCAAGTTCCTTGTGCCTGATCTCTGATAGTAGGATTTCTCCTATTTTAATTACTCAAACCTACTACTCATGTCATTGTAGTATTTGAGATGTCAATCCAAAGGGGTTAAGATTAACAACACTAGGAAAACATGAAACTATTTAAGCTAAGCAAAATCAATAAAGTGGAGGTTTATCTAACATCCTAATTGAAATTGAAAGCAAACACATCTAACAACTTAAGAAATCAAAATAAGAAACTAAGCAAAACTAGAAACTCAATATAAACAAAGAGAAAATCGAATCCAAGGATGAGGATATTGACTTTAGGTGATCCTAGAGGTAACCTATGATGTTCAAACAATCACATAAATGCTAATCCTTAGGTCTAGAACTCTAAATAAGTCTAATCCACTCTCATGGCACTAATCCCTTTGCTAATTACCTAACCAAGAGCTAATCATTATTAGTGAAAAGATAATTAACAAGCATTAAGATTAAATTCTTATATACCAATAAAAACCTTAGACATTCATTCCCATGAGCTAAGCATGTAAATCTCATATTTAGTTCTTTGGGGAATTGCATCAAAAATCTTGTGGATGGGAAATTCGCTAAGGTCTAAATCTCTTCTCTCAAAGCTAATATAGCATTAAGAACACTAAATATGAAAGGATATAAACATTCTAATCCCTAAACATCAAAGATCAACTCTTTAATCACCCTAATCTACCTCATCCCTAGATCCTAAAAGACTACTCAATAATCATAGCTAAACTAACAAATCTCATGCAAGAAGTGTCAGAAAACATGATTAAATGAATAGGAAAAGAAAGATTAGAAGAAACAAGAATCAAATTGCATTTAACTTAAAAGAAATCTTTCAAATCTCCCCAAAACCACAAAGGGTCGATTTTTGTGTTTAAGCACAAGAGAAGATACATAAAAATTAGGTTTCTAAGTATTTATAGGGAAGGATGTGAAACCGGGTCAACCCGGAACAAACCGGGTTTTGACCAGGTTGAGCAATCTTGCGGAAATCGCCATATCTCTCTAACCGTCATATGACTGGATGTCAGAGTGCTCTGGATTCTTTTACTACAGTCAAAGTGATGTGGGAACAAGGGGGCTTGTTCGTACATAGATAAATGATGGTGAATCTTCAATTGGCCTTAAGGCTCTCCTTGAAGTTTCTGTGAAGATGGTGAATGATATGGATCG
>JAHZTW010000001.1:148893919-148936466 GCA_020283515.1 Alliaria petiolata | reverse complement strand
GGATCTTCATTATTCCTAACATTCTGTCTAGACCTGAAATTTAGATCACCTGAGAATTTCCCTGAACCTAGCGTTTTGTCTCCTGAATTTTACAAAGTCTTTTAAATCGCTTTCCGTCTATTAAGTTTTATATTCTTACTTAGCATAATTCGAATTTAGAAATTTGCTGTGTGATTATCCCTTCCCTGTGGATTCGATCCCTAAGTACTACAACTGATCTCTTAATTTGAGAGAGTTGCTTTAGGGTAAATTTCACCCATATCAAATTTTGGCGCCGTTGCCGGGGAAGGAGATTAGTTGCCTACAGATTTCTAGTATTAGAATTTTGTCTAGGTTTTTATTTTTGTTTTTGAAACTGATTTAGTTTCTCATCTTTGGTTTCAGGTGCATGCCCAGTACCAGAAGCAACAAGGAAGAGGAACTAGTCCCTTTGAATCAGGAGCTCGGTCATCTCGAACGCACAAACCGAGCATATGCTCGAGCGTCGATCGACACAGAGAGCATCGATCGACACCATACCTTAGTGTCGACCGACACAGCTTGTATCGATCGACACCAGACGCAGACCGAGATGGCAGAACCACTGATCCTAATGCGCAACGAGGGAGGCGACCTTGTTGACCTACAAGGCAATAGAAGGAACGCCCAAGGCCAGAGAATCGATGCGGCTGGCGCCATCATCGTCGAAGCTGCAGAAGCTGGACGTGGAAGAACATTAGGCGAGTACAACCACCCCGACCAGTTCTATGCTAATAGAGCTGCGATCCGTCCCCCAGCATTCCAAAGGAATGACTTCGAGCTGAAGCCTGCCTACTTCCAGCTCGTAGCTCAGAATCCTTTTCATGGTCTTCCTAATGAGCATCCCATGGACCACATAGAGAGATTTGAAGACTTGGCTTCAAGAATTAAGGCCAATGGAGTTACATATGATTATCTCTTCTGCAAGCTTTTACCTTACTCGCTTGCTGGAGATGCATCACACTGGCTGAAGCAATTGCCAGCAGGATCCTTGACCACATGGGAAGACACAAAGAATGCATTCTTATGCAATTTCTTTGATGATGCAAGAAGTGAAGAGCTGAGAACGAAGATCACTGCATTTTCTCAAGGACCCACTGAAGCATTCAAAGCTTCTTGGGTGAGATTCAGATCGTACCAGAGGGACTGCCCACATCATGGTTTCAGCGAGCCGCAACTAATCGGAATCTTCTATCGCGGGATTGATTGGAGATACCAGATGGATTTAGACGCAGCAAGCAATGGCAATTTCAACACCAGATTTCCAGAAGAGGCAATAGTGCTTATAGAGAATTTGGCCTCTAGTAACATCACCAAGAACGCAGACTTCGAAAGAAGACAACACGCTGGAGTGAATGGCGGAAGCCAAATTGCTGAAGTCAACAAGAAGCTGGACATCTTGATGGGGAAGAAGCAAGTTCACTTTGCTAATGAAGTTGATACTTTTGAGACTGAAGAAGAAGGGGTTAACTACATTAATGGAGCTGGTTTTCAAGGACAGAGATTCAACAATCAGCAAGGCTATGGTTCTTCCTACCAGAAGCCTTTTCAGAACAACAAATTCAACAGAACTTATGGTTCTTCCTCTTACCAAAAGCCTCCTGCACAAGACAATAAGATGGAGTATATGCTAGAGCAAATTCTGGAAGGTCAACAGAAAATGAACGTGAACTTCAATGGGAAGATTGATGCCTTGTATACAGATCTGAATGGGAAAATTGAGTCTCTAGGTACTCATGTCAGGCAATTGGATGTTCAAGTCGCTCAAACTGCTGGAGCTTTGAAGAGACAAGAGGAATTTCTTCCTGGAAAGACGGATACAAATCCAAGGCATCATGTGAACGCCGTCACGTTTCAGAATAGAGGGAACCTTCAACCAGTGAAGAAAAGAGGGCCAAATACTGAAGAATTCGAGGAGCTTGAAGATGTAGAAAATGCTGCGGAGTCAATGTCGATCGACACTAGAGTGTGTCGATCGACACCCAAGGAGAAAGCAGACGTATCAAGCTCGATCGACGCAGCATCCTCGACACAAACGCTTAGTGTCGATCGACACCCTTCCCGAACTTGCACAGAAACGCCTAAAGCTTCACAAATTGCACTGGGAAGTGTCTACAAGGTCAAGGTTCCAAATCCTCCTCTACCCAAACATCTAAGGCCGCCCATTAGTGCAGAGAAACTAGCTGCTTTCAATAAGAGGGTGGAGATGATTCCCAAGGAGCTCTCCTTTGATGAAGCTTATGAGAGGTATCCCTTATGTGCCTTCTTCCAGAATAACAGAGAAAGCTTTGAAGAGATGGAAGACTCTTTCACAAGGCAAGGAAAACACCACGGCCAATGAAGCAGCTGCTTAAGGTTGAAGATCCTGAGATGTTTATGGTTCCATGCTCCATTGGTGGAGTTGAGTTTAAAAAATCCTTCTGCGATTCAGGAGCTAGCGTGAACCTCATGACAAGAGACATTGCGGAGAAGCTGGGGATTGCTGACATTCATCCTTCAAGCATGATTCTTGAATTTTCCAATTCTTCTACCGCAGTCTCATATGGTACAATTCCAAACCTACTTGTCAAGGTTGGAAATTGCCTGGTTCCAACTGATTTTCAAGTTGTGGAAGTAAGCAAAGCATCTTTCATACCATTCATCCTTGGAAGACCATTCATGGCCACAGTAGGAGCTGTCGTAGACATGCCCAATAAGAGAATGTCTTTCTGTAATGTTGACAAAGAAGTGTTCTACAAAGCTATTCCTACTACTGGAACTTCCACGCCCATCTCATGTATTGCTGTGATCATTGGAGAAGAGCTGGATTCTAAGGAGCAAGTGAGCAAGGAGGATGTTCAAGAAACATTGGATGGGAATTCTAAAGAAGTTGTGGAGCTTGAAGATTGGAGTGGAAACAATCATACCTTCAGGACATTGAGCGAAAGTGAAAGTCTAATCAGTGCTAAGTTGATGGAGGAAGACGTTTTCATCATGGAGACAAGGATTGCGGAGCAGAACTGCAACAAAAGTGCAGAGATTCGAGCTACAAAGTCGGTGTCGATCGACACCACTAGTATCGATCGACACCCTTCGCGGATCACACCAGAAGTCACTTCCAATGCTGAAATTCCATCACAAGTGGTCAAACAGATGCTTCCACATCCTACATGCCATAAACCTCGAAGGAAGCAAAGGTACGCATTCCCTGGAATGAATTCCAAACCTCCTGATCTTGTCAATAAAAACTTTAAAGGTTCAAAGAATGTTGCTCACTTATCCAAGCCACGAGATTCTCGTAGAGGGCTTGGTATTTCTTTTGATGATGTTGCAGGAAAACGAAGTATAACACACGACCTCAAGGCCCACCCTGCTGCTGTTCCTCATTTCCTTGGCCGCTCTCATGCACCTACTGCCTATACACCACCATGGATGAGAAGACATTCGTCTGGGAAGCATTCGATGCCACCCTCTGATCCTCCAGACGTCTGAACCCCGACACAGTCAAGCTAATGACTGAAAACGAGCGTTGAGTGGGAAGCAACCCACTGTTAGGTACGTTTTTCTTTTTGTTTTGTTTTGGTTTTACTTAAGTCCTAGTTTCAGTCAGTTGAAAAAGGAGACTCAACCTTGACCAGTGTCGATCGACACTACTTGGTGTCGATCGACACCACGCACAGACGAAGGTAAGTCTTCTATTTTGGTCTTTTATGTTGTTTCTAATCTTTCTTTTAGCCAACTTCGGACTTGATAACACTGGGGACAGTGTTGTTTAAGTCTGGGGGAGGTGATTACTGACTTTGTGTTTTGTTTTGAGAGTCAAAAAGTTTTCAAAATTTTTGTTTTATTGAGTCAAAATCAGTTGAAACTTTCAGTTTTTATAAGAACTAACCACAGGAAGTTGACACTTGAAAGAACCATTGCTATAAGAGTTAATTGCAGAACTTACTAAATAGAAAGCTGCAAGTGGAATCAGTCTAACAGGGCGAGTTCAGATCCCCTTATAAGAACTAGGTATGCGCAGAACTTGATTCATCTTTCAGTCTGAACAGATAGACCATTGCAGTCTCTCCTTGATCTTCCCTTGAGAAAAGAAAGAAAAAGAGTCTAAGTCTGGGAATAGCGCCTTGTCATAAGCATGTCTCCTCACAAGGAACAATATTAGTGATGCTCTTGAACACGTCTCCTCACAAGGAACACAAGTAGAGAGTAGCACTATTTTCAGAGATCCCAATAAGAAAAAGAAGAGTCAATGAAAAGATCTTAGAACACCCTGAAAATGGGCAGAAGTTGACTAAGGGAAGAGAGAATAGGGGAGCTGTATGAGAATGTCTTGTTCAGGCACTAAGGAAGGGAAAAGAATCTCTAAAGTTTTGTAGCATTACCATTGATAGAGTTCGAAATGTTTACCAAAGAAAGGATCTGAATTCAAACTAGGAGATTACTAAGCTTGTGGTAAGTACACTGAACTTTCCTAAGGTTGGATCTATATCATGTGAATTCAAGAAGTGTTAATCAATGTGGCTTTCTGAAGAGGTACTTGGAAGTTCCTGTTTTCAAACTTCTACTTCATTCTAAGTTTCTGTTTTGCTTGAGGGCAAGCAAAGACTAAGTCTGGGGGAGTTGATATATCATGGTTTTTACCCGTTTTTGGACCATGATATAAATGTTTTTATAGAGTCTTTTGGTATTTTTAGAGTCCTATTAGAGTCTTTATAGGTTGGACTACGTTTGGAGCATAATTGGAGATTCTGGATCTTTTTGGAGCATTCTGCAAGAAGCTGCAAAGTGATGAAGTCGAGAGAGCAAAATTACGCACAGGGTGTCGATCGACACCATCTGTGTCGATCGACACCAGACAAGGTCGGCCGAGGAACTCATCGGAATCTGATCTGATCTTAGGTTAATTAATAGATACGAGAGTATTATTGATTGCCTGAACTAGTGTTAGATGAGCAAAATACCTATTCGCAAAGAGATTTGGTTTAGGGATTTTGTGAACAATCGAACCTGAACTTTAATGCTTGTTTGAATTGTTAGAATTTGCAAAGAGATTTGGAATTCTAGGGTTTAGACATAGAAAGTCTTCGCAACGAGAGTTGGTTGATTTTATTGTTGTGTTTCGAGTTCAAGAGCGGATCTTCATTATTCCTAACATTCTGTCTAGACCTGAAATTTAGATCACCTGAGAATTTCCCTGAACCTAGCGTTTTGTCTCCTGAATTTTACAAAGTCTTTTAAATCGCTTTCCGTCTATTAAGTTTTATATTCTTACTTAGCATAATTCGAATTTAGAAATTTGCTGTGTGATTATCCCTTCCCTGTGGATTCGATCCCTAAGTACTACAACTGATCTCTTAATTTGAGAGAGTTGCTTTAGGGTAAATTTGACCCATATCATGTATCGACCTTACTATCTCGATACAAACGCTCGACACGCATCTTCAGCCTTCCTGTTGGTTTGTATCGAGATTGGTAGGTCGATACAAATGCTCGATATGCATGCTTCGTCTTCTCGGTTGGACTGTATTGAGCTTAGTAGCTCGATGCATCTGCTCGATATGGATTAAAATAGCTGTAACTTTCTAACCCCGGGTCCGAATGACTTGATTCGAACGGTATTAGAAAGCACACTGGATCCTATACAACGTTGAAGAAGGCTTTGGAGTCTGAATTTAAGTGCAATGCCTTCGTCCGGATCCATACATTTCGAACCTACAAATGCTCGATATGCTTCTAAAAGACTTCTGCTTCTCATTTGGCTGCTTCTCTTCCTCCTATTGATCATCCATGAAACTCCATATGGTCCTACAAGCCTCTAAAACACCTAATAAGGACTCAATATGTACAAATATGCAACAATCTAAGCTAAAACTCATTAAACTCTAATATGGATGCAAATGAGACTAAAAGTGGCTAAATGAATGCAAAAGTACATGCAAAACTATCTAAAATGAATGCTAAAATATGTTAAATTATGAATCTATCAACTCTCCCAAACTTGCCTTTTGCTTGCCCTCAAGCAAACAAACATGACAAATCTAAGAGAGAGGTGTGAAAGTGGGAGCTCAATATCCAAGAATGCCAACAAACATAATTAACTCAATGTCCTACTTATTAATTCTAAGATGCATTTGAATTCATCCTACTCCAAAAGAGTTAGCCATGCTCACCACAACAATCAAATGCACAAAGATCTCAATCTAGATAAGTCTCCCTATCCAACCAACTCTTTAACATTCATTAATTTGCAAACCGTGAATCATGACAATGCAATGCAAGTGAATTCATTTGGCTAAGGGACTAGGCTTTGAGATAAGAATGATCCCAATTCATATGGCTTTCATTTCAAACATGGGTTTCACTCAAAGAGGATTGAACTTTATGCATAATGCTAAAGGTAAAAGATAAGTGATACATACAAGACTAGACTCTCATCTACCCGGAATGCTATCAATGATCTTAAACCCCCCTCTTTCATTCTTTTTAAGCTCACTCAACCCTCTAAAGCTACCCTTTCTTCCTCAAGGCTATTTGTGCCTTGCCAAACCCACGAATATCATAAACCACTTCTCCTTTTAAAACTCTTAGGGGAATTCTTCATCAACCTTATCTCATAGCGAATGTTGTGATCTTTTACACACTTAGCTCTTTTTTCTATTTCTAGGTAGCCCTTTATTTTCTTTGGCCTTTTGGCTCTTTTGATTTTTCTTTTTCTATTCTTAAGACTACTTATAACTTTTCAAACTTAGAGCTATACATTTAATCACACAAGATCCACTATTTCAAACTATGCTTCCCTTATTTCTTTCCAAGCCTTTTATCACCCTTTTCTTTCTACTCCTTTCCACAACTCAACATGCCAAGATGCAAGCATACACAATTTCAAATCACCAAGCAATACCATGACCCAAACCAAAATTCATAAGCTTATAACTAGCCCCGAAATGTGAGAGCTAGAATCTACATGAGAGCCTAAACTTGTCGTCTCAAACCTAACACTCTATGCTAATTTCAATCAAAAATAGGCCTCACAAGTATTCACACTAGAACAATTGGCTTCAAATGAGGTAAGGTAAGGTGGGGGTGACTACTTGAGCTTGCAAAAGAGTGGTAAAGTGAGTAAGAAAGCTCAAATATGTATGATATCCATGAATTCACTTTCAATGCAAGACATGATAATTAAATGTCAAAATTCGGTTCAAGTGAGTAGAGTTGACTATCAAATTCAAGATCCTATTTCGACCAAGATCTAAGTGACAAGTGAAGTGATCCAAACATGGTTTTTCCTAACCTTCAAGACTTGTTCAAATGCATCAAAGAACTACTAACTAGGGCATTGAATTGATTACATGAGTTGACATTCCACAAGGAAAGGCTAATCATTGCTCCCCATGCATATGAATGCAAGCCTAAATGAGATGCAACTAGACTCAATCCTAGAATGAAATGCAACTACATTTTCAAATTTCTTTGAAATTTTGGAATTTTTTTTGTTTTTCAATGTTTTTGGTTTTTTTTATATGCCTTAGATGAATGCATGAATGCATGAGACTTAAGTATGCAAAAGAGAAAATAAAAATCATAAAACACAAAGTCAAATCTCTCAACCTCTCCCCCAAACTTAAATTACACAGTCCCTTGTGTAATAGAAGTTCAAGAGAGACCAAAGCAACAAAAACAAAATGGTATATACAATGAAATAGAAAGAGGACCATACCTTGGCCCTAGCCTTTGTCCTTAGGGAGTTGGAGAGGAGGAGTAGTGGGACTCCTTGTTGAGGTGGTGATGGTGAGATGAGTTGCTAGGGATGGATCCAAGCTTGTGCCATGTGTGAGATTAAGCTTGAGAACCTTGGAGAGTAGCTCTTCAACCCTTTCCTTGTCATTCTCCTTCATTGTGGAATGACAAATGGCTTTGACACTTGCAAATGGTTTATGAATACCCTTGCACTTCACATTGTACTCAATGGCTCCATCTATGAGTGTAAAAAGGTGTAGACTCATAGTGTGAGAGGATGGAGCAAGAGTGGGATGGTTGTATTGGTTTGGCTTCTTCTTGGCCTTATTGCCTTTACCTATATTTTGCCCCTTGCTATTCTCATTCTCATCTTCCAATGTGGTAGAGAAAAGAGTTTTCAATCAAGCTCCATCCAATGCTAAAGCTTCTTCAAACATTACCATAACCCAAAGCATTCTCTTCATGAGATTCTTTCTCCTTCTTACATGCTTTTGGGGGTGAAACTAAATTCTTTGTCTCACAATTTCTCACATCCTCCTTAGTCTGCAATGAGGGAAAGAAGAAAGAGTTTAGACATTTTTCATTGAGAGCATATGCATCCCCTTTATTCTTCTCAAAAATACTCTTCTCTTCATGAAACCATTGGATGGAAGGTAAACTATAGCTTAGAGATTTGCCCACGTCTCTAACCTCTTCTACTTGCTTTTGGTCTCCAATTCGTCCATGAAAACCATTGGATGTCCTTTCTTCATCAACCTCAACATCAACAATTGGTGAAATGACATAGCTTAAATCTTTTGGTTTCTTGGATGGCAAAGAGAGTTGAACCAATTTGGACTCTATGGTTTCTAAATGTGAGGTTGATTGCTCAATATTAAGTCTTAACTCATCATGGAAACCCTCAATCTTGTCATCCATTGCTCCCATCATCTTGTCAAACCTAGTATCATTCATTTGTTGACCTTCTAGGATTTGATGGAAAACCTTTCTTTGTTCCTCATCTTGGTTAGAGATTTGAAAAATCTCATGGTTCTCTTGGTAGCCTTGTTGATTTCCTTGGACTCCATAGTTATACCATTGATTGAGAAGCTTACTCCCTTGGTTGAAGTTCCCATTGTTGACCACGAAATTTGCTTCCTCTTGGTGCTCCTCATGAATCAAACTAACTCCTCTTTGTTGCTGATACAAGAGTTTTTATCTCTTGCAAGCAATTTCTCATTTGCTCATATCATTGCAATACTTGAGATATCAATCCATTTTGGGAGATGATTCAATAAGAATACAAAGTTTGGTTTAAGCTAAGCTAAATTGGCAAATTCAAGTGACAAGCAACAATTAAAAGCAAAACACAATCTAAAAGAAACACTACTAGAGCAATAATATGAAACTAGGCCTTAATTATCACTAATCAAGTACTAATCAACCAATTACTATTAATCAAGATTATCAAATTAACTAAAAACGAAACCTGGGGATGGAATCATTGATTTGGGAAACTAAATGGATAACCTTGCAATCATTTAAGCAACTAATCAAGCTAACTCTATGCCTAGAACACTTAATCAAGATTAAACCATGATGTGTGGCACTAATTCCTTTCTTAATCACCCTAATGAACTAATGATGTTTTAGCATTAGGATAATCAACAAGCATTAAATTCAAGTCTAAATAGCATGATAAACACTCTAGGCAACTAATGTCTTAGGCTAGAAATGTAAATCTCTTATTAAGTTGGTTCAAGCATTTCATCAAACACTTGGTGGGTGTATGAAATGCCTATGATCCAAAATAGCAAAGATTAGCTATTTGGCATTAGGAACTACTTAATAAGAAGAGAAATGAAAGAATCTATCCTAGATTGCAAGATTGAACCATTAGAAATCCCTAAATCTAACCCATCCCCAAGTTTCTAAGGAACTACTCACTAATCATACTTAAACCCATCAAATCAAAGATTAGAAAAAGGTTAAACATGATTAAAGAAAGATAAAACAAGAAATCTAAAAGAGATATTGCATTAAAGTCAAAGATTCAAAGCATAAACAAGGTTTTTCTCAAAGTGGCTAAAAGTTTAAGTTAAGAACAAAGAGAATCCAAGTTAAGGCAAAAATTAGGTCTAAATAGTATTTATAGTGAATAGTGATCGAACCGGGTCAGCCCGGAACAAACCGGGTATTGACCCGGTTTTTGGCTTGATAAAGTGGCCGCATCGGTTTGGCAAACCGATGGGCTCCAATCCGAGGTGAGAAGACGGACTTCGTCGGACACGTCTCGGCTTGTCTGTCCGAGGTCGCTTGACCGAGGCGAGTTCTGGTGTGTCCGTCTCGGTTTGCTGTCCGAGGTGACTAGACCGATGAGAACTCAGGTGGCTCCGTCTCGGTCTGCTCCGCACGTCCACACCGATGCAGCTAGACCGAGGCATTCTCTGGAAGGCCCGTCTCGGTTTGGCAATCCGAGGTGCTCCTAACCGAGGCAGTGACATACAACTTCTGTCAATCTTTTTTTCGACTCTTCTTTGATCCGAACTCATCCCAAAAACTCCAAATGGTTTCCTTAGCTCCAAATGTACCTGAGAAACACTCCAAATGCAGCAAATATGCAAAGACTATGCAAAGACACCTTAGACTCTAAATGATCAAAATGCAACACAATGATGCTTAAATATACTCCTAGATGATGAGAAACTTACACTAAATGGGTGAGAATATGATGCAAAATACAGACATATCAACTCCCCCAAACTTGTCTTTTGCTTGTCCCCAAGCAAATGAAACACAAGCCAAGGAGAGAGGTTTGAAAGCGGGGACTCAAATCCAAAGGTGTCAAGCAAATAAATCAATTCAATGGTCCTTGTTCTTAATTCTAGGATGCTCTAGTGCAAACTCTACTCCAAAAGGTCTAGCCATACCCATACTCATTCAAGTGAACCCAAGCCTCAATGTACACAAGCATTCATTTCACCAACTCTTTAACATTCATTAAGTAGTAACCATGGATCATGAATCATACAATGCTAGCGAACTTGCTTGATTTTTGGGTAAGGTTTTGAGATAAAAATGATCTCAACTTCATGGGGTTCCAATGCAAGGGATCTCTCAATGAACAAGTGAACTTTGGCAAAATGCTAAGAGTAAAAAGCAACCTATGCATACAAGGACAAACTTCCATCTACCCTTTGTAACACAATTGTCTTCACTCTCATTTTCTTTTAAGCTCACTCACCAAGTCCAACCTAAGCTACCCATTACAAGGCAATTCGCTAAACCCATAAGCTCAAACCACATTCTCCTTTTCTCTTTTAAGTACGTGGGGAAAACTTCTTCTACAACCACAAGTGTTGGCACACTTTTAATTCAAACTCTTTATCTTTTCATTCACAAATTGCTATCCTCTTTCTTATAACATCTTAGCCATATTTTTTTCTTTTTCTTGGCTCTTTTACTTTTCATTTCTAGAGGATTTATTTTCTTTTCTTAACTCTTAGAGCAATACACAATGCCAACACTTGTTCCAAATATTTTTGTTTTCCCCCTTTCACCATCTCAACTTCGCCCACTTTACTTGTTCCACATCGAATATCAAGCCAAAATCCCCACCCAAGAATCCTATCCTATCATCTAGCTCATTGTTTTCGAGCTAGCTACATGGAAGCCTATCCTTGTCGCTCTAAACTCAACACTTTTTGCTAAGTTCACAAGAAGAAAAAGGCCTAATGCACTCAATAAGGAAGAGGTTTCAAAGGAAGCTTAGTTAGGGAGTTCGTTTTCAACCGCTCTAAAGATGAGAGTCGGCTATTTGGGTTAACCAGAGTGGTAAAAGGAAAGAAGATAACCCAAATATGTATAGGTATCCACAAGTTCTCTAGCAATGCATAACCATGATAATTACTTGTTCAAATTATGTTCAAGTTCAAGAGAGTTGGTTTCTATTCAAAGCTTGCTTCAATTAAAACTTGAATTTCAAATGGTAAGGTCCAAGTAGGGTTTAACTTTAACTTTCAAAATTTGCACACAAAGCATCAAAGAACTACTAACTAGGGACTTGAACTAATTCATGAGCTTAACACCTCACAAGGAAAAATCATCATTGTCCCCTATGCAAGAATGCAATCCTATATGAAAGCTAGACTCAATCCTACTTATGTGACAAATGCAAATGCAACTACATGCTATTTTTTTGAAATTTTCGAAATTGTTTCAATTTTTTGGTTTTTCCATGCCATAGATGAATGCATGAGACTCAAAGATGCATGCAAAAAAGAAAATAAGATCACAAAACACAAGCCAAATCTCTCAACCTCTCCCCCAAACTTAAATTACACAGTCCCTTGTGTAATAAAAGTCCGAGAGAGACCGCAATCAATATGACAAAATGATAAAACAAGGTAAAATAAAAACTAATGGTATATACAATGGAGTTTGGAGTGTTACCTCTAGAATTGGGTTGAGGAGGAGGAGGATTCCCCCATCGAGTATGATTGGTTGCTTGACTCCGGTGTTGGGGAACGCATTGGCTTCCTCTTCCTTCGGCGAGTCTCATAGGAGGAGGATCGTGGTGGTTCCTCATGGGAAGTATTCCTCTCTTGCTCGTGGAAAGAGTGTCTCCTATCAAGCTCCATGGCGCTCTCTCCTATATCTTCTTCCTCATGTGCAACCTCGTGAGCTCTTGATGATGATAAATGATAGGGCTCAGGTTTTACCCAAATAATCAACTACTGCAAGTGCACAGCAATGCAGTTGAAGTATAAGGGGTATCAAATCCTCAGGGAAGTTAAAGCTACACTTNAAGGTAAAATAAAAACTAATGGTATATACAATGGAGTTTGGAGTGTTACCTCTAGAATTGGGTTGAGGAGGAGGAGGATTCCCCCATCGAGTATGATTGGTTGCTTGACTCCGGTGTTGGGGAACGCATTGGCTTCCTCTTCCTTCGGCGAGTCTCATAGGAGGAGGATCGTGGTGGTTCCTCATGGGAAGTATTCCTCTCTTGCTCGTGGAAAGAGTGTCTCCTATCAAGCTCCATGGCGCTCTCTCCTATATCTTCTTCCTCATGTGCAACCTCGTGAGCTCTTGATGATGATAAATGATAGGGCTCAGGTTTTACCCAAATAATCAACTACTGCAAGTGCACAGCAATGCAGTTGAAGTATAAGGGGTATCAAATCCTCAGGGAAGTTAAACCTACACTATGGTTTCTAAGTTCGAATTATGCTAGGTCGGATTATATGAAATTGAAAACTAAGCAATTAAAGCAAATAAATAAATCGGATTTAGATGGATTAAAGTTCAGGAGACGAAACGCTAGGCAAGGATAATTATCAGGTTGAATCCAAGAATGCAGAATCTAAGTTTATTAGGGATTTATTAAGAACCGTCTAGAACTCGAAACTCTAAGTTAAAACCAATCAACTCTCGTTGCAGAAGTTATATATGCCTAAATCCCTAAATCCCAAATCTCTTGGCGAATTTAAACAATTAAGACAAGCAATATGAACAGGTTTGATTTGTTCACAAAATACCTAAACCAAATCTCTTTGCGAATAGATATTTTTTTCACCTATGATTAGATCAAGTTACTAATAATGCTCTTGCATCTATTAAATAACCTAAGGTTTGATTTCTAAGTGATCAATTCAGAGAATCAAGTTAAACACAAATCAAGGTGAAGATCCAATTGATTTCTCTAATATTTCTAGTGATTCTACAAACTCTTCATCAAACCCTAAATAATCCTTACCTAACTAGAAAACTACTCAGACATAATTATGCAAACACAAATCATGGCTGAAATAAATTGCATAAAAGAATAGAGAATGATACAGGGGTTCGAAATCTGGCTCAGATGAGTTAGAATTGTCTCCCCAAAAGCACAGGATCAATCTCTCTCTAAGTCTCTAAAACAGAAAATAATGATAAGGTGTTTGGCTAAACAATGCCTGAAAACTATTTATAGAAGGGGATTTTTCGTCCAGGGGCAGTCTTGTAATTCTTCAAACTTGGGGTGAATTCCTTTTTCTGATGGGAAAACGGGAAACTTGGCCGACCTTCATTGGTGTCGATCGATATTGATGGTGTCGATCGACACTCAGCTCGTGAATTCACCCTCTTGACTTTATCACTTCGTCTGCTTCTACAAAATGCTCCAAAACGTTCCAGTTTCTTCCATTTAGCTCCAAATGCTCTCCATCCTGTAAAGACTCTAATAGGACTCTAAAACTAACAAAACACTCTATAAAAACACTTATATCATGGCCTAAAAACGGGTAAAAACCATGATATATCAACTCCCCCAGACTTAGCTTTTGCTTGCCCTCAAGCAAAACATAAACTTAGAATGAAGTAGAAGTTTGAAAACAGGAAATTCCAAGTACCTCTTCAGAACGCCACATTGATTAACACTTCTTGAATCCACATGATACAGAGCCAACCTTAGGAAATGTTCAGTGTACTTACCACAAGCTTAGCAATCTCCCAGTTCGAATCCAGATCCTTTCCTTGGTAAAATTTCGAACTCTAACAATGGTATTTCCACAGAAATTTTGAGATTCTTTTACCTTCCTTAGTGCCTGAACAAGACATTCTCATGCAACTTTCCTATTTTCTCTTCCCTTAGTCAACTTCTGCCCATTTTCAGGGTGTTCTAAGATCTTTTCATTGACTCTTCTTATTCTTTTGGGATCTCTGGAAATAGTGATACTCTCTACTTGTGTTCCTTGTGAGGAGACATGTTCAAGAGCATCACTAATATTGTTCCTTGTGAGGAGACAGGCTCATGACAAAGGCATTATTCCCAGACTTAGACTTTTTTTTTTCTTTCTTTTCTATTCTCAAGGGAAGATCAAGAAGAGACTGCAATTGCCTATCTGTTCGGACTGAAAGAGGAATCAATTTCTGCGCATACCTAATTCTTATAAGGGGATCTGAACTCGCCCTGTTAGACTGATTCCACTTGCAGCTTTATACTTAGTAAGTCTTGCAATCAACTCTTGTAGCAATGGTTCCTCAAGTGTTAACTTTCTGTGGTTAGTTCCTAGAAAAACTGAAAAGTTCCAACTGATTTTGACTCAATAAAACAAAATTTTTGACTCTCAAAACAAAACACAAAGTTAGCAACCACCTCCCCCAGACTTGAATAATACTGTCCCCAGTGTTATCAAGCCCGAAGTTGGCTAAAATAAAGATTAGAAACAACAGAAAAGACCAGATAGAAGACTTACCTTCGTTTGCGCGTGGTGTCGATCGACACTTGGTGGTGTCGATCGACACTGGTCAAGGTCGAGTCCAATGTCTCCTTTTTCAACTGACTGAAACTAGGACTTAAGTAAAACCAAAACAAAATAAAAAGAAAAACATACCTAACAGTGGGTTGCCTCCCACTCAGCGCTCGTTTTCAGTCATTAGCTTGACTGTGTCGGAGTTCAGACGTCTGGTGGGTCAGAGGGTGGCATCGAGTGCTTCCCAGACGAATGTCTTCTCATCCATGGCGGTGTGTACGCAGTAGGTGCATGAAAATGACCAAGGAAATGAGGAACAGCAGCAGGGTGGGCCTTGAGTTCGGGTGGTACACTTTGTTTTCCTCCAGCATCATCAAAAAAAATACCAAGCCTTCTACGATAATCTCGTTACTTGCATAAGTGTGAAACACCTTTTGAACCTTTGATATTCTTATTGACAAGATCAGGGGGTTTGGAATTGATTCCAGGAAATGCATACCTTTGCTTCCTTCGAGGTTTCTGAGCAGAAGGATGTGGAGTCGTCTGTTTGATAACATGAGATGGTTTTGCAGCATCAGAAAGAGCTTCTGGTATGATCCGCGAAGGGTGTCGATCGATGCTCTCTGTGTCGATCGACACCATCTTTGTAGCTCGAATCTCTGATGTTTTGCTGTAATTCAGCTCCGCAATCCTTGTCTCCATGATGAAAACGTCTTCCTCCATCAGTTTGGCATTGTTTAGACCTTCATCCTCGCCCAAAGTCCTGAAGATATGATTGTTTCCACTCCAATCTTCTAGCTCAACAACTTTCTCAGAATTTTCGGCTAATGCCTCTCGAACAACCACCGTGTTCACTTGCTCTACAGAATCCAACTCCTTGACATTCCCAGCAGTAGTGTCATCCGAATATTCCAGGACTGGATCTTTATCCATGGAAATCTCTACTGAAAAATATTGACCATCGATGGTGGAAGGTCCTCTTAACTTGTCCATGTCAAAATTCATGACAACATCACCAAATTAAGCCTTAATTACTACTAATCAAGCACTAAACAAGCGATTAACTACTAAGCAAGATTACCAAAATACTAAAAACGAAACCTATGGATGGAATCATTGATTTGGGCATCTAAATGGACAACCTTGCAATCATTTAAGCAACTAATCAAGCCATCTCTATGTCTAGAACACTTAATAAAGACTAATCCATGATGTGTGGCATAATCCCTTCACTAATCACCCTAATGAACTAATGATGTTTTAGCATTAAAATGATTAGCAAGCATTAAACACAAGTCTAAATGACATGATAAACACCCTAGGCAACTAATATCTTAGGCTAGGAATGTAAATCTCTTATTAAGTTGGTTCAAGCATTTCATCAAACACTTGGTGGGTGTATGAAATGCTTATGATCCAAATAGCAAAAGGTTAGCTATTTAGCATTAAGAACTCCTTAATAAGAAGAGAGATGAAAGAATCTATCCTAGATTGCAAGATTGAACCATTAGAAAACCCTCAATCTACACAAGCATTCATTTTCACCAACTCTTTAACATTCATTAAATAGTAACCATGAATCATGAATCATACAATGCTAGCGAACTTGTTTGGTTTTTGGGTAAGGTTTTGAGATAAGAATGATCTCAACTTCATGGGGTTCCAATGCAAGGGATCTCTCAATGAACAAGTGAACTTTGGCAAAATGCTAAGAGTAAAAAGCAACCTATGCATACAAGGACAAACTTCCATCTACCCTTTGTAACACAATTGTCTTCACTCTCATTTTTCTTTTAAGCTCACTCACCAAGTCCAACCTAAGCTACCCATTACAAGGCAATTCGCCAAACCCATAAGCTCAAACCACTTTCTCCTTTTCTCTTTTAAGTACTTGGGGAAAACTTCTTCTACAACCACAAGTGTTGGCACACTTTTACTTCAAGCTCTTTCTCTTTTCATTCACAATTTGCTATCCTCTTTCTTATAACATCTTAGCCATATTTTTTTCTTTTTCTTGGCTCTTTTACTTTTCTTTTCTAGAGGATTTCTTTTCTTTTCTTAACACTTAGAGCACAATATACAATGCCAACACTTGTTCCAAATATTTTCGTTTTCCCCCTTTCACCATCTCAACTTCGCCCACTTACTTGTTCCACATCAAATATCAAGCCAAAATTCCCACCCAAGAATCCTATCCTATCATCTAGCTCATTGTTCTCGAGCTAGCTACATGGAAGCCTATCCTTGTCGCTCTAAACTCAACACTTTTTGCTAAGTTCACAAGATGAAAAAGGCCTAATGCACTCAATAAGGAAGAGGTTTCAAAGGAAGCTTAGTTAGGGAGTTCGTTTTCAACCGCTCTAAAGATGAGAGTCGGCTATTTGGGTTAACAAGAGTGGTAAAAGGAAAGAAGATAACCCAAATATGTATATGGTATCCACAAGTTCTCTAGCAATGCATAACCATGATAATTACTTGTTCAAATTAGGTTCAAGTTCAAGAGAGTTGGTTTCTATTCAAAGCTTGCTTCAATTAAAACTTGAATTTCAAATGGTGAGGTCCAAGTAGGGTTCAACTTTAACTTTCAAAATTTGCACACAAAGCATCAAAGAACTACTAACTAGGGCCTTGAACTAATTCATGAGCTTAACACCTTACAAGGAAAAATCATCATTGTCCCCTATGCATGAATGCAATCCTATATGAAAGCTAAACTCAATCCTACTTATGTAACAAATGCAAATTGATATAAGCCTGGATTCCACCAAACTTATAACACAGGATTTCCAGATCCGCAGCTTCAATGGATGATGGATAGATGGCTGAATGATTCCACAATCAGCGTTTGAACAAGATGGTTTGATTCCACAAACAATCTGGACAAGGGGGAAACGAAAGCACCACAGAGAGTATGGGAGAATCTATGATACAGCAAGCTGGCTCAGCTCTATGTGAATCCACACAAAGAACAGCAGCACCAGGTTCAACAAGACTCAAACTTGAAGAAGACACGAACGGCGTTATTTTATTAATCAGAGAAAAGGCTAAAGATTACAAGGCTGCAAGGGGACCTTATATACTGGTCCTATCAGCTAATGACCTAATCTGGTCGACTCAAAAGAAATAAAAAGACTCAAAACAATAGGACTTGTAAACAGAAACAACAAAGCGTTCAAAATACAGAAAAAGGAAAGTTTGCTAAAATAAAAATAAAACTATATAAAACAATTCCGTCCTCACTGAGGCTTGAACCATGGCTTCTTGTAACTCTAAATACCACTGTGACATTGAAGATTAGTTGCAAAAATTCATAATAAATTATACTTACCCGGTTTGTGCTCGTATAGGCTGGTTTTGAAGCTGGAGTGTTCAGGGGGAATGTTGGTCCTTTCAGCTTGGATTCTTTGATGAAATATTCCTCTTTAGTTCTGTTGAGGTCGAAATGGTTGAGATCTTCAAGTGTTTCCTCGTTTGTAGCTTCAGATTCCACTTCTTTCTCCATTTGCTCTCTATATGCTTCACAGCTTGTTTTGGGTATATCTTGAAACTCGGAAATGATCTCTGGGAGATTTTTGGTGTTTTGAACTCCATTTCCTGCCAAGTAAACATTCTTACCTTATTTGGTTCGAGACTGAGTTTTCTTGATGCTCGGAATTGAAAAAACCATCTTCAGGTCTAATTCAGGCGCATTGGAGCTCTCTTGATGGTTACATGATCTGATGTCCTCGTCATACCCTCCCTCTTCACAAAGTTTTGTCCTCAAAACAGTATGATCTACACATATAAAATTCAAGTTAGTTTTTTTGAGTTATGTGAGGGTTTAGAAAATTACCTCGGGTTATATTGTGGACACTTCTCGGATTGGGTTGATGTAGTGCATTCGGTGGTTCTTCCTTGATTAGCATAGATACTATAACGCCTCTCCATGGTATGCTACTGAATTTCTTCTTCAGAAAGGTCGAGTTGTCATTTTGATCTCTCATTTGATCTGAAAGTAAAACTTTCACTTCTTGCGTCTTAGGTCCATCTTGTGTACCTACATGTTTCTCAAGATCGTTTTGACAAGACAAGTGCATTAAGGCAGTTAATGAATCAGAGTGAACATGATGATTTAATTCTAAACTTATCTCATGGTTAGCCATTGCAGGAACAAATCTTTCTTCTACTTTCGGTTTCCACTTGTTGTTTGGTTCCGGGTTGAATGAATGATCTGGTTCATCCTTTGAAGCTTTCTCAACAGGTGTTATAACTTCATGTATGTCCTCTCTTTCTTCTGGAGGCTTAGATTTCGTGTCTACTCTTCCTGCATCATCAGAAAACATGTGAATTTCACTAAACACAAAGGGGTTTAGACACTTACCTTGTGATTTTAGTTTGCCTCGGCTGTGATGCGGTTGGCGTGAATCTGGTGGCTCCTCAATCACCGAAATACTAAGCATATTTTTAACTTCCCTTGTTGAAGTTCTGCACATAACTGTATCTATAATGCCTTGGTGTAGGTGCTGACCAGAGATTGTACCCTGCTTTGATGTTGCTTCTCTAAAGCCTTAAAACTCCTCCATGGCACCTGTTTCTCTACTAACACTCAAGGGCAAGAACAAGTGCATTATACTTGACTTTGGAATTTCAAACACATAGTATTTTAAACTTTGTCTAACTGTAAAGTTATTCCAGTATTGAATCAAGTCTTGGATTTCACTTACTTGAGTACCACGCATAATGTTTTGTAATGGCTCAGCTTTGATGCTCATTTTCTTTGTAGCGAGTACAGCTGGTACAAGTGTTTCAAGGGCAGACTTCGTGTCTGAAGCTTAAACTGGTAAATATTTTTGAGCTACTTCTTCACTAGATACACCTAAACCTGTTTCAACATCATTTGGCAAAGACAAGTGTTTCATACTAGCATTTAGGATATTAAGAACAAAATTAACATGCCTCTCTTTAACACTTTTATTTTTCAGTCCTAAAGATGTGGAGATTGCTACTCTTTTATTTGGACATACTTTAGCAAGGTGACCACTGTTTTGACATTTATAACAGATTACTTCAAGTAAATTCAAAGTGTTAGAAGACTTATCTTGTAGTGGTTGATCATGTGGTTTAAGTTCTGGTATGCTTAGTTCTGGCTGAGCTTTTTTTCCTGATCAGTCTTGGGGCCTTTATAATCAGATTGTGGCAGTGTAGCTCGTGCCTGGTCATGGTGAGGGGCTGAAATAATTTCTTGTTTCTTGTTTACTTGCAGATCGCAGCAATCAGCTTGTTTCGAATCCTCCTCTGTACCTAGACCTTTCTCAACTTTTTTTGACATAATCAAGTGATTTATCTGTTCAAAGAGTTTATCCATATTGTCCAACCTTGTTGAAATACTTACATCCAGTTCTGCAGTAGTCATTGCGATATGTGAAGCTTTCTTTTGATCCTTGACTATGACTGGTTTCTTTTCTTGAACTGCCCTTCTCTTTTCACAACTTGAAAATGTGGCTTTCTTACTTGATAATTTCGTGGCAGTGTAGCCCATGTTCTCATGCTTATAACTTGTCAGTTCTAAAGGGGTATTAGGAACAGAGAACTTACTTTGATCCTTGACTAGTTTGGGAATTGCTTTTTGCAACAAACTAGGATATGTGCTTCCTCGGCTTGTTTCCATTAAAAGGTAAGTGTTTGTTCTCGGTTTCTTCTGGCTGTGGGGTGCATATCTTTCCCTCATGATCCTCTTTAAACTTTTCCAAGTGTTTATGGATGGTTCCTTATAGTACCATCTGTAATCCTCTTCTTGATACCACCATTGTTTTGCCTCTCCTCTGAGCTACCTTAGACAATAAGCAAGTCTCTTTTATCTTGGAATGGAATAATACTGAATGCACTCATCCATATTGTATTCCCACTGTAGGTAGTCACTCTTACCTCCTGAAAACACATAGGCACGAAATTCATCAGCTGATTTACAATTAAAATCAAGAGTTACCTCACGTTTGAGTTTATATGGAGTTTGATAAATGGGGCTCCGTTTGCTGGCTGGTGGTTTGAAATTCAGCTTTCCACGGCCTGGTTCTTATTCATATCCTCTTTGGGAGCTGACATCCTCAGTCCATGACTCTTCCTCAGGTTCATGATATGATCCTCTCCATTCATCTTCTTCTTCTTCATACCACCTCTTCTGGTTACCAGAGTTATATCTAACATGATATGGTGGTTTAGGCTCGGGTTCTCCTCTGCCAGGGACATGTCCATAGTCATCATCTTCCTCAGACCATTGCTCATCCATGTAAGTTGTATCCTCCTCGCTCATGCTCTGGTCAGAATCAACCTCTTGACTCCATGTGTATTCTTCCTCCATATTGTTCCTCTGGAGCTTGTGGTATCTTGCACAGATTAAACAAACAATTAAAAGCACCACAGAAAATCAAACAAGCAAAAGGAAACTTAAACAGAACAGAAACACAAATTTTTATGGGTTTTCTTAATGACAAAACGAAAAATATAAACAGAATGCAAATACAGAATGCAGAGACAAGACAAACTAATTTTCTTTGGATTTTCGTTTTAGATGAATGATGCAAACAGAAACAGCATGAACTAAATTTAAACAAAATTCAAAGCAAAACAAAAAAAACTTATACAGTAATAAGGAAACAGAACAAATGCTAGACAAATGCAATAGACCTGAAACTAATGCAGCAGAATGGAATGAATGCAACAATCAAAATGAGTAAGCAGCAAAGAGCAGAAACAATCAAACTTTTTATAGGCTTTTCTTTTATCAAGCAGAAACAGANGTTTCTACAAACTCTAACCATCTGGCGTGTCTCCTCTTTAATGTTGTTTGGCCTCTTATATGCTTGAGAGTCTCATGATCTGTATGAATAACAAACTCTTTTGAAAGCAAATAATGTTGCCAAGTTTCAAGAGACCTTACCAAAGCATAAAGCTCCTTGTCATAGGTGGGATAGTTTAGGGCTGCTCCAGTCAGTTTCTCACTGAAATAAGCTACTGGCCGTCCACCTTGAGTAAGCACAGCTCCAATACCTGTTCCTGATGCATCACATTCTATTTCAAAAGTTTTATCAAAGTTTGGAAGTACCAATACAGGTGCATGAGTGAGGCTGTCTTTGAGCTTGTTAAACACATCCTCTTGTGCTGGACCCCATTTAAATGCCACATTCTTCTTGATTACAGAAGTTAATGGTGCAGCAAGAGTGCTAAAGTCCTTCACAAACCTTCTGTAGAAGCTTGCTAATCCATGGAAGCTTCTCACATGTCCAATTGTTGATGGGGTTGGCCATTCCTGTATAGCTCTTATCTTCTCCTCATCAACTTTTAATCCCTGAGAACTTACAACAAATCCTAGAAATACCACTTGATCAGTGCAGAAGGTGCATTTCTTAAGATTAGCATAGAGGTGTTCTAGCCTAAGCGTCTCAAGTACTTTCTCTAAGTGTTTCAGATGATCCTCTAAGCAAGTACTATAAATATGTATGTCATCAAAATAGACAACTACAAACTTACAGATATATTCCCTTAGTATGTGGTTCATGAGCCTCATGAAAGTGCTGGGGGTGTTTGTAAGTCCAAATGGCATGACTAGCCATTCATACAATCCTCTCTTAGTCTTAAACGCTGTCTTCCATTCATCACCTTCTTTCATCCTCACTTGGTGATAACCACTTCTCAGATCGATCTTAGAGAATATAGTTGCTCCATTGAGCTCATCCAACATGTCATCAAGCCTGGGAATGGGATGCCTATACTTGATGGTGATGTTGTTGATTGCCCTGCAGTCCACACACATCCTCCATGTTCCATCCTTCTTAGGCACGAGTAGAACAGGAACTGCACAAGGACTCAAGCTCTCCCTGATGTAACCCTTTGACATGAGTTCTTGTACTTGTTTCTCTAGTTCTTTGGCTTCCTCTGGATTGACTCTGTATGTTGCTCTGTTGGGCAGAGGTGCGCCTGGTACCAAGTCAATCTGATGCTCAATGCCTCTCACAGGGGGTAAACCTGGTGGAATTTCCTCTGGAAAGACATCTACAAAGCTATCTAATAGCTTAAGAACTTCTGGTGAAAGTTCTTTCTCATCCGGTCCTGAGAACAATACATCTTTAAAGACCTTTAGCAGCACCTTTTCTTTTAAATTAAGAGATTTAAGAACAGTAGTAGGAGTAACATAGAGGTTAGTCTTACTTACCTCTGATCCTTTAGCCATTGCTCTTTGCATCTCATGTACTTCTTGAGGAGCAAGAGGGGCTAAGTTGTGCTTGTGGCTGTGATGAATGAAGCTGTAGTAATTAGTTCGTCCATTATGCAATGTTTCTTTGTCAAATTTCCAAGGCCTCCCTAGTAGCATATGTCCTGCTTGCATTGGAACCACGTCACATACAACTTTATCTGAGTATTTGCCTATGTTGAATGGCACAGTAACTTGCTCAGCTATCTTGAGCTCAGTATCATCATTTAACCATCTCAGCTTGTAGGGATGGGGATGCTTTGTCCTCTGCAAACCTAGTTTTTCAACCAAATACTTGCTTGCCACGTTAGTGCAGGAACCTCCATCAATGATTAAACTACATACCTTGTAGTTTATGGTGCATCTGGAGTGAAAGATGTTTTCTCTTTGAACAGTTTCTGGATCAAAGAGTGCGCTGAGGGCTCTTCTAACAACTAGGATCTCTCCTACTTCAGGGTAATTGATCACATCGTCCTCTGAGTCTTCTTGTTCCTCCTCCATTTCATCCTGAGACTCATACTCTCCATTGTCCTTGAGAATCATGATTCTCTGGTTTGGACAATCTCTTGCATAATGCCCTTTTCCCTGACACTTAAAACAGGTAATGTCACGAGCTCTAGTATTTTGTTGAGTTTGAGGCTTACCTTGTTCTGGTTTGAATCCCTTAGAAGTCTCTGGTACTGGTTTCTTGAACCTTGAATCCACTTCAATAGACTTTCCCTTGTCTAGATTTCGTTGAGCTTGTGGAATCCATGTACTCTTGCTTCTGTTTGTAGAGGCTGTTTTCCTCTTGATATGCTGTTCAGCTTGGATTGCTAGATGCAGTAACTCCTCCAAATCGTGGTAGCTCTGTCTCTCTACTTTTCTAGCAATTTTGTCTTGAAGTCCATCCAGAAACTGAGCCATCAATGTTTCTGGGGTATCTTCTACTTCCAATCTGTTCTTGAGGGTCTCAAATTCTTCAAAGTACTCCTCAACAGACTTGTTTCCTTGAGAAAGCTTTTGAAATCTCCTCTGCAAGTCTTTGTGGTAATGTGCAGGTACATATCTCTTCCTTAGATTGTATCTCATATCTCTCCAAGTGCAGACTTGATCATGTCTATGCCTTCTTCTTTCTGAAACATCTCTGTCCCACCAAGCTAATGCATTCTCAGTGAGCTGTGCAGCAGCAAGGGACACCTTTCTTGCATCAGAATACTTGTAGTATTCAAAGATATACTCCATTCTTCTCTCCCAATCCAAATAAGCATCTGGATTGATCTTTCCAGCAAATGTAGGGGCAGTGAGTTTGAGATCTTTGCCTCCTTCTCTTGCATATTCATCTTCTCTGTTTCTGTCCCTGGGGTATTGTCCTCTTTGATTGTAGTTCCCAGCAGGATCTGGTGGTTCTTGTCTTCTCTGATGGTGTGGGGGTTCATCCTCTAAGTCTGGCATATCATCATCTCCCTCTTCCTGAGGATCTCTTTGCCCATTGACAAATCTAACAGGAGCTCGGCGTGGCACAGGAGCAGGTGGTGGCTGCTCAATCCGTGTAATACGCTCTCCTAGCGTGGCTTGAGCGTTGGTTAGCTGAGTGAGGCTAGCCTGGATCCCAGCAAGGATGCGAGTGAAGTCAGCTTGCTCAGCAGCTTCTCCCATGGCTTCCTGTATCCAAGTAAAAAAAAAAAAAAAAACAAACAAAGATCAAGTGCAGAAGTGTGGTATAGAGATTTAAAACAAATCAAATACCAGGCACTAATACAGTATGATTTAAAAATGCAACATCAACAAATAGATTAAATATGATATGAATGATGCTTGAGTGAGACGCTAAAACAATGACTAGAGTAAAACTCTTCTTTTTTTTTTTTTTGAAAATTTTCGGTTTTAAAATGGTATGCAGACTTGAAATGATGCCAAAGGGTGCAAATATGGACGTAAATGAGCAATAAAATAAGAGATGCAATGAACAGAGATGCAATACTGGACTAGAGGAGGGTCAACTAAGCAATGAATATGGAAACAGATATGGAAGAACCCAAAATAAACTTTCCTAATCAGTACAAACACGTTTCTGGCCAGCAAATGAGTTGACCACAGAAAACACGGTTTTGCTTGAAATGGAATGAGAAAATGGATCTAGATGACAATTGCTTGTCTCTTTGATGAAGAATGATATGGAGAACAACAATGGCAGAAACTTAAACAAAGGCAGAAACAATTTTTTTTTTATTTTTATGCAAGAAAACTTAGCAGAAACTATATGAGATGATGAATGATTCACGCAAATGCAACAGGGACTTGGATCTATTTTTTTTTTTGAGTTTTTATAAAAGCATAATGATGCAGAAGCAAATCAACAAAACAGAAATAACTAGATATTTTTTTCTTGATTTTCTGGAAATGAAGAACACAAAAATAAAAATACAAAAACAAAACAGATCCAAAGGGATAGATTCACCTGACTTGGAGCCTAAGCTCTGATACCAGATGATATAAGAACAAGGGGGTATGTTCTTACAGAGATGGTGAATCTGTGGAATCAAGCAGCTGGTTTGAAAACTCTTTCTGCAAGATCAAATGATGGATCGATGGGGAGTGAGATGAAATCCTTTCTGCTGGTTTGAGAACTCTTTCAGAAGGGATCAAGGGGTGGAATGACGTTTAGTAACAGGGGATTGATGTCGCCACAAAGTGTTATGGATCTACACTCTGATAAGCCAACTCTCAGGCTCTAAGTGAATCACACACAAAGAACAAGAAAGGGTTTTAGCTGACGGCTAAGAGTTTTTCTGTAAGACAGAATGCTTGTACTTTATTGATCTAGGTTAAAAAATACACTGCTGTGAGAGGGGACCTTATATACTGGTCCAAACAGCTATGCCCTTCTAGGGGCCTTTGAAATAAAATACATAGACTATGATACTGAAATGATTCGGCCAACAATGCCTTACTCTAAGATAGAAATGTAAATAAATGACTAACATATGCCTTACTCTAATAAAATGTAAATGAACTTAGACAGAAATAAACCAAAGTTTTATTAGCCCAAATAATCATAAGGAAATGAAATGAAACACATACCTTAGACTTAAGTTGGCGAGATAGTAAAAATGGAAACTCCTTGACTCTTTGATATAACCGGCCATTCATGAGCATATGAATCATAGTATAAGCTTGGACCGTCATATGCTATCTCCTTTGAATGTGTATTAGCGTCCTGCTTGTCTTTGTCCTCATGTATAGCGAGCTTGTCCAGCTTCTCAGTGATGTCCTCAAGCTCTTGCTGATTCATTAAAGTGCTTACAGCTTTGTTAAACTCCTCTTGAAGTCTTCTTGTACCGGATCTTGTCCTTGGTGGATCTCTCATGGTAGGAAGCTTGTCTTTAATGTCCTGAGCTGAATCGATGTCCTCATCACTGCCTCCCGAGCTCCACGATAAAGGGAGTAAGAAAAGTCGAGCTAAACGACGTTAAACAAAAGCGCACTTGGGAGGCAATCCCATGACTATCCTTGTATATATTCCTTTTTCTATTTTATGCTGCTATGTTTTGTTTGTAGGAAAAGGGTAACGGGAACCAGGGTTCATGATCGTAGTCCTATCAAAAACTAGAAAAGGGGAGGAAAGGAAGTAGATCGGGTGGTGGATCGGCCAGATTTCTCGATCTTTGTCCAACGATCAATGAGACGATCGACCAAACTATCCGATCTAGACGAGATCGAGTACAACGATCGAGTGAATCAGTCGATTTCGAGAGGATGACCCACCCGCTTGTTCAGCTTGAAATATGAACGAAGGGTGGATCGACTGGTCTCACTCGATCTTCGAACTTAGAACGACTGCAAGATCGATCAGACTTCTCGATCTCTATGCAACGATCGAGTTGACGATCGATCAAAACACTCGATCCCCGTCAGAACGACCTCACAATCAACCAAAAGAGCATGACCATAGCACCAGGAGTCCTTAAACGAGGAAGGCATTCGATCCGAAGCTCGATCTGCACGGGATCGAGCCTCCAATCGATCGAACAATGCGATCTGGGACAAATTAGGCATGAGATTGAGGTCAAGATCGACCGAATTGACTCGATCTCATGACGAGGTAAGTTTTCAAATTTCCCTCTCTTTCTCCTTCCCTCCTTAGTTTGAATTTGAATTATGGTCAAGGCTGGCTCCTTTGACCATGGATAACCGGGCTTTGACCACGATTTTAATTCCCCACATGCATGCTTGCCTAAAATATTTCTTCTTTATAAACCCCACACCCACCCTCTCATTCTTTAGATACAAAACCGATTTTTGCTTTATAAAGAAAGAAAGTGAGAGATTCTGGGTGTGAAAAGAAGAAGAAAGCATTTCTTTCCAATTTTGCCAAGGTATTTCAGATTTTTTTTTATTTGCATAATCGAATTTTCGGAAATTCCCTTATTTTTGTAGCATGATAGGAGAATATTTGCTAGGGATGAGGAGTGATTTTTAGAAATACCTAAGTATTAGAGAATATTCTTGATTTGTCATCATCTCAAGAGAATTTTCTCTTCTAATTATTGATAAATTCGTAGCTTTCCCCAAAAAAAAAAAAATCTAGGGCTTGAGTGAAAAAGTCTTTTAAGGCTCTAGTCCCTTACTCTTGCACTTCTCTCTTTGCCGTCAATTATACTTATCTCCTCTTTGAGATTCTGAATTTCAGAAACAATGGCGTCGAGATTTGGATACTCACCACAAGCAGGGTTGTTGGTATGGACCAAAGAGGAGAGAAGGACTCGCATGAGGCTCAGGAATCAGAGCATTGAACCTACAAGGTTTGCAAGCCGAACCTTCTTGGAAGCGATCGGACTGCTCGGCTCCTTCAATGAGCTGCTCGGCAACATGGAGCTTGGCATTTTAGCAACCCTGGATTGTCCTACTTACCCGGAGGCAACGTTACACTTCATATCCACAATGGAGTTCTCCTATGACAACCTAAGCTTGCCAACTCCATCAACCGGGCGTATGACATTCAAAGTTCGGGGGAACGTGTTCAACCTAACCACGAACGATATATGCGAGGCATACCAGTTCAACACCGAAGCTCACTTGACCGAGTTTTCACAATTCGAGTCGGCAAGCGCATTGTGGAACTTGATCGGCGAAGGACCCTTTGAGAGCAACGAGTCCGGGATTGAAGGGGTTAGGAATCTCTTGCTACGTTATACGCTGCAACTCCTCACTAACACTATGGCGGGGAAGACATCAGATTCAACAGTGGGAAGGAACGATATGAGCTTTCTCTTCGAAGGCCTAAAAGAAATTATGTGGGACGAGGGGTGACTCACGGGAAACGAGGGAGACCCGGTGGATGATAACTTCGGCGAAACCGTCAACTATGGATGCATCCTAGCTGCCTCATTGGTAAACTACAAGAGGATGGTCCGTAGATCAAGGTCCTGCCCTATCACCATAGGAGGATTTTTAACTCCTATCTTTGAGAAAGCGGGAGTAGACCTTTCGTTCTTCCAAGCATGCACGGACAGAGCCTATATGGACCACGCCTACATGCTTACCAAAGAGTTCTTCGGTCCACCCCCAGCCCCAAACACCTTCGCTTACTACTTCAGGAATAAGCATAATGAAGGGAAAGCCTACATCCTCCCAAGTCCGAACGGCGTGCTAATAGACTGCCTCAAAGAACTTGAGTTCTTGCCACCGGATGAGGCGTTACTTGGCGTTTGGAAGCACAGCTACAATTCCAATCACCATAGGCTCGGCCTCACCGACCTCCTCCTCCTCGCAAGATTGAGGTACCAAAACACAACCATTGTAAATACCACGCATCTTTTTATTTTTGCTTTGGATTTTGGTCTCCTCTTGGACTTGTTTGACACCGAGACGTTGTCATTCAAGTTTGGGGGAGAATGTGTGCTTTAACATGTTTTATTTGAATCTTATTTTGTGTTTGCATCTTGAGTCTTCATGCATCCATCTAAGTGCATAGAAAAATACAAAAAAATCAGAAAAATTTCAAAAATTTCAAAAAAAAATTCATATAGCTTGCATTTACATTGTAGAATATTTTAGGATTGAGTCTATAATTTTTATCATTTAGGATTGCATTCATTTGCATAGGGAGCAATGATGAGCTCATCCAAGTAGGTTGTTAACTTTTGTGATCAATTCAACACCCTAGTTCTTAATTGTTTGATGCTTGTGAATAGAATTGAAAGTAAGGAAGAACCATGCTTGGACCACCTCATTTGTCACTAGTCTTTAGTCGAAAATAGGTCTTGAAATTGAAAGCCAACTCTACTCACTTAAACCGAATTTTGACATTTAATTATCATGCTTGCATTGAAAGTAATTCATGGATATAAAATACTTGAGCTTTCTTATCCACTTTGCCACCCTCTTGCTAGCTCAAGTAGCACCCCTACCTTAAACCAACCTCCTTTGAAGCCAAACGTTCTTGTGTGATTATTTGTGAGGCCTTCATTTTGATTGAACCTAGCATAAAGTGTTAGGTTTGGGACGACAAGTATAGGTTTTCATGTAGATTCTAGCATTTGCATTTTGAGGCTAGCTTTAGGCTTAGGATCTGGGGGTTTGTTAGCCGTGGTACTACTTGGTATTTTGTGGAAGGTTTGGAAAGAAAGAGGCGTTGGAATAAGGGAATGGTGAAACTAAGGGGAAAACTTGGTTTAAAATGGAGAGTCTTGGGTTTTAAAAAGAATAGCTCTAAGTAATTAAAGAAAGAAATTGCTAGGTGGTCTTAAGAAAAAGAGAAGAAAATCAAAAGAGCCAAAAAGGCCAAGTTAGAAAAGAAAGAAGGCCACCTAGAGTTAAGAAAAAAAGGAGCTAAGTTATTGAGATGAGGCTACTCCATTCGCCGAGAGTAATAGGTTGAAGAAGTTCCCCTTAGAGCTTTGAAAAGGAGAAAGTGAGTTTGAAATTCAAAGGGTTTAGCAAGGCACAAAGAGCCTTGGGAAAAGGGTAGATTCTAGAGGGTTGAGTGAGCAAAAATAAAATGAATGAGAGGGGTATAGGATCATTGATAGCATTTTGGGTAGATGAAAATCTATGCTTGTATGCATCACTTGTTTCTTACCTTTAGCATTATGCATATGGTTCAATCCTTTTTGAGTGTTACCCTTACTTAAATGCAAAACCGGATGAATTGAGATCATTTTTATCTCAAAAACCCAGTCCCTTAGCCAAATGAATTTACTTTCCTTGCAATGTCATGATTCACGGTTTCACACTTAATGAATGTTAAAGAGTTGGCTTGATAGGGAGACTTGTTTAGATTGAATTCTTAGTGCATTTGAATGTTGAAATGGGCATGGCTAACTCTTTTGGAGTAGAATAGATTCACATGCATCTTAGAATTAAGAACTAGGATGTTGAGTTGATCATTATTGTTAGCAACCTTGGATATTGAGCTCCCACTTTTAAACCTCTCTCCCTTACTGGGAATTTGTTTGCTTGAGGGCAAGCAAAAGGCAAGTTTGGGGGAGTTGATGTATCTCTATATTTCATACATTTAGCTTGCATTTAGGGCATAAATTGCATACATATTGCATTCATACTTAGAGAAATCTTAGCTTTTGTTCCATTTTAGGTCCTAGGGCTTTTTGCATTAGCATTTGCATGTTTCTTGCATTCTTGCATCATATTCAGGTTGTTTTGGATACACTGGAACTTGGGAGAGTGCGTGGACAAGCTGAGGATCAAAATGGAGTCTATGGACACTTGGGAGAACTCGGGCATCAAGTAGGGGATCCGAGATCGAGCTAAGGATCGAGACAGGCAGGTCGATCTTGAGAAGATCGACCACAAGATCGAGTCACGAAGCCATTCGGTGGAAGAAGATCGAGGTCAAAGATCGACTAAGATGATCGAGCCCAAGCACGGACGCGAATATAGAATGAGAGCCAGATCGAGCCCAAGACTCGATCATCCGAAGATCGAGTAGACGATCGACAGAGGCACCCGATCTCTGCAGTTGGAACGACTAGGCGATCGAGCAAAGGAAGGAGTTCTACTGCCAAGATCGAGTAAGAGATCGACGACCAAGGTCGATCTCTAACCTTATCCGGACAGCTCACATTTTGGAGCTTAGTGAGGGGACCATTACCCTTTTTGTATAAAAGGTCCTTGACCTATTTTTGGCAAAGGATCCGAAAACTTGCGTTTTGTCTCCTCCTTCTTTGAGCAAAACCTCCATTGTTAGTCTTTCAAGCTTTTTATGCTTTAGAAAACCTTAATCTTTGAATTTATGCCAAGTACTTTGTTAATATCTTTGCTTAATCGTTTAATCATGTTTACCTTTCCTTCTCTTACGTTTTCGAGCATCTTAATCATGCGTAGTGAGTAGTAATCTTGTGGGTTTTCGGTTTGAGGTGATTAAGGGTTTAAGGGTTTAAGCTTTGGTCTTTTCTTGTTCTTAAAACTATTCTCTTCTTGGATTTGAGCGTTTAAGGCCTAGAGGATCTCGAGAGAGACATCTTTGATCCAAAGATTTCCTTGTCCTAGACAGATCTAGGAGATCCCTTAAATCCAAATCCAAGAGACTAATCTTTCCTTTCCCAAACGCCATGGTTGCTTAGGGGATTAGTTAAGCCACTTTTTGAGATCTATGCATCATGCTTCTCATCCTTTCTTTCCTCCACGATCAATGGGTTAGGAGGAAGGGATGAGGAAGGCTTCATACCACACGCCATGGATGAAGCTAGCTTAAGCTTCTCAAGGCTTAGAGAAAGCACAAAAAGTGTAGATCTATGTTTTAAAAACCCAAAGCTTGAATCTTGAACCCTCTAAGTTGATCCTCAAACCGTGAATCCATTTCTTATCATCTGAAAACATAAAAATCATCTTCCTTTAGTTTAAAGTTTCAATCTTTTAGCTTAAAACCATCTAGTTGTTTATTTCTTGCACTAAAGCTTTTTAAATTCAGAAAGTTGCATTCTTGGTCTTGCTGGTATTTTAGAAATTCCCTAGTGTCGTGTTTCGCACCCTGGTAGAGTTTAAGAGTCAGTAGATTTTTATTTCTAGTTTTTAAAATTCGTCCCAAGTCTTAGATAATTTCCTGTTTCGTCAGTCTTTAGTTTTGCATTTTCTAAAATTAGTACTCGTGCTTTTTAATTCCTTAGAAGTAACTTTATAGTTGTTTAACCCCTTGGTCGGGATTTTAAAATAGTTTTTAAGTTCAGTAGATCAACTTAAGTATTTTATTTTGGTTTATTCACCCATTTAATCCGAATCTGCTTAGCTTTACCAAAAGTTCTTGTATTCTTAGTATCCTTCAATCTTCCCAAGTTGGATTGACTCTTAAGTGCTGCAATGACATGAGCAAGCTTAAGTTTTGACAAACACAGCAAAAGCGTGTTATCAGGTTCGAGAAATTCTATTATCTAAAATCTCTTTCCAAACTCTGAATAATTTGGGTAAAGGTCAATTTTGGGACATATGTTTTGAGAAAATTCGGAAAAGTCCGAGAAATTTTGGAAAATGATATATATTTTTAAAATTTTAAAAATTTTAAGCGGTTCTTTCGGATTTCATCACCTAAGCGTCCTTCTAAGCATTCAAATCATCAATTATTTTTCATTTAAATATTTTATAACACAACTAACATTTTGACTGAACTATAATCTTAGAAAACAATAAATATACAGAACTATACATTTAAAACATAAAAAAAAATTACCAAACATTAACAGACAGTTATGAAGCGTTATCAGAAAATATATAATTAACAAAAACAAGAGAAAAAAAAAAAAAAAAAAAGATATACGCTAGTCATGGCATTTCAGGATACATGACAGTAATATACGGATATGGGACGCGAATGGGTAATTTGGGAGAGGAAAAATAATTCCCTATGGGAATCCGATAAAAAAAAAACAGGAACGGAAAATTCAGATAATGGGACGGGTTCGGAAAAATTCTCTTATTTAAAATCTCTTCACAAACTCTCAATAATTTGGGTAATGATCAACTTGCAGAACATATATTTTATGAAAATTCAAGAAAGTCCGAGAAATTTTAGAAAATAATATATTATTTTAAATTTTAAATTTTAAATTTTTAAACGGATAATTGAGGTAATTTACCTCATATTATTTCCCTGTATGTACATGTTTGAATAAAATAATAATTTCAAATGGATAATATTTAAACAAAATTAGAAATAGGATAGGAATTCGAAAACGGATACGGATGAGAAAAGAAAACCAATATCAAAAATCTATACAATACAACAAATGGAATATATAAAAATAAATAAAAATAAGTGACACATTTGCACGTAGCACGAATTACCAACTAGTATATATATATATATATTTAAAAATTAGAATTTAGAATCACCAACTGTAAATGTATTTCCGCGAAAAATGTTTGGCGTAAGTAGAAAACGAACCATCTAGACCGACAGTGAACCAGGGTGTCGAGAACAACCTCCGAATAAGGGTCTATCCAATAACGTACTAAGCATTCAAAGACTTTAATCGAGATAAAGGTGGGTTTTGCCTGATCCCCATTGATCTTCCACATTCGCTTATAGTCTGTGACTGTGTTATAAAGTCGCACGCACGCCTTTTCATAAAATGCCTCCTTGAATGTTTCGTTGATCCTGAGGTTCTACGTGAATTTTTGTTGAAAAATAAAATTAAGAATAAGTTAATATTATTTATGTAAATTTATAAAAATTAATTAATTTAACAAATAATATAACTAATGAGTTAAAAAACAAAAACCGTGAAACATTTTAACCACGTTTTCTTAACTTCGTTTGGTGTTTTGTACCAATTCAGCAGAAAATAGGCCAGATAGTGGCGGATGCTGCCCGTCTAGCTATGCTATCCACAGTAAACCTGAAACAACAAAAAAAATTAAATCCTTATATAAAAATAAAAAAATATTAAAAAAGTTTTAACCATAGGGTTCTGGGAAGCTTATTTGGGTTTTACTTCTTTAAGCCTTCACGGCCAAGCTGTACAAGGGTTTAGAAAAATTAAAGAAGGTACTTCCACAACGAAAACCTTTCACAAGAACAAACCCAGATAGCGAGGCCCAAACCGAACGCAAAACACCTTAAGCTGACGAGATTGGAGCGCAATAGAAGAACCAAGGAACAAAAACTAAGACCTCACTTAGAGGAAACCACCGCAAAAGGAAAAATGCCAAAAAGAAAGACTCACATCAGTACCAACAAGAAAGGCTTAAAATTAAACGCAACCCCGCCTCAAAATATGAGAATGGTACCCTTTACGCAAAAGATCTGGCAAGATTTCCACATCGGCAAAAGGGACATATCTGACCAGAAGAGGGAGACGGACGAAAACAGAGGCGTTAGTGACCATAGCCACTTCGAAGACTCCTCTGGTGTTGCGCATTGTTTCCAATCTCTGAGCCAGATTCCTCTTTTCTTATTTCCTCCTTCTCTTTACTCTTACATTATTAGTTTTTTTCTCTTAACAACGGTCTTCTCAGAGGTTTCGTCTTAAATACACTTGTCCCGGAAGAACTAGCGACAGAAGCGCCCATTCTAAAACACGTAGACCAATCAACAAAAGAGGAATCCATAGACTCATGAGAAAACATGCTTTTGGTAGGCATGATTTTCAGGCATTTTATATAAAATTTGGATAATTCGGATATCCGGAACCGACCCAAATCCATATGCAACCAAACCGAACCCGATCCAAAAAAGAAAAATATCCGAATGAGTTCTAATCTTCTATATCCGAAAAATCCGATACCTGAAAAAAACGATCTGTTCGGTTCGGGTATCCGAATGCCCAACCCTTGTAAAACTGGAATATTTACACTCAGACACACTTTATGTAACTTATTTAACAGAAAAAGGCACTTTTAGCAATTGGGGAATTTAGATGTTGACATCAGAAAGAGGGCTGCCACATAATTGGCCAACATTAGTACAAGCCCTCTTTGGAATTTGGATGTACTAATGTTCTCATAAGAGACTACAATGGCGATGGTGAATTTTTGAATATAGGTGATATGTTATTTCAATTTCGAGGAGTTGTGATTCTGATTGTGTTTTTGGTTGGCGGCGGAGAAGACGATGAAGTGAGCCCATATACTTTGTTGTACATCTGGAGAGTGTACATGGATAGATGGACATAATAGCATGGACACAGTCAAAAATCTATTATTCTTCTATCCAAGATGACGAAATGATTACTCCATTATTTACTTCGTATGAGCATCCTCGTTATCCAATTCTCGCTCTCAATTTCATATAACTTACTTGATTTGCTTCTTTAGATTTGTGGTTTCGATCAAAGTGTTTATTAGGTTACCAAAAGTAAAGTTTTTTTTTGTATATGTCGTCAACTACATTTGGAAGCCAATTATTGACACAATGATTATAAAATATGAAAGAAATGTACTTACGCTACGTACGAGATGATACAAGCGAATGAAACAAACATAGCATTCAATTTCTCTATCTCTCCCATAAATTTCATCTAACAATTTTGTAAAGACAGAAGAAGGATGGCTTTTTTGGACCAATCTCTGTGGCAGCAAAATGTCTTCTTCTACGGCTTTTTCTATGAGCCAGCCCTCGTGAGTTTGATCCACAAATGCACACCGACATCCAATCCGCCTAACTCCACGGGTTGTATGTTTTTTTCTTCACAAGTCATGGACAAAACTGTTGGACGCAATGACGAGGACACATCTCATGAAACCATCTAATGGAGATAATAGCATGGACACAGTCATAAAATCAAGGGACAATCATATGTATATGGAGAAAACCTAAATGGACACCTATTATAGATGTTGGTCTTTATATATGGACACATGTATATGAACATAATCTAATTGGACACTCTAGTGGATAGAAGTCATGAACTAGGTTGAGAAGTACACAAATAGCTTTTTGATGATGTCTCTGCTTTATTCCATGGCTGACTAGAAAAATATTATCTAAGATGAAAAACGAACGGTGGATGATTTTCGGTGGACACTCAGTTTTCAACTTTTTGGTTAACATGTAAACTATTTGCTTTTTTTTGCTTTTTATGTTACTATTGGCTCTTAACATTGTTTCTCGTACTCAAAAAAATATTGCGTAGTAGATGGGCAGGGGGAGAGGTGGACAACAAAGCAGATCAAAAAGGTAAAATCGATGACTAAAGATCGATTTTTACTTATGATTCTATCCACACTATAGTATCCACAAGACAATTATGGGGTCTAAATCGTCTTCCAAAAATAGGATGACTCTTAAGGACTCGTCGAACTTATAATTTGTAGGACCCTAACCTGCAAGTGCACAACGTGTGTTGTAGTACTTAGGGTAACGATCCACAAGGAGGAGGTCAACTGCAAAGCAGAGAATTCAGGACAACCAAAGACGTAGAGAATTGGGGTTTGGTGGTGAGTGTTGCGATTTCTGTAGAAAAGAAGGGAGAGGCAGCCACGTCTTATATAGAGAAGGGTGTCAACCAACTCTATAACCAACGGGAAAAGAAAAATAAACTTAAGGGCTTGTAAAAAGGAAATCAGGTGAGCATTGCAGAAAAAATAAATATTAAAGTGCATAAATCTCGAGTTGTAAAGTAGATGGGGAAACACACGTTGTGGATCTTCTCGGAAAATCTATGGGGTTCTAACTAGAAAGCAAACACACATCGGTTCAGATAAACGAGACTAGGCGATTTTCCCTAAACTCGAATCACTGGTTTTACGACCTAACTCTTTCAGGCTAGACCGACTATGTTATGCAAAATTCGCGGGTATACGTTAGTATCCTACATCCTAAACAAACACGAAATATAGATCAAGTTCATAGACGCTCACGTTCCCCTCATATATATGCACTACCATCCCAGCGGTGTTCACTCAGTCAAACTAGGTTCGGATGTGAAATTCAGCACGTTTGTGGTTCTTAACAATCCTAAAATCAGACTCTAGTTCATGACGCTAGATTCATGCAATAAGAACAAGTTTGATAAGAAAGAAAATTCTATTCTACGGTCTAAACAATCGATGCAGCCAGTTTACGAACACTTAATGAAATTCTCCATAGATCCCCTTAAAGAACACCCAACGAAAATAAACTATTCAGACATAGAAGAAGGAGTAGAAAACGAGATTGATGAATGCATACTTGTATAGATCAATAAGAAATGAGAAAGGTTCACACTGAAATCAATCTCCCTCGAAGAACAAGGATGAAGATCGAGAGAGAGAGAGATATGCGGCCCTTAGGAACAAAGTGTAAGAAAAGTGAAAAGAGCTTGTCCAAACTTGTTTATGAAACCCTAAACATCGAGTATATATAGGTTTTCAAGTCCCCTTGGGCGTCATTTAGGTCTTGGCGTGCATAAGACGGCTGCGGGTTTAAGCTGGGCTTCAAATGGGCTCGGGAATTGCCAGGCTTCTGGCCGCACGAGCGAGTGGCCGTGGCGCGGCCACTAGTCTTCTGGCTAAGCCGTGGCGCGGCCACTAGTCTTCTGGCTAAGCCGTGGCGCGGCCAGCTTGCTCTTCCTGATGCTTGTCAAACCTTCTTGCTTCCTTCATAACTTGAGATTCAACCGTGTGATTGGACTCAAACCACTTCGAGGTGAAAGACAGCTGATAGGGCTACATTGTCTCCAAATATGAGCTTGATCTTGTGGTGGGAAAGTCTTAATCTGATGTTGAACTTATGTCCTCGAGCACTTATCCCGGAAATGTTCATCTAGTGTTTATGCATTAAAACCTTAGTGAAATGCTTAATAAAGCATTCACTTATGATGGTAAAAATGAGTAAAATATGCATGTTATCAACTCCCCCAGACTTAAACCTTTGTTTATCCTCAAACAAAACAGAAATTTAAGTAAGGAAAAGAGGTTTGAAAACGTGGAAACTCACCAATACTTGGGAACTCGTCAAGTCTAGAAATCGACCCGTTGAGCCACGTAACTCGGAATTCAGACTCAAAGCGTTTGGGTTTAGTTACTTTGAGCTTTTCACCCTTCCCGGATAAGCTTCATGGTCCCTTTGAATATTTCGAGCTCTCTCTTGTTGACTCCTTAATTCATTTAGGCGTGTGATCTCATTAGAGAGAGTATCAGTCAACGAGACATTATACTCTTCCCTCCCAAACATCCAAACAAAGACATTTTAGACACCTCTCATATTTTCTCTTCCCTTAGTCGATTTCTCCATACTTTTCTAGGGTATCATTTTATTTTTTCTATCGACTTTCTTTTTCTCTTTTTTCTTTTTTTCTTTTCCTTCTTAATCTGAGAACGATAATTTCTTCGTTCCTTGTGAGGAAACGTCTTTGTGATGTCTGCGAACCGTCATCGTCCTTTGAGGAACTCGGGTCGCCGTTTTCAAACTAAGAAACCCCCCCCCCCCCCCCCCCATAACTTAAATTTCCTCCAGTTTGTTAAATTCCTTTCGGGGCAAAAAAAAAACCACATTACAAGTACAAGCTTGTGAAGACTTACTTAAAAGTGGCATTGGGTTTTGTGTGGGAGGTTGGACGTGTGGGATGATTGAGCTAAGGACTTAGTCGTTCTCCTTATGTCCCTGCTTAGAATCGATTTAATTGAACAAAAGAAATCGAAAACTTAGCTCGAAAGGAAATGTAATGTGCGGTTTGAGCTTCCTTGTTTCGGATTGGTGGTGGTGGTGGGCATGTGGTGGTGATGGATGATGGTGGTAATAGGCGTTTGGTGGTGATGGTTGGCTCGCCTTTCTTGTGAAGAACAAGTACTTTGGTTGTTGAGTACTTGTCCTGATTTCTTGACCTTTGATAACACCTTGAATGAGAGATGGAAAATCTTCCGTCCTTGCGTCTTGAAGATTGCATCACCTCAAAAACTTGCAGTTTGGGTCTATGCTGGCCTATCTGGTGATGTGTTCGGGATCCCGGAAGACATGTGTTGATATCTCGAACTTCAATGCCATATGAAATTCTTACTTGGCTTCGGTAAAGGTCTTGGTCGCGGAAGAGAGAAGCTAGTCTTCGAGAACTTTTCTCTTCGCGGTTTGGTGAAGAAAGTTGCATCTTCTTCCTTCTGGAGCTTGCACAACGGTTCTGGAGTATGAGACCATTGTATTCTTCTTCGTCTTCATGGATACAGGTCTGTTGAACGTACGGGAAGAAGTTGAATGAGAGGGATGGATCATTGACTTAACTTGACTTGGATGGAGTCTCGTCTTGTCTCGCCATCTTTAATGCAACAGCAACATGCCGCGGTTGTGGAAGTTGTCTTTGTGGTCTTTGAGACGTGTTCAAGCCTTGGAACAAGAAGGAAACTTGCAAGGCTTAACATGGGTTGAAGGAGGTCCGGTTTTGGTGAAGTTTAAGATGGGAAAAGTTGCAGAGGAAGGCTGACCGCGCGACGAGTTATCGCGGCCAGGCGTGTCTTCTCCGCGCCATCGTGGCTCTTGGCGCGGCCAGGCTCCTTCTGGCCGGCCCACGGGCAGTTCATCGCCCGGTGAGTTTTCTTCGAATCTCCTTCTTCATATTTTTGATCTTTTTAGTTTTTCTTATTTTCTTGTGATTTTGTTGGTTTTCTGATTTTTTTTTGCCTTTTGCGGTTTATGTTAATGCTGTAACGAAGAAGAACCCAAAACTAAAAATTAGTATGGTTAGAGAGATGAGAAAGAGAATACTTAAAATGGGTTGTCTCCCATTGAGTCGCTCTTGTTTAGAGTCTTTTAGCTACACTTTGGTAGTTTGAGAGCTCAGTTGGAGGGTGAGCTCGACCTTAAGCAAGGTCTCTTTGCCTTCTGCGTAGCGTCTTCTGTCGAAGACTCTTGGAGTCTCTCCATGATTGTATCTTCATCCCCTTCAAGAAGATGTTTCTCCATGGTGTATGTGATCGAGGGATAGAACTTTTTCCCATCGATATTGGCGAATGAGACTCGCCTATTGGGTCAATCCATGATGGCTCCTGCAGTGGCAAAGAATGGCCATCCCAAGATGAGAGGTGCAGCCTCTTCTTGGCGGGTTTTGCATATGTAGAAGTCTACCGGGATTCTACAATCGCCAATGATGACCAAGAGATCATAAATGACTCCTTTCGAGATTGCGAAAGATTGGTCCGCCAGCCCAATCTTGACTTTCGTTGGTTCGCCTCGTTTGATGCCTAGCTTCCAAGCTCCCCACTTGGTTATTACGCTGATACAAGATCCAGAGTCACACAATGATTTGCTGAAATTGATTCCTCTAATGATGCACGTTATCAGGAAACGGTCGTGGTCTTGAATTTTGTGGAGGTCCCGAATTTCTCGATCTCTTCTTGCTTGGTTGAAGTGGTGTTTGATCCACCCTAGGGATTCTCTATTTTTTGCAAAGTAGTGGCCGATTAGATGCTCGGTGTAAACCTGCTCGAATGTAACTTCATGTGGAAGGGTTCGAACTAGATCGTTGAATTGCTCCAAACCTTGAGGATCGATGTGCGCTGGGTACCAGTCATATACTCTTGCTCGTGGCATCGTCATCACTTCCTCGATGTTGGTACAGCGGACCTTGTCGAAGTGAATGCGAGCTCCTTCTTTTCCTTCAAGACTGTCCCCGAAGAACTTGACCAAGTCGTAAATTTCCCACGCTTCTTCGAAGGATATATCCTTCGGGATTGTCTTAACTTCGTCGATAAACTCCATTAGTCTTTCTCTTAAAATGTGTGTGGTGAGTGGTCTCACCAGCCTTGACGGATTGCCTTTCGTAGTAAGAGGCATTCCGACGAACTCTGGTGATGATTCCCGAGATGTTCTAGGTGAGGGAGTCGGTTAAAACTCAGAGTGCGGTTCGATGAAATGGCAAGGGGCGTGCCCTTCGTTTGGTCGAGTTTTCTTCTTCTCTTGCTTTTGATGAGGTTGCAGGTCAGCTCATCCAATCTTTTCTGCTCTTTGAACAGCCTTATCAGCGAGGTCTCGTTCCTCTTATGAGCCTTTGCCATGTTCTGAATCTCGTCTCTCAAGTCATCTACTTGCGATTCAGCCTTATGTTAGGCGCTTTCCATCTCCTGGATGTCTTTCTCCATTCGGCTCATAATGTTGTATGTGGCTCTGCGAGTTTTGATATATCATGGTTTTTACCCGTTTTTGGACCATGATATAAGTGTTTTTATAGAGTTTTTTGTTAGTTTTAGAGTCCTATTAGAGTCTTTACAGGATGGAGAGCATTTGGAGCTAAATGGGAGATTCTGGTACTTTCTGGAGCATTTTGGAGAGGCAGCCGAAGTGATGAAGTCAGAGTGAATTTACACGCAAGGTGTCGATCGACACCATCACTGTGTGTTGATCAACATCAATGAAGACCGCCAAAGAAATCGGACTTCCATCAGAAAAAGGAAATCATCCCAAGTTTTGAAGAATTACAAGTCTGCCCCTGAAGAAAATCCTCTTCTATAAATAGTTTTCAGGCATTGTTTAGCCATATACCTTATCATTATTTTCTGTTTTTGAGACTTAGAGAGAGATTGATCCTGAGCTTTTGGGGAGACAATTCTAACTCATCTGAGCCAGATTTCGAACCCCTGTATCATTCTCTATTCTTTTATGCAATTTATTTTAGTCATGATTTGTGTTTGCATAATTATGTCTTAGTAGTTTGCTAGTTAGGTTAGGGTGATTTAGGGTTGATGAAGAGTTTGTAGAATCATTAGAATTTTAGGGAAATCAATAGGATCTTCACCTTGATTTGTGCTTAACTTGATTTCTGAAATTGATCACTTAGAAATCAACCCTTAGGTTATTTAATAGATGCGAGAGCATTATTAGTAACTTGAATTAATCATAGGTGAGCAAAATATCTATTCGCAAAGAGATTTGGTTTAGGTATTTTGTGAACAAATCGAACCTGATCTAATTGCTTGCCTTAGTTGTTTCAATTCGCAAAGAGATTTGGAATTTAGGAATTTAGGCATAGATAACTTCTGCAACGAGAGTTGATTGGTTTTAACTTAGTGATTCGAGTTCTAGACGGTTCTTAATAAATCTCTAATAAACTTAGATTCTGCATTCTTGGATTCAACCTGATAATTATTCTTGCCTAGCGCCTTAGTCTCCTGAACTTAAATCCTCATTAATCCGATTTACTTACTCGTTTAATTGCTTAGTTTTAATTTCATATAATTCGACCTAGCATAATCTGAATTTATAAACCTTAGTGTAGCATCTACTTCTCTTGAGATTTCGATACCCCTTATACTACGATTGCATTTGCTGTGCACTTAAAGTAGTTTTATTTGGGTAAAACCTGAGCCCTATCAAGTTTTTGGCGCCGTTGCCAGGGAAGTAATAGCTGCCTACGTAATCTAGTACTAGGATTTTGACTAGGTTTTGTTTTTATTTTTGGTACTAATTTAGTTTCCTATCTTTTGTTTCAGGTGCATGCCCAGTACCAGAAGCAACAAGGAAAAGGAACTA
>JAHZTW010000001.1:148877602-148892848 GCA_020283515.1 Alliaria petiolata | reverse complement strand
GAAAAAGCAAGTCCACTTTGCTAATGAAGTGGAGACATTCGAGCCGAGTGAAGAATGCGAAGAGGAGGATGTCAACTACATCAACGGAGGTGGCTTTCAAGGCCAAAGGTTTGGGAACCAGCAGGGAAATAGGAGTTTCAATGGGAATTATCAGAGGAGCTCTTTCACAGGAAATCAGAACTTTTCTGATTTTACTCAAAAGCTCCCATTTCAGAACAGCAACAACAATTACACAAGGAACTATGGCAATTTTTCTTACCAAAAGTCTCCTGCACAAGACAACGAGATGAAGTCTATGCTGGAGCAACTTTTGGAAGGACAGCAGAAGATAACAGTGGACTTCAATGGGAAGATTGATTCAACGTATCAAGACCTGAGTGGAAAGACTGAGAGCTTGAACTCTCACATTAAGAGGCTGGATGTTCAAGTTGCTCAAACTGCAGGAGCTGTTAACAGGCAAGAAGGATTTCTTCCAGGGAAGACTGATACCAATCCCAAACGCCATGTGAATGCCATCACATTGAGGAGTGGAAAGAACCTTCAGCCTGTGCAGAAAAGAGGGTTTAGTTATGAAGATTTCGAAGAGCTTGAAGATGTAGAAGATGCTGCGGAGCCAGTGTCGGTTGACACTACTGTGTGTCGATCGACACCCGTGGAGATACACGACGAAACGAGCAAACCAGACGAGAAGGACTCGACTACAAAGAAGAGTGTCGATCGACACCAGGAGGGTATCGATCGACGCTTACCGCAGACAACACCTGATCAGCCCAAGACGACGCAAGTTGCACCAGAGAAGGTCTAAAAACTGAAGATCCCTTTCCCCTTGATACCAAAGAAGTCTAAGAAGGAGCTACTTGATGCTAGATGCAAGGCTATCATGGATATACTAGTGGTTGAAATTCATTTGATGGATGTCATTAGAACTACTCCAGTAATAAAGAGATATTTGAAGTGGATGATGACAAAGAACATGGATATGGAGGAAGGAGTTATGATGATATCAGAGCAAGTTAGTGTTGTCATTCAGAACAGGCTTCCAGAAAAGCTCTCAGATCCGGGAAGCTTTGTTCTAGATTGCTCCATCTTTCCAGACAAGTTTGGAAGGTCTCTAAGCGATTTAGGTTCAAGTGTTAACTTGATGCCTCTTTCAGTTGCTCTTAGGATGAATATGACAGACTTAAAACTAACAAGATTCTCTTTAGTCCTTGCTGATCGTTCTGTAAGGATCCCTGAAGGTGTCTTGGAAGATGTTCCTATCAAAGTGGGTGATTATTTGATTCCCACAGACTTTGTGGTATTAGCTTATGATGAGGAACCCAAAGACCCTCTCATACTTGGTAGATCATTCTTAGCTACAGCTGGTGCCATCATTGACGTGAGGAAGGGGAGAATTGCGCTGAATATTGGTGATTGGTGATGAATTTCGACATGGAGAAGCTGATGAAGAGACCAACAATCGATGGACAGACCTTCTATGTCGATTCACTCACCAACCTTGCTGAAGAAATTTTCCAAGAGGACCATCCTATAGACCCTTTGAAACGAGCCTTGACAACTTCTACAAAGGACATTGAGCACTTGGACGATGTTGCTGCTGGATACACAAAGATGTTGGATGCTAATGAGTAAGTGCTACAACTAGTCGCACAAGAGGACTTGTGTCGATCGACACCACCCAGTGTCGATCGACACCCTGCGAAATCCACGAAGGATGCAGCACTTGGCGACTGAGTGAGGCTAACAGCTCCCTGCCGGGCTAAGGTACGCATTTGTAGGTCCTAATTCAACTTATCCAGTTATTGTGAATGCTTCCTTGAACAATGCCGAGCTCACTTTATTGCTAAGCAAGCTGCGCAAATATCGCAAAGCTCTTGGCTATTCTCTTGACGACATTTCAGGTATCTCACCAGACTTGTGCATGCATCGGATTCACCTTGAGGATGAGACAAAGTCATCAATTAAACATCAAAGGAGGCTGAATCCGAACCTGAAGGAAGTTGTCAAGAAAAAGATAATGAAGCTATTGGAGGCTGGGATCATCTATCCCATTTCGGACAGTGCTTGGGTCAGTCCAGTTCATGTGGTTCCTAAGAAAAGAGGAGTCACAGTGGTAAAGAATGAGAAGAACGAGCTGATTCCTACAAGGACTGTGACCGGACACATGATGTACATAGACTACAAGAAGCTGAATGCTGCGACCAGAAAGGATCACTTTCCTTTGCCCTTCATCGACCAAATGCTGGAGAGACTGGCGAATCATCCCTACTACTGCTTCCTTGATGGATATTCTGGATTCTTCCAGATTCCAATCCATCCAGATGATCAGGTTAAGACCACGTTTACATGTCCTTATGGTATATTTGCATATCGCAGAATGCCATTTGGACTCTGTAATGCTCCTGCGGCCTTTCAACGATGCATGATGTCCATCTTCACAGACATGACTGAGAAGTTTATGGAGGTCTTTATGGATGATTTCTCTGTTTATGGGTCATCTTTCAAAGACTGCTTGGATAACTTGTGCGCGGTACTGAAGCGTTGTGAAGAGAAGCACTTGGTCCTGAACTGGGAAAAGTGTCATTTCATGGTAACAGATGGGATTGTACTTGGACACAAGGTTTCAGCAGAAGGAATCGCAGTAGATCGCGCCAAGATTGAAGTGATGACGACTTTGCAAGCACCTGATTCTGTTAAATCAGTGAGGATTTTTCTGGGTCATGTTGGGTTCTATAGAAGATTCATCAAGGATTTCAGCAAGATCGCGAGGCCACTCACTGCTCTTCTCTGCAAAGACGTGAAATTCGAGTTCNGTGCGCGGTACTGAAGCGTTGTGAAGAGAAGCACTTGGTCCTGAACTGGGAAAAGTGTCATTTCATGGTAACAGATGGGATTGTACTTGGACACAAGGTTTCAGCAGAAGGAATCGCAGTAGATCGCGCCAAGATTGAAGTGATGACGACTTTGCAAGCACCTGATTCTGTTAAATCAGTGAGGATTTTTCTGTGTCATGTTGGGTTCTATAGAAGATTCATCAAGGATTTCAGCAAGATCGCGAGGCCACTCACTGCTCTTCTCTGCAAAGACGTGAAATTCGAGTTCACTGCAGAATGTCTTTCGGCCTTTGAACAGATCAAGTAAGCCTTAGTGAGTGCTCCAATTGTTCAACCTCCAGACTGAGATTTACCTTTCGAGGTGATGTGTGATGCTAGTGACTTCGCAGTAGGCGCGGTTTTAGGACAGAAGAAGGACAAGAGGCTTCATGCCATTTACTATGCCAGCAGAACGTTGGATGATGCTCAGAAGAATTATGCTACTACAGAGAATGAACTGCTAGCTGTGGTCTTTGCCAGTACCTTGTTGGCTCGAAGGTGATTGTTCACATTGATCATTCTGCATTGAAGTACTTGATGCAGAAGAAGGATGTCAAGCCAAGGTTGTTGAGATGGATTCTACTTCTTCAAGAGTTTGACATAGAAGTCAAGGACAAGAAACGGGTCGAAAATGGAGTAGCTGACCATCTCTCAAGGATTAGGATCGAAGATGACGTCCCAATTGATGATTTTCTGCCTGAGGAGAATGTCTACTTCGTTGAGAGTCGTTTCCAAGCTGCATGTTCGGAGCAGATACACACAGTGTCTACAAAGAGAGGACTAAGCTCTTAGTGAGAGGCAACCCACTGGTAAGTATTTATTTTATTTTGATTTTGGTTTTACTTAGATTAATTTGATTTTTTTTTTCTTTTAAAAAAAGAGAGAGGAACTGGGCACGATCACAGGCAGTGTCGATCGACACCCCCTTGTGTCGATCGACACCCACGAGGGACGCAGGTAAGTCTTCAAAAACCCAACACTTTTCTTTTCTTCCTCATTTTTCAAAACCCGAGCTTTAGAAACCATTTTTCCCCAAATTTTCACTTTTCCAATTCTTCACGGAATTGAGTGATTCTAAAGCCTAATCTGTGCGGATTTTCATCCTCATTCATAATCCATTGTCCATTCATTCGATCTACCAAAGTATGTTCTTCAAATCTCCCAATTTCATTTTCGACCTTAAGGTGAAAATTCTCGAATCCGACCGATATGGCTTGATTTCTTGTTTGAATGATGCTTATTTAGGTTGTCCACCTTAGTTTAGATCATTACCCAACTGTTTTTTCATCCTTAAAATTGCAAAAATTGAAATTTTCGAATTTTGGGAAATTTATGATGCATGTTGCAAATTTTAGGATTTTTCTTGGGTTTTATNTGCAAATGGGACTAAAAGTGGCTAAATGAATGCAAAAGTACATTCAAAACTATCTAATATGGATGCTAAAATATGCTAAATTATGAGTCTATCAATCTCAAATCTCGAATGCACAAAGAGTTTGTAGAGAAACAGAAACAAGAAACCCCCTCCTTCATATTGACGCCAGCACAACAAGAACAGTGGCAACAACTTAAGAAGGATTTAAATTTGAAAGAGGAGAAGACTGAGCTGAAGCAAGGTCCTAAAGTTATCTCTATGAGCATAGGAGAATCACAAAATACTACTACAGCAACTCAAGGTAAGTATTTTAATTTTGTGAATTCTAAAGAGCCCACATGTTATAGATGTCATAAGAGAGGACATTTTGCTGCAAATTGCCACATTAAGAGAATTTTGAAAGAAGAATCACAAGATGAGAAAACAGAAAAATCTAGAAGTGGTGATAGTTTATCTCATTCTGAGTTTTTTAATTCCTAATTGTGTTACTACTTGTCTATCTAGCAAATTGTTGAAGGCTGTATCATCATAAACGAAATTGGAATTAATTTACACAAGTGATAGCTTAGTTTATTCTAATTTTTTAATTCCCAATTCTAGACTCATACACTTCTGTGCCAAAGAGTTTTGATCCAGGAATAAGACAAGAAGAAAGGAAAACAATGAAAGATGGAAATCTACAAGGAGCAGAGGCACGACCACAGGCTTTGTCCTCACCAGCAATGCTAGCTATAACCATCTCTAGAGAAGAGAACAGCCACAACCGTGGAGTTAAAACAATCAAAGAGCAACTGATGCTACAACTAGCTAACACCATCACTGTGAGTTTAAATATTTCAAGGCCTATTTCTATAACGTTAAACTCAAATATGATGCACTTGCTCTTGAGAGTTGTTTCAGGAACATAACATACCAAGGAGAGACCACCAGATCCAACATCAAGTCCTCTTACCGTGATCTCTCAGCCAAAAGAAAACACTAAAATTGTTATTGATAAGTAGGATTTTTGTGCATTACTTTCAATACTCAACACCACTCAGGTCATTGTAGTAGGTTATGTATCAATCCATTTGGTGATGTAGATGACACTAGAAATGCATAAAACTTTTTAAGCTAAGCAAATATATATAGATTGTTGTTTTTCTACCAACCTAAATGATCAAATAAGTAGCATTCAAAGATAAAAGCAAGAACAAAGCAAATAACTAAACAAGATGATCAAATGATAAAAAGGGAATCCAAGAATAGGGTTATTGACTTTGGGTGACTCTAAACCTGATTCAAGATGTCCAACCAATCAATTTTAATACTAATCCTTAGGTAAGAAGCACTAATTAAGACTAATCCACTCTCATGGCACTAATCCCTTTTCTAATTATCAATTTGAAATCTAAACATCATTAGTGAAAAGGTAATCATCAAGCAATAAACACAAGCTTCATAGAACCAATAAACACCTTAGACACCTACTTTCATAGGCTAAGCATGTAAATCTCTTGATTTAGTTGGTTGGGGCATTTCATCAAACACCTTGTGGGTGGGAAATGCCCTTTGATCTAAATCACTTTTCTCAAAGCTAATCTAGCATTAATATAACTAAACAAGAAAGGATATTGAAAGATCTAAGCCCTAGACATCAAGAACCATCAATAGAATCACCCCTAATCTACCATATCCTTAGATCCTAAGAGAACTACTAACTAATCATGGCTAAACCGACTAATCTCATGAAGGAAAAGATGATAAACATGATTAGAGAATAGAAAGATGGAAGATTAACAAAGATAAATACTAAATTGCATAAACTCAATTAAAAGTCTTACAAAATCACTTAGAAAATAAAGAGGAAGGTTTCATAAGAAAGAACAAAATATTAAAAGATACTTAGGAATATTTAGGTCATTTTGTATTTATAGTGAACAGTGGACGAACCGGGTCAACCCTGAACAAACCGGGTATTGACCCGGTTTAAGTCTGGAAATTGGACAGCGTATCGAGCTTGCTAGGTCGATATGCAGCTCGATACTCTGCTAAAAAGCTTCTCTAAGGGCTGTGTCGAGCTTGATAGCTCGACACAAATGCTCGACACGCCATCTTCAGGACTTCGGCTAGCTTTGTATCGAGCTTGGCTATGTACAAACATGCAACAACCTAAGATAAAACTTACTAAACTCTAATATGGATGCAAATGGGACTAAAAGTGACTAAATGAATGCATATGTGAATGCCAAAGTATCATAAATGAGTGCTAAAACATGCTAAATTATGAGTCTATCAACTCTCCCAAACTTGCCTTTTGCTTTCACTCAAGGAAACAAACATGACAAATCTAAGAGAGAGGCGTGAAAGTGGGAGATCAATATCCAAGAATGCTAACAAACATAATCAACTCAATGTCCTAGTTCTTAATTCTAAGATGCATTTGAATTCATCCTACTCCAAAAGAGTTAGCCATACTCATCCCAACAATCAAATGCACAAAGATCTCAATCTAGATAAGCCTCCCTATCCAACCAACTCTTTAAAATTCATTAATTTGCAAATCGTGAATCATGACAATGCAATACAAGTGAATTCATTTGGCTAAGGTATTAGGCTTTGAGATAAGAATGATCTCAATTCATGTGGCTTCCATTTCATATGCGGGTTTCACTCAAAGAGGATTGAACTGTATGCATAATGCTAAAGGTAAAACACAAGTGATGCATACTAGACTAGACTCTCATCTACCCGGAATGCTATCAATGGCCCTAAACCCCTCTCATTCATTCTTTTCAAGCTCACTCAACCCTCTAAAGCTACCATTTATCTCACAAGGCTCTTTGTGCTTTGCTAAACCCATGAATTGCATAAACCACTTCTTATTTTTATAGCACTAAGGGAAAACTCCTTCAACCTTTAACTCATAGTGAATGGTGTGATCTTTTACAAACTTAACTCATATTTTTATTCATAGGTAGCCTTTCTTTTCTTTGGCCCTTTTGGCTCTTTTGATTTTTTTTTCTTCTTTTCTTATGGCTACCTAACATTTTTCAAGCTTAGAGCTTTACATTTAATCACACAAGATCCACCATTTCAAACTATGCTTCCCTTACTTTCCACAATGCCTTTAGTCACCCTTTCTTTCTACTCCTTTCCACAACTCAACATCCTAAAATAGAAGCATAAAATTTAAATCAACACACCAAGCTACACCACGACCCAAACCCCAAATTCTAAGCCTATTACTAGCCCCAAAATGCGAGAGCTAGAATCTACATGAGAGCCTAAACTTGTCGTATCAAACCTAACACTTTATGCTAAGGTTGATGTTGAGGTTTTTAAGCCTTAACTCAATCCTCAAACACGCATGTCATTGTAGTATTTGAGGTGCCAATCCACTTGGGAAGCTAATGACACTTGAGATATAGAATACTTGCTAAGCTAAGCTAATAGAGAAGGGTTTTGAAATTTAACAACCTAATGGCAAACAAGGAAGCAAAAGAAAGCAACAAAGAGCAATATTACGAAATGCAAAGCAAAGATAAGAGCAAGCGAAAAAGAGCAAATGATGTAGGGTGATCCTTTTTCAAGTCTAAGTTGTCCAAAAACGCAATACTAAGTACTCAACCTTAAGTAAGGAGCACAATTAAAGGTTAATCCAATCTCTTGGCAAAAACTCCTTTTTGCTAATCACATTTCAAACCCAATCTCTTGGTGTATCTATGACTAACAAGTTTTCAATCACAAGCTCCATAAAACAAAGAACTCCCTAGACATCTAGTCACTTATGTAATATTTTTAGATATTTTAATGACACTCTCATTCCCAATGAAAGTCTAGAGGCAATTTTCCATCAATATGGTACTAAGCATTTAACACAATTTATATAAGAAATGATAGATGCAAGAAACATAATTTCTAAAACTATTTTCGAATATAAACTCATTCAAGCATTTTATCAAACACCTTAAGTGCTCAACAAAAGTCTAGGATAACTTCTCCAATAAAGAGGTACTTGGCTATTAGAGCAATCACATAAGAAAAGTGAATACAAAGATCTACGCTTATAACATCTTAAACAATCATTAGAATCACTCTAATCTACCAAGATCTCAAATCTAAGATAACTACTCACTAACCATAGTCTTAACCACGAAATCCATGAGGATAGTATGGCTACACATGATTAGAGAGTTATAAATAAGAGGAAATGAAAAATAAATGCAAGATTTAATTAAAAAGCAATGATCCAAATACAAATCTCAAATTTTGTGTTTCTTATTCTTGAGAGGAAGAGAAAGCCACGAAAATAAGAGAGAAAATAAGTGGATACAACATAATATCTCGGTTAAAGAGTATTTATACTAGAGTCCAAAAGAAGTAGGTAAAAAGGTGGTCAAAAGTAGCCAAAAAGGTGATCAAAGTTCCGATAAGGTTTGCAACGGCTTGAGGCCGTTGCACCAGGTCGATATGGGCTACAACTGGCTCATCATGTTGCATCAGGTCGGTGTGGATTCTGCAACTGGCTCATACCGTTTCATCCGCTTGATATGGGTTCTTCAATGGACTCAAACTGTTACACCAGACTGATACTCACCTTTTCCGCGGTAACTTCCGAACCGCTGATCGTAAAGACTTCAAATCTCCAACATTCGAAAGCTAACTCGATCCTCTAGAACTTTCATGAAGGACGTTGAATCTGAATCGAGATGGAAGGCCTTCGTCCGAACCGATCTTTCTACAACGGGTTGTCTAGTCGTCTTGCATCAAATCGGGGTAAGATCGTTGTGACTGGTCTTCGTGGCTGGAGAATTCTTCTATTTTTCTCCTTAATGTCTTGGCTTATCATTGGTTATTATCTCAAACTCCATAGAGCCTCCACAAGCTCCAAAAGCACCTGAAATGCACTCCAGATGCAACAAAGTATGCAATTCTAATCCTAAGACACCCTAATCCTAATGTGAATGCAAATGGGACCCTTATATACATGAAATGACACATAACTACTCTAAATGATGCATAAAAATGATGTAAATATGCAAGCTATCAACGCCCCCACACTTGCCTTTTGCTTGCCCTCGAGCAAAATAAAAGCCAACCGGAGGGGTGAGGTTTTAAAAAAGATAGTGTAAATCCAAATCCAAAATGCCATTTAAAAGAGATCAAGTCAATGTCTAAGTTCAAGTTTCTAAGATGCAAACCGAATCTTACTTACTCAAAAAGCTTTAGCCACACTCATCTCAATACAAAGTAAAATAAATCTCAACTTATATGCACATTCAAATCCTCTTTTCCCTTTAACATTCATTCAAAAATTAAAGTGTGGATCATGCTCATGCCCATCATTCAACTCATTTGGCTTAGGGTAAAGGCTGCGAGTTAAAGATGAAATCGAACTGATAAGGGTGAAGTGTTTAAACAAGGATCACTCAATGAAAGGAATCTTCTTAATGCAAAATGTCAAGGGTAAAAACTAATCGATGCATACAAGGATGAGAATTCATCTACCCAAGCACCTAATCACCTTCTACCTTATTCTAAACTCATTATTCCCTTTCCTAAGCTACCTTTTCCCGAGGCTCTTTGCCTTTCTTTCCCTTCACTTCTTCTTTCAGATTCTTTGATAGTCTTGTGGGACTTCTTCTTTGATCTTTGGAGAATGGTTTCGGTTTCTACTTGGCTCTCTTTTGTGGCGTTTCTTTGCTTGTCACCTTTGGTGTTGTTGGCCGGATTTTGACTTTGTTTCTTGGCCATCTTTGCTTCGTTGAAACCGTCATCTCGCTGTTTTATTGTCCCCATTTGACTCCATAGCACCCTTTTGCCCATTTCTTCTCCCTTCTCCCTAGATAAACATTTAGTACAAACTCTTTCCTAGTCTACCCGAGATATCGTTTTAGCACAACGGTATCATGCCGTTACGATCTCCATGAACCACTTAGGCTATATTGACTCGCGATGTGAGCCAACGTCTACATGAGAATCTAACCTTGTCAGCCTAAACCCAACACTTTTTGCCTAAGAAGATTCAAAAGATATGCAAGAGACCTCACATTTCACTCACAAAAGTGTTTAGCTTTAAACAAAAGGTTTGGCTTGGGTGTGGTGAAGTACTTGGACTAGCAAAGAGTGGTATAAAAAGGGAAAAAGAAAGTCCAAGTGAAGATCCATGAGTTGAAATCGGAGTACAAGCATGACAATAAATTTTCAAATTTCTAGTTCAAGTTCATTAGGGAAAAGATTCAAATCAAAATGCTTTAGCCGAGACAGAGTTTTAAAACACGAATTCCAAGTGTGGTGCTGCCTTTAATTCAGTTCAAATCAGAATGCATCAAATAAACAAGAACCAAGGCATTAACTTCATGACTTAAAAATGGCTATTTACAAGGATAGTTTACAATTTACACCATATGCGAATGATATGAATCCTATATGAATGCATCTAGACTCAATCCTACGATGAAAAATGCAACTATATGCTTGAAATTTTTTTAATTTTTTATTTATTTTTGTGTGGTTTTTCTTATGCATGAGACTAAAATATGGAAATGAAAAATAAGAAAACAAAACACATGTTATATACACAACCCTCCCCCAAACTTAAATTACACAGTCCCTGTGTCACAAAAGTTCAAATGGAGGCAACCAAAATACCAAGAGTGCAAGGGGAGTGCAGTTTAGGAGGAGAGAAAGAAGTTACCTACGTATCGGCTTCAAGCCGTTATGGCAGCCCGAAATATCACCCACACGCCTTGTGAATTTCTTCTTCTTGGGCGTTCATCACCTTTAGCTATCAAGTCCACCTATAAAACTCCTAAGAACATCATACTAAAGAGAACAAGCAAGAAAACTAAAAAAATGATAAGCTTGGGGTGCTTCCCAAGAGCGCTTGTTTAACGTCACATAGCTTGACCTTGCACACTTTTAGGAACATGGAGGAGGATGGAGTGGAATTAAAGTTCCTTCCCCTTTCTTCACAAACAATGTGTTGGCTCCCACATAGAACCTCTCCTTGCGTTTCCTGACCCTCTTCTTCTTACCTGGTGGTTCATCATCAAGCTTCACACTAACCCCATCAAACATTGCTAAGAGGCTTTCACAATCAAAGCTTACTCCATCATACTCATTGTGGTCTAGTGAGTCTTCTTCTTTCATAACCTCAACAATGAACCCCATGAGATGCTCTTGCACGTAAGGAGGCTTCTCAACACTCCCTTCTTCTTCACGTGTTATGGTGCCACAAAAGCTTGAGATTGGTGGCTTCATTGGAAAGCTTACTTCACCATTCACCATCTTAAGTGTGACTCTCTTCTTGGTGAAGTTATCTCAGCACCAGCAGTATTCAAGAATTGAGTTCCAAGCAGCAAAGGAAGCTCTTTAGAATGGACCATATCCATCACTATGAAATCGGTTGGGATAGTGGATTTCCCAATCTTCAAAGGATAGTCTTCTATGACTCCAATAGGCTGCCTTGATAATGCATCCACTAAAGTGATTTCAGAATGAGAGGGCTTTAGCTCGCTGATACTCAATGTCTTTGCCATATCCGATGACATCACATTAACACTAGAGCCTGAATCCCACAAGGCCTCTTCTACTTTCAAACCTCCAAGCATGCAAGAGATTAAGAACTTTCCCGGATTGCCTAGCTTGGTGAGAGTAGTGGGCTCATCCTTTGCCTTCCTTGGACTATCAAATGAGTGCATTAACCGCTCCACTTGTGAATCTCACGTGGTCCTCAACAAGAAATAAGGTCTCCACTTGAGGCAAGGTAGCACCAGCTTCTTTCATGTCTTTCCTTAACCTTGATAGGACCAACTTTTGTGCCTTGGTGAGTTTGCGGTAAGGGAATGGTAAAGGAGGCTTGTACATGGGCAAATTTTCAAGGGAAGTATCATATTTATGGAACATAGATACTTCTTTACCATTCTTGGTTTCAGCTCGTGCCTTGTTGACAGGTGGCTCTTGTTTCTCTTTTGAAAGCACCAAAAGTTCTTTGTAAACCTCCATGAGCTTGTCTTGCTCAACAAATCCTAAGCTATGTACTCTACTTGGGGCTTCTTAGCTACCACTTGAGCTGCAGATTCCATGTACTTAACCTTATTCTTGAGACAAACAAGCCCCCCACACTTAAACTCAATGACCCCATTGATCTTTGCATCAAAACCGCTAGTAGAGAAGTCTTCTTCTTGAGTTCCATAAAGTAGGTTCTCAACTTCTCTTACAGCAGCTGCAGACTCCTCATTGGTGATATCAGCTTCATAGATGAAGTGACAATAGTCTTTGGGCTTAGCTACACTCTTTCTCGGAATTGAGCTTTGTGGCTTAGAAGAAGAAGCCTCTAGATTCTCCAAATGAGTGACTGTGTGATTTAAGTTTGGGGGAGTACATAGCACATGCATTCACTTAGAATAGATATCGTGCATTCATCTAATTGCATATAAAAAAATTGAATTTTTTTGAAAATTATCCCACAAAAAGAAAACCATTTAGTTGCATTTCCATTTTAGGATTGAGTCTAGATGCATTCATTTAGGATTCATAGCATTCACATAGGGTGTAAATTGTAGTGAATCCTTGTAAATAGCCATTTTTAAGTCATGAAGTCAATACCTTAGTTCTTGTTTGTTTGATGCATTCTGAATAAGACCGAGCTTAAGGCAGCACCACATTCGGAATTCCTCTTGTAAAATTTGGTCTTGGCTAAATGCATTGTGATTTGAACCATTTTCGTATTGAAAATTTAATTATCTTGTTCATGCAAGGAACGCAGCAAAAAGAGCAAAGAGCCGAAACCGATCTCCAGCAAAGAAGAAGTCCCCCGAAGGTGACCAGAAAAGGTAAAATGAGGAGGAATAACGGGTATAAGGCGAAATGCCTAAGAAAATGGTAGCCTAGGAAGGGACAGATTACACTAAGGTAGAAAACGAATATGTGTTTGGGTAGATGAGAATTTACTCTTGTATGCATCCATTAGTTTTTGCCCTTAGCATTTTGCATTAAGAAGATTCCTTTCATGAGTGAACCCATTCAAACACTTAACCCATTCGCACTACGAGTTCACCTTTAGCTCGTGACCTGAACCCCAACCAAGTGAGTTAAATAATAAGCATGAATAGGATCCACGCTTTAGATTTTCTGATGAATGTTAAAGGGAATTAGGAATTTGAATGTGTATCTAAGTTGAGGTTGATTTTGCTTGATGATGTGTTGAATGTGGCTAAGGCTTTTTGAGTAAGTAGAATTCGGTCTGCATCCTAGAAACCTGAACTTAGACATTGACTTTATTTCTTTTAAATGGCGTTTTGGATTCAAATTTATACTCTTTTTTCAAAACTCACCCCTCTGGTTGGCTTTTGCTTGAGGACAAGCAAAAAGGCAAGATTGAGGGTGTTGATATCTCTGTAAATTACACCTTTTTCATTTGTATTTCATACTAGTTAGGATCCCATTCATACACTTTTATCTTAGTTTTTGTTTCATTTCCACTCATGTGAGGTCTAGATGCATTAGGTTAGGTCTTTACATATTCTTGCATGTTTGGAATGTTTTCTCGGGTACTATGGTGTATGGAGGATGGTCCGAGGAAGAAGGTCCAAAGAGAGATCAAAGAAGGGGAAGATGGACGATATCGAGCATGGATCACGACTCCTTAGCCGCTACGGGCAAGCGCATAGGCGAACCTCGACGACTAGCAGCAACTTGATCCCGAAGCAGGCATCCCATAATAAAGATCCCACAAGATGTTCCTCGAAGACGGATATCGGAGCAAGGCATCAGCGTTAGCCCGATATTGGCAGCAGGCGAAGGACTTCACAACGGCAAGATCCCGAAATCGATCCCCGATATAGAGGTTGCCCGAAGAACACAAAGAGTTAGCATTTCGGCTTGCTTCCACGACATGAAGCCGATACTCTACAGTCCAAAAGAGTACCCATAAGTGGTCCCAATACTTAGGGTTTTTCCTCTTTTGTGTTTAAAAACACATTGTCCCCCATGCTTATCTCTCTCTCTCGTTCCACTTTTTAATTTCTCTCTTTCTTGTAACCGAAACTCTTAGTTATTTCACCATTAAAGCTTTGTTTTAAAGGTTGAATCTTTTAAGTTATTTTGAAGTTTTCAAGTCTTGTTTCATAGCATTTCTTGTTAAATCTTCTTTCTTTTCTTGTTTTTGACTATCCTGCTAGCCATGAGTCACCTTCTTGTCCTTATGGATCTTGAGATTTCTCAAATAGCGAGTGAGTAGTCTTTTCAACGATTTTGATGGGTTAAAAAAACCAAGGAACTCTCGGATTTACATTTCTTGCTTAGCTAGAACATAAAGTTTGATTTTTTTCTTGTTTATTGTTCTCAATACTTAGTTGATAAGCGGTTTCTTGGTGGGACTTAACAATTACTCAAGCTACTACTCATGTCATTGTAATACTTGAGGATCAATCCATATGGAAATGGTTAAGACACTAGGAATTCATACAATTTCTTAATCTAAGCTAGCAATAAAGTTTTGGAATTTAACTAACAACCTAAGAGATCAAACAAACCAAATCAAAGCTAATTAACTACTAATCAAGAATATCAAAAGACTAAAACGAATCCAAGGATGATGTTATCAATCTAAGGTGTTCCAAGAATCAATCTTTGATGCCAATCAATAACATAACATGCTAATCCCTAAGCTTAGAACTCAATAGCTAGACTAATCCACTTTCATGGCACTAATCTTCATTAATCATCATGATACGATTCTGGTATGGCTCGACAAGAATCCTTCCAAGACCTTTCACTCTAAGGGGTAATGTGATAATCCTAAGCTTCTGGTGGCTTGTGTAGACCCAACAAAAGGTATATTAAACCTGATGCCTGGTACTATCATAAACTATCCAAAGGAAGATAGGCGGTGGAACCTCCAAATGAAGATTTGTGTAGAACCAATAGCAAGTATATTAAACTCACCACCTGATCTATTTCAACACAAGCCAACACCTTTTGGTTGATAGAATGGTCACACAAGAGACTGCG
>JAHZTW010000001.1:148840707-148872408 GCA_020283515.1 Alliaria petiolata | reverse complement strand
AAAAAGTTGGTTGTTATTTCTCAAAGAGATTACAAGAGTATTTATAAGAAATACTTTGTAGAAAACTAGACAAATAAATTGTCTTGAAAATAATTAAAGACTAAAACTTAATGAAAGAAATTAAAAATGTGTTTGAATAACTCTTGGCCTCCAAAGTGACTCTCGAATCTCCATTTTCGTCACTTTTCTTTGACCAGAAAATAAAGTGTTATTTTGGGTTTTCTTGGGCCTGAATTAGATTCAAAAGAGGCTGGACTTGGTAGCTATCTTTCCCAAACGAATTCTGCACATTCTTCTTGTCCAGAACTTCACAAATAAGTCCATTAAGTGCATCTCCAAATTGCTTGGCTTGCAATAGCTTCAGAATGGGTTTAGAAAACCATGTGAACCAATTTGCCTCATTAAAACCTTTCCTGGAAAACCCATTGGGATAAAACCAAGGATAAAAAAAAAGAGTACAAATGGTCACAACCCATTTGTAAGCTTTATCTTCACTTTCAGGTCCAAGCTTAGTTTTCACCTCGGCAACAACTGTAATCTCGGCATTAGGATGTAGCTCGTCATGAGGTTCAACTAGCATTTAGAACACTAAACAAGGAGGGAAATGGAAGAATCTAATCCGAGACATCAAAATTAACCCTTAAAACACCCTATATCTAACCCATCCTTAGATCCTAATGAAACTACTCACTAATCATGGTTAAACCCTCAAATCCTATGAAAGAAATAGAGTTAAACATGATTAGAGAGATAGAGAATGAAAGATTAATAAATACAAGTACTAAATTGCATCAAACTTTAAAGAAATGTCTTACAAATTACTTAAAAACCAAAAAGAGAAGATTTTCTAAGTAAGAACAAGAGATTAAAAGATACTTAGGAAAAATTAGGTCTTTTCCTATTTATAGTGAACAGTGGACGACCCGGGTCAACCCGGAACAAACTGGTTATTGACCCGGTTAAGGGCTAAAAATCGGGCAACGTATCGAGCTTGGTAGGTCGTACGCAGCTCGATACGCTGCTAAAAGTTTCTTCAAGGAGTGTGTCGAGCTTAGTAGCTCCACACATATGCCCGATACGCCGTCTTCAAACTTCGGATGAGATGTGTGTTGACCTTAGCAATCCGATACGAATGCCCGATACGCCATATTCCGAAACTCCGGGTGGCCTGTGTATCGAGCTTAGTTGCTCGACACAATCGTTCAATACGAGCACTCCGTCTTCCCTGCCGAGCTATATCGACGTTTGTAGGTCGACACCAAGGTCGACACACTTCTAAAACTTGCCTTTTGCTTGCCCTCAAGCAAACAAACATGACAAATCCAAGAGAGAGTTTTAAAGGTGGGAGCTCATTATCCAAAAAATGCCAACAAATACAATCAACTCAATGTCCTAGTTCTAAATCCTAAGACCCATTTGAATTTATCCTACCCCAATTACTAAGCCCTAAGCTAGCCTCGATATATGAGAGCTAGAATCTACATGAGAGCCTAAACTTTTCGTCTCAAACCTAACACTTTATGCTAAGTTTAATCAAAATAAGGCCTGACAATGAATATCACTAGAACATTTGGCTTTTAAGGAGGTAAGGTAGGGTGGGGGTACTACTTGAGCTAGCAATAGAGTGGTAAAGTGAGTAAGAAAACTCAAGTATGTCTATTATCCATGAATTCACTTTCAATGCAAGGCATGATATTTAAATGTCAAATTTTGGTTCAAGTGAGTAGAGTTGGCAATCAATTTCAAGACCCTATTTCGACAAAAATCTAGTGGCAAGTGAAGTGGTCCAAGCATGGTTCTTCCTTACTTTCAAGATTTGTTTAAATGCAACAAAGAACTACTAACTAGGGCATTGAATTGATTACATGAGTTGGCATTCTACAAGGATTGCCTCATCATTGCTCCCAATGAATATGAATGCAATTCCTACATGCAATGCACCTAGACTCAATCCTAAAATGCAAATGCAACATCTAAATGACTTTTTTTTTTGGAAAATTTTCAAAATTTTCAATTTTTTTGGTTTTTCTATGGCTTAAGTGAATGCATGAGACTCAAAATGCATAAAAAAAAAATAAGACTCACAAAACACAATGTCAAATCTCTCAAGCTCTCCCCCAAACTTATATTACACAGTCCCTTGTGTAATAAAAGTCTAGAGGAGACCTCAATCAATCATGACATTAAACACAAAATGAAAAGCTAAAAGAAATATATACAAGAGAGGTGGAGGTACCTCAAAATTGTGAAAAGGAGGATGATCCTAAGGAGATCGATTGGTTACTTGAGGAGGGAGATTGGCTTGGTTTCCTCTTCCTTGGCCGTCCTTCGTAGGAAGAAGAGCGAGGTGGGTCTTCTTGGACCGGTTTCCTTGGGCGCATCTCGAATGAATGGCGCCTATCAAGGTCCGTTTCACTCTCTCCTTCATCCGTCTCCTCACCTGCATCGCTTGTGCCCTCTTGTCTACCCCTTGTGGAGGACTTTCCCTTAATGATGGTCTTTAGCCCCTTGACCGTCTTCTTCAAATCCTTCACCGTCTCACCAAGCTTCTTGATAGCCCGGTCTTGATACTTGCTCCACCTCTTGAGAAGAGAAATGTGTGCATGGGCTTCTCTCAATGCCGGGCTTGGCATCGGGTCTATGCAAGAGGCGAAGTAATACCTCTCGCTACCGTAAACCGGGCTCGGAGCTTTGTCCTCGACCTCCATATCTTCTTCCTCTTTAAGAACTTGACTTGGGTCAAAGTCAAATGTCTCTCTCTTGGCAATGGAGTGGAGAGGAGGACCGATAGCCGGATTGTGGAGATCCTCGTATGGGGGAGAAAAGTCGATGTGGGAGATGTTTTGGAATGAGGTGGCTTGCAACTTTGGGAGAAACATGGTCCTCCCAAGGTAGAAGATGTCCATCCACTCGGGCTCTAGACCATCCGTCCCTAGCCGATGCCCACAAGCTTCGAGAATAGGGGTGATGATCCCGCCAATGCTGAGCTCGGGGTCCTTGTCTTTCATAGTGACAATCCAATCTTGGTAAGAGAGCAGCTGCCTAACTAATAGGTTAACCATGCCGGTTCCTGTCCTGTCCCCTCAGACTCTTGTGCCTCCTCTCGTGTGAAACCCGGTGAACCTTGCAAGACCCACATCTAGCAACTCGAGCTCCTCTTTGGCGACTTTCCCGGCCTCCTTCCTTGCATAGAAGGTGTGAGCAAGAGCTTTCTGTGCATACCTCAAGGCTGGATGCCTTATCAAAGTCCCCGTGCTTCCTCCCGGCTTGAACTTCCCAACCGCGATTGTCTCCCACAAGCCCTTCAACTAACACTCATCAATGGTGAGCATCTTTGTTCTCCTCTCTCCTTCTCGGAATCCAAAGACCTCATTTAGTTGGCGGAAGGTCATTGAGTAGATGGTCCTATGGATCTTGAATTTGATGTAGCCATGACCATGTAGCGGTGGCGAATCTTTACCCTCATAGTAGAAGTGCGCGGTGAGGGAAGACCAGAACTCGCATGTCGCAAGCTTGTGAGCTGGACGAGCCATGGTGATGATCTTATCTAGACCCATGTTCTTGAAGAGAGCTTGGAAGTCCTCATAGATTCACAAGGCACGCAGCGTCGGCTCATGCAGATACTTTGTTGTCTTAAACCGCATGCCCATGTATGCCTTAAGGAGTTCCTCGGGTGAGAGCTTCTTTTTAGGCCCCTATTGTGTGGCCTTTGCCTTCCCCTTGGGAGCTCTCGTGACTGGCTCATTTCTTGCCCCAAGCGTCAACTGCTCCTCCTCACTACTAACCTCTCGGTCTTCAACTACTTGCCTCTTCCCTTGGCTATTCGATGACCTTGCTTGAGAGCTTGCTCCTTGTTTTGTTGCATCTCCTCTTGCTCTTCCCATTGTTCCTACAAGAGAGACAAAGCTTGTAGAGAGAGCAAGCACCACATTTTGAACAGCAAATAGCAGCAACTAGTAGGCAACAAACAAGATCAATGCTAAATTTTCGAAAATTTTCTCTAATTTCACACTTAGCAAAATTTTGCCAAATTGAGAATTTTCAAATCACCCACATTCGAGTGCTACCTATTGGCAATCCATAAACATGATCAATGAAAACTAATGCAAGTGAAAACCCCAAAATCTAACAAGGTTCAAGAGTTTAATTTTAATTTTCGCACCATGAACCCTATATGCCAAATTTTCAAAAATTGACCATGAAAATCCTAATGTAGCACTCGAAATCTACTCCCTAACTGTATTCAAGCAATGCTCAAGCCACAAACAATCAATTCGAACATCCTAAAGCAAAAATTCCCAATCTTTCCACCATTAGAGCAAAAGATGAAAATCTTGGTTTGTGAATTGATTACCTCGTGAGTGGCTTAAAGGATGAACGAGATTGACTTAGAAACAATGAGAGCACAAGGATACTAGCAATATGAACTTGGAATCACGAAAATTGCTTGAAGATTGAGAGAGAGAGACCTAAAATTTGCAAGTGTGTGTGTGGGGGGGCTGATATTCGTGTTTGGAGAAGAAGAAGGGGAAGAACCGGTTTAATTTGAGTGAATTAAACCGGTCAAACCCTGTTGACTTAGCTGGAAAAGGGGCGTATCGAGCTATGTAGGTCGATACATAGCTCGATACGCTTGCAGATGGGTCTTTTAAAACTGTATCAAGCTAGGTAGCTCGATACAGATGCCCGATGCAGGGGCCAGGCTTTCCCTGGCTCGCCTGTATCAGCCTTAGTAGGTCGATACAAAAACCCGATATAGCTCTGCCAAATTCCCTGTAAGAGCTGTATCGACCTTAGTAGGTCGATACATAGCTCGATACAGTGCCAAAAATTCCTTGGCAAGCTTTTAATCTTGGCTCAACCTCCTCAATCCAAACCTGTCATCCACAAACACTAGAAAACATATTACTGAATTAAAAAGTGCAAATATATATAAAGATAGACATGGGAGTGATATCTCTGTAGATTGCATGTTTTTAACACACATTCCATGCTAGTTAGGACCCCATTCATGCACTTTCATCTTAATTTTTATCACGTTTTTACTCATGTTAGGTTTAGATGCATTAGGTTAGGTTTTTGCATAGTCTTGCATGTTTGGAGTGTTTTCTCATGTGCTTTGAGAATGAGGATGGTCCGAAGAAGGAATCAAGGAGGGAGATCTCAAAAGGAGGACGAACAGATAATATCGAGCATGGATCACGACTCTTTGGCCGATATGGACAAGCGCATGATGAACCTCGACAAGTAGCAGCGACTTGATCCCGAAAGAAGCACCCCGGAGCGAAGATCCAGCAAGAGGATTTAATGAGGATGGATATCGGAGCAAGGCAACGAGAAGTGCCCAATCCGAGTAAAAAGGAGGACGAGCCATCACGATATGATCCCGAAGCACTTGCCCGAAATGAAGACTGCTCGAAGCACTTGCCCGAAATGAAGACTGCCCGAAGCACTTGCCCGAAATGAAGACTGCCCCAAGCACTTGCCCGAAATGAAGACTGCTCACCACGACTTGAGCCCGAAACGCTACAGTCCAAAAGAGTACAATTTCGGGAAAGTGGTCCCAAAGTTTTAGGTTTTTCCTCTTTCATGTATAAATACTATTGTCCCCCACGCCTATCTCATCATCACATTTTCCAGTTTTAATTTTCTGTCTTCTTTGTAAACCGAGAACTTCTAGTATTTTCCACCATTGAAGCTTGTTTCAAAGCTTTGATTTTTATGTTATTTTAAAGTTTTAAAAAGTATCGCTTAGTGTTATTTCTTAAAGCTTCTTCCTTTTCTTGTTTTTGACTATCTCTCAAATCATGAGTAACCTTATTATCCTCATGGATCTTGAGGTTTCTGAAATGGCGCGTGAGTAGTCCTTTTGAGGATTTTGATGGGTTAAAAGAACCAAGGAATTCTCGGATTTAGATTTCTTGCTTAGCTAAAACATAAAGTTAGATTCTTTCTTGTTCATTATTCCTAAATCTTAGTCCAGCTTGATCATCTAGGCTAAAGATCACAAGCGGCTTGACATGAAAACCACGTGCTTGCTTAGCCGGATCTATGAACAAGAGTTTGATTCCTTAGGCTCAGACGAACCATCTGTCTAAGGGTCTTACGGTTCAATAGGGACGTTGCTCTATGCTTGTTTCTTCTATTGTACCGCTATGCGAGAGCTAGTCTATGGTGATAGAGATTCAAAGAGTTTAGACCCAAAAACCATGAGCTAAACGATTTAAGGATCCCTTTACCTAAGAATCACCATCTAAGACCAAGTCTTGATGTGATCCAAAAGCTTCACCTTGATAAATGACCCGAGAGTTACCTAGTTCATAATACTCATCAAGATCTTTCTTTTACTTAGAAAGATTATCTTTTTATCGTTGAAATCTTTACTTCTTGCTCAAATAGTTTAAAGTTCATCTATTTGTGATCTTGAGTGACACAAGATCCAACCTTTAGTTTCTTTTAGTAGTAAAATCTCTATCTTTCACCATATCGACTTGACTTATAACGACCAACATAACCGATTTGTTACTAAACACTCCCAAATGGATTGATACCCATACACTATACTACATACGGTTGACAGTGTTGGGTCATTGACCTAACAGGCCTAAAACACCTTGTTGTCAATTGGCGCCGTTGCCGTTTGGGGTTAAGTTCAGTCATTTCAGTTCTTGGAAGTTACATGGACATGCTTTTCGTTTTCAAAACATTTAACACTTCTACCGTTATTTCTCTGTTTTAATAGGTACATGAACCTACGTTCACACGGTACAACAAATATTGTTCCCCAAATCGACGAAATACACATGCTCGAAAGATCATGTAGAAGAAATCGGGAACAAGCCGATATTGCAAACCGTATGACGATGGAAAACCAACAAGGTGCTCAAGGTGCTCAAGGAGCTACGGGCGCAGCTGGTGCACAAGGCCAACAAGGCCACCAAGGACCACCAGGTCCACAAGGCGTACAAGGTGTCCAGGGACAGCCTGGTGTTGCAGCTGCTCAAGGAGCTGTGAGGCAAATCGGTGCAGGAGATGCACCGATATCGACTGCAAGCCGACACGGTATCCAGCCGCCACCAGTACAGAACAACAACTTCGAGATTAAGAATGGTCTCATCTCCATGGTGCAGACCAACCGATTCTTCGGGCTGCCCTTGGAAGACCCACTTGACCATCTTGATCAGTTCGATCGTGTCTGCGCCATGACCAAGATAAACGGAGTAAGCGAAGATGGATTCAAGCTGCGTTTGTTTCCCTTCTCACTGGGGCACAAAGCACACGCATGGGAGAAGACACTGGCCCACAGATCGATTACCTCGTGGGCAGATTGCAAGAAGGCTTTCCTGACAAAGTTCTTCTCCACATCGAGGACAGCCCGATTAAGAAACGAAATCAGTGGTTTCACTCAGAAATCCAATGAGACCTTCAGTGAAGCCTGGGAATGATTCAAGGGTTACACTACTCAGTGCCCACACCATGGATTCAGCCAAGAATCACTCCTCAGTACACTATACTGAGGTGTCATTCCCAAGATTCGGATGTTGCTCGATACGACGAGCAATGGAAATTTCCTAGCAAAAGTCGTAGAAGATGGTCTCGAGCTAGTTGAAAACTTAGCTCAGAGTGACTCTTCTTACCACGAAGATTATGACAAATCCAACCGTGGTTCCAAAGAAAAAGTGGATGGAAGCCGGAAGGTGATCAAAGAGCTAAATGAGAAGCTTGACAAGTTACTACTTGTCCAAACTCAAAAAGAGGTTCATTTCGTGGAAGAACTCACTCAAGTCCAAGAAGGGGAGGACGTTTAATATGAAGATGTTAACTACATCCACGCTCAAGGAGGGTATAACACTTGGAGACCCAACAACAACATTTCTTACCGAAGCACGAATGTCGCAAACCCCCAGGACCAAACCTACCATCAACAACAAAGAGGGGGAGCAAAAGAATTCGTGACTTACACGAATCAACAAGTCTTTGTACCACGATTCCCATTTCAAGGCGGCTACCCGCCACGACAACAAGCCAGTGCACCTCCTGGTTTCCAACAACAACAAGAAAACTCACCTGCTCTAGCTGGTTTTGACTTGGAAGGCACTCTAAAGCAAGTCCTCCAAGGTCAAACACATATCCAGGTGGATATACACAAACGTTTTTCTGAAGTGCATAACAAGATTGATGGTGTCAACACGGAACTATCCGGGAAGATTGAAGCCTTGGCCGCTCGTGTCAAGACACTTGAAAACAACAAAGGCATTGCATCTACAAGCCAAACAAGCAACCTTCCTGGAAAATCCGTCATGAATCCAAAGGAGTATTGCCAAATGATCACCACTTTCGAAGCAGAAAAACGGGATCTACCCGAAATCACTTCTCCAAAACAGGCTCAAGTCGATGAGAACATCGACATCCTAGGAAGGGGAGGGAATTCTAAAAATTTGGAAGTCCCTGAAGAGAAAGCAGCAGCTGATCCACCAAAAGCACCATTCCTGCGAGTCTACAAACCGCCAATGCCATACCCCAAGAAGCATAAGAAACGTCTCATAGAGGAACAAGAGGCCGAATTGATCGAAACATTGAAGAAAGTTGAAGATATATTCAACAATGCCGACGAGACCAAGACTATTCAAGATTTACTAGTAGCTTTGAAGGAAAAGCTCTATGCCGATGCAATGGCAACCATTGGAAGAAATGCAGCAGCTCGTGAAGAGAAACCCAAGGAAGAAACCTTGGTAGTAAAGAAGCTCGAAGATCCAGGGTCGTTCACTCTGCCATGCACACTCGGAGGAATCACCTTTGATAACTGCCTGTGTGATATCGGGGCAAGCATCAATGTGATGAGTCTAGCCACGGCTAAGCGTCTCAGCTATGACACTTATACCGACTGCAAGAAGTCGTTATCACTGGCCGATGGGAGTGAGAGAAAGACAGTTGGAAAGCTATTGGACCTACCTCTCATGATTGGGAACGTGCTACTACCAAGCGATTTTCTGGTGATAGAAATGGATCAAGATGTCAAGGTGACCCTACTATTGGGAAGACCATTCTTAGCTTCTGCCGGTTGCATGTTTGATTGCAAAAGCGGGAAGGTGGAGCTGAGATTAGCTAGAAGCTTGGTAATGCATTTTGACACTAAAAGAAAATGGGTCAATGAGAAGGAACATGCATACTCTCTTGTGCTCAAGAAAACGATTGAGAAGACCGAAGACCCATCCCTGGAAATATGCTACGATGGAGCTAGCTTTGATGGGGTTTGTCTCAATGCAATATTCAAGGGACAACCAGAAAAAGTCCAAGAAGAACCAAAAGAGATGATAACGTGCAAGAAGTCCTATGTGCAAGTGCAAAGGAAAGGTTAGACCCTTTGCTTACCTTAAGGTGATAAAAGACACCGATTTGACCAATCAAAAGGGTTATAAGGCAAGCAAGGAAGGGACCCCCAATGTATATATGGCTGATTTTATCTCTATGATCAAGCAAAATAAGGATCCTCCCACAGGATCGAGGGGTGCTCATTTCCCCATTTCACACTGAAAAAGAATCAAGACAATTCAAGCTAAGTGACTCAAAACAAAGCGCTCTTGGGAGGCACCCCAAGCTTATCCATGTACATATTAATGCTTTTTCTAGTCTAGTTTAATGTTTTCAGGATCCCATGAGAGATAAGGAGGGGTCGCTTGTACAAAAAGAGGAACAAAAACCAATGTGAGGATTGTTTAGCACAGCAACATGATGTAATATCGGGCTAACACCACGATATCATCCCAGGACATTCCATGTCGAGCAGGCACAACGGTGTGTAGCCGATATGGAACGAAGCCCAAGCCAGACAATCTTTACCAGGGTTAAATACCGGGAACAAGCCGATATCCAGATTGACATTCCTACCATATCGGACTTAACCCGATATGGCCGTCCAGGTACAATGGTAGGAGCAACAAGGAGCGGAGCTGTTCTTGGAAGATCAAGGGATTACCAAACGGAGAAGAGAGACGGAAAGAGACCAGTGGGAAGTTCCAGCCGAGCTGCTACGGCTCGCTCACCCACACGTGCATCGGGAAGGAGGAATACAAGCTCCCGACCCACATTGGCCGATATGCGTGCAGCATTCAGGCGAATGGAGTTCAAAGCCACATGCTACCCCCATGAAGACACGATGGTCGAATTAGGCATCTACGAAGACTGCCAGATCCTCTTCAACGCGATGGGTCTAAGGCGTTTCATGGAGAACGCCTATGCGTCTCACGACGAGGCAACCTTCCAGTTCCTGGCAACACTGGAAGTGACCTTTTATGCCTTTGGAGAGGAGACTCCAGAGGAAGATGGAGACGGCTACATCCGCTTCAAGTATGGAAGCGAGACTCACCGAATGTCATTTCGAGATCTCGAGTCGATATTCGGATTCAGCCAAGGGATATGCGCGAGATGACCATCAGCATCGAAAGGGAGGAGCTGGAGGCACTGTGGGGGCACATTGGGGTGGGCACTTACAAGCTCGGAGTGACAAGAGCACCATGATAAGGCACCCAGCCTTGAGGTATGTGCAAAGAGCTATTGCTCATACCTTCTTTGCAAAGAAGGAGTGTGGAGCCGTCCTGACCAGGGAGCTGGAGATAATGGATGACGGTCTGGTAGAAATCATCCAAGAGACCCGAAACGGAACTAAGCTGAAGGGAAGCAGACGGAGCACCGGGCTAATCACGATTCTGCTCAAGGATCTCCTCCACTACAACTCGTGGATGATCTCCACACCAAGCGAAAGGCCCCAAGTAGGCTGTAGAGGAGTCGTGTCTGCCATCCTTAGGGGAGCTGGTGTTGACCTCGAGGAGCCAACACACGGGATTCGCTGGATAAACATCGGGTACTTGAAGAAATGCCAGTTTCTCGGGAAGCCATATCGGCATGGACACCGATATCAGTTCACGCTTCCATCCGAGAGAGCAGCCGTAATGTTCCTTCCAAACCCGTACCTGACCACGATAAGGGAACCCCTGCATCTGGATTTTGAGCCACAGGACGTCCATCTTTTTCCCTATGGAGCTGACTTCTATGGGGAATACGAGGAAGAATATCGGGAGGAAGCCGATATAGTCGCTGAAGAGGAAGGAGAAAATGAAGACGACTATGAGGACCCTACGGCCGAGTATGGTTTCCCTCTCTACAGAGCGGATCGTTACCATTTCGACCCGATCACAAATGCAACGCATCGAACCCTCAAAACGGCTCACGATCGGATCAACCTACTCCAGCGGTACTGCAAATGGCAGGACCGCTCAATTAAGAAGCTAGTCTCCATCATGAAGGAGATTAAAGGACACGTGAAGGGTCTGAAAGGCCAAATCAAGTCGCTCACTTCGAAGCTGAAGGAGTCGACGCCATCACCACGACTTGAAGCCGATATGTCATCCGGAGAACCAGGAGAAGAAAGAGAAGAAGAGTCTGACGAAGCAGACAGCCAAATGCTTCAAGAGAGGCATTCCTTCTCATTCCTGCCAACGGAGCACGCGCTAAGTGATCCAGGAAGGCATTCCAGCCAAGAAGGAAGCATATCGAGGAAGAGGCGTGCAAGCCAGTCCCCGATACCGGAATCGGACAACCCTTCCTTCTCGACCAGTGAGGACACCACGTCCTCACATCACACCGAGCAATGAGGTAACACTCAGGAACCATTGTACATAAGCATTTTCTTTTTCTTGAATTTTTGCATTCTCCTAGGATCGTATTCTTCCTCTCTTCTATCACACAAGGACTGTGTGATTTAAGTTTGGGGGAGTATGTAGTACATGCATTCACTTAGATTAGACATCATGCATTCATAAAATTTGCATAGAAAAACACAAAAAATTGAAAAATTTTGAAAATTTATTCTACAAAAAGATTCATGTAGTTGCATTTCCATTCTAGGATTGAGTCTAGATGCATTCATTTAGGATTCATAAGCATTCGCATAAGGTGTTAAGTATGATGAATCCTTGTAAATAGCCATTTTTAAGTCATGAACTCAATGCCTTAGTTCTTGTTTGTTTGATGCATTTTGAATTAGACTGAGCTTAAGGCAGCACCACACTTGGAATTTATCTTGTGAAATTCAGTTTTGGCTTGATGCATTGCGACTTGAACCATTTCCCTAATGAACTTGAACCGTTAATTTGAAAATTTAATTATCTCGTTTATGTTTGTCAAATAGCTCATGGATTTCACTTGGACTTTCTTTTCCTTTTTACCACCCTCTTGCTAGTCCAAGTACCAGACCACACCCTAAACCAAAACCTTTGTTTTTAAACCATAAACACTTTTGTGAGAGCATGTGAGGCCTTTGCACCATTTTCGAATCTTCTTAGGCAAAAATTGTTGGGTTTAGGCCGACAAGGTTGGATTTCCATGTAGACGTTGGCTCACATCTCGAGTCAACACTAGGATAGGTGGTGTAGATACTGAAACGGCTTGAAACCGAAATTTGAGGCCGATATTGATGGTTAGACTAGGAAGGGGGCTTAAGTTTCGATAGCTGATATATTGACAGAAAAGGGAAAAGAAGGAAACCACTGAGTCAGACGGGGACATGTATAAGGGAGATGGCGGCAACAAGAAGGCTCGAAACCAAAAGAAGAAAAGGCGATTCCAAAAAGAAGCAAAAGAAGGCCAAACAACAAAGTCCAAATCCGGCCAATAACACCAAAGGTGAATCACAAGGAACGCACACAAGGAGCCAGAAAGCCGAAACCGATCTCCAACAAAGAAGAAGTCCCCCGAAAATGACCAGGAAAGGTAATATCGAGGAGTAATAACGGGTATAAGGCGAAATGCCAAAAGAAAGGGTAGCTTAGGAGGGAGTAGTTTAGACTAGGGTAGAAAACAGAATAGATGTTCTGGGTAGATGGAAGTCTATCCTTGTATGCATCCATTGGTTTTTACCCTTAGCATTTTGCATTAAGAAGGTTCCTTTCATGAGTGATCCCACTTAAACACTTAACCCGTTCGCACTACGAGTTCATATTTAGCTCGTGACCTTACCCTGAACCAAGTGAGTTGATTGACAGGTATGAATGAGATCCACGCTTTGAAATTTTCTTAATGAATGTGAAAGGGAATTGAGAATTTGAATGTGCATCTAAGTTGAGATAGATTTTGCTTAATGTTGTGATGAATGTGGCTAAGGCTTTTTGGATAGGTAGAATTCAACCTGCATCCTAGAAACCTGAACTTAGACATTGAGTTGATTTCCTTTAAATGACGTTTTGGATTCAAACTTACATCTTTTCTTTTAAAACCTCACCCCTCCGGTTGGCTTTTGCTTGAGGACAAGTAAAAATGCAAGTTTGGGGGTGTTGATATCTCTGTAGATTGTATGTTTTTAACACACATTCCATGCTAGTTAGGACCCCATTCATGCACTTTCATCTTAGTTTTTATCACGTTTTTACTCATGTTAGGTTTAGATGCATTAGGTTAGGTTTTTGCATAGTCTTGCATGTTTGGAGTGTTTTCTCAGGTGCTTTGAGAATGACGATGGTCCGAAGAAGGAATCAAGAAGGGAGATCTCAAAAGAAAGACAAACAGATAATATCGAGCATGGATCACGACCCTTTGGCCGATATGGACAAGCGCATGACGAACCTCGACAAGTAGCAGCGACTTGATCCCGAAAGAAGCACCCCAGAGCGAAGATCCAACAAGAGGATTCAATGAGGATGGATATCGGAGCAAGGCAACGAGAAGTCCCCGATCCGAGTAAAAAGGAGGACGAGCCATCAAGACATGATCCCGAAGCACTTGCCCGAAATGAATACTGCTCGAAGAATCATGAGGAAATTGCATATCGGCTTGCTCACCACGACTTGAGCCCGAAACGCTACAGTCCAAAAGAGTACAATTTCGGGAAAGTGGTCCCAACGTTTTAAGTTTTTCCTCTTTCATGTATAAATACTATTGTCCCCCACGCCTATCTCATCATCACATTTTCCAGTTTTAGTTTTCTGTCTTCTTTGTAAACCGAGAACTTCTAGTGTTTTCCACCATTGAAGCTTGTTTCAAAGCTTTGATTTTTATGTTATTTTGAAGTTTTAAAAAGTATCGCTTAGTGTTATTTCTTAAAGCTTCTTCCTTTTCTTGTTTTTGACTATCTCTCAAACCATGAGTAACCTTATTATCCTCATGGATCTTGAGATTTCTGAAATGGCGCGTGAGTAATCCTTTTGAGGATTTTGATGGGTTAAAAGAACCAAGGGATTCTCGGATTTAGATTTCTTGCTTAGCTAAAACATAAAGTTAGATTCTTTCTTGTTCATTATTCCCAAAGCTTAGTCCAGCTTGATCATCTAGGCTAAAGATCACAGGCGGCTTGACATGAAAACCACGTTCTTGTTTAGCCGGATCTATGAATAAGTTTGATTCCTTAGGCTCAGACAAACCATCTGTCTAAGGGTCTTACAGTTCAATAGGGACGTTTCTCTATGCTTGTTTTTTATATTGTACCGCTATGCGAGAGCTAGTCTATGGTGATAGAGATTCAAAGAGTTTAGACCCAAAAACCATGGGCTAAACGATTTGAGGATCCCTTTACCTAAGAATCACCATCTAAGACCAAGTCTTGATGTGCTCCGAAAGCTTCAGCTTGATAAATGACCCGAGAGTTACCTAGTTCATAATACTCATCAAGATCATTCTTTTACTTAGAAAGCTTATCTTTTTATCGTTAAAATATTTACTTCTTGCTCAAATAGTTTAAAGTTCAAATATTTGTGATCTTGAGTGACACAAGATCTAACCTTTAGTTTCTTTTAGTAGTAAAATCTCTATCTTTCACCATATCGACTTGACTTATAACGACCAACATAACCGATTTGTTACTAAACACTCCCAAATGGATTGATACCCATACACTATACTACATACGGTTGACAGTGTTGGGTCATTGACCTAACAGGCCTAAAAAACCTTGTTGTCCGGGAGTGCCTCCCAAGTGCGCTTGTTTAAAGTCACTAACCTTGACTTTTCAAACCCTTAGGCGTGGGGGTGAACAAGGAGTGGAATTGGCTTTCCTCCTCCTTTCTTGATGTACATGGTGCCTGCTCTAGCTTGCAACACCTTCTTTTTCTTCTTAGACTTCCTTGGTGGCTCAGCTTCATTTTCAACAACCTTGACGCCATCAAACATTGCTAGAAGACTTTCACCATCAAAGCTTGGCCCATCGTATTCATTGTGATCAAGGGTTTCATCCTCACTCATCATCACTCTAGTGAGACCCATCAGCTGCCCTTAGGTGGTTCTTCTTCAACTTCCTTAGTGTCACATGTGACTGTCTCACAAAGGCTCAAAACAGAAGGTTTCATAGGATAGAAGACCTTTGCATTCACATTCTTGAGAATCACTCTCTTGTTGATAAAGTCAAGGCTTGCACCAGCTGTGTTGAGAAAGGGTGTCCCTAGAAGAAGATGTAGCCTCGCTGCTTGGACCATATCCATCACAATGAAATCAGTTGGGACTAGACAATCCCCAACTTTCATGGATAATCTTCTACAAGGCCTAGAGATTGCCTTTAGGAAGCATCAACAAAGGTGATGTGTGATGAATACCTCTTCATAGTAGTGATTCCAAGGTTCTTGAACATTTCAAGGGACATCACATTGACACTTGAGCCGGAATCACACAAAGCTTCTTCAACCTTCATGTCTCCAAGAGAACAAGAAATCAAAACTTTTCCCGGATTACCCAGTTTTGGGATGACCTTGGACTCATTCCTTGCCATGCTTGTTGAATCTAGACCCTCTATCAGCTCTTCAACCTTCTCTATATTGGCAAGCATCTCCTTGATGAACTTTATTTGACCCTTTACTTGAGACAAACTCTCCACTTTGGGCAATGGTGCACCAATATTTTCCATACTCCCTCTAAAGGGGAATGGTAGCTTGTAGACAAGGAGATCATAAGCCTCAACTTCAGTCTTCTTAGCCACTTCTCTTTCCTTTTCGACAATACTTGCTTGTGTAGGGGTCACATCCTCCTTAAGCTCCGTTTTGCTCATTGGTTTGTCAACAACTAAATGATCATTTTCAATGACCGCCTCCCCAACTTGGATTTCAATGTCCTCATTGATTACAGCCTCATCAATAGGATCCTCAAATAGCTGCTTAAATTCAGCCACTACACGCTCATACTCTTCCTCATCAATAGAGTAGATGGCATTGCAATATTCCTTGGGATTGGTTTCGGGTTTACCGGGCAAAGAGGGTTGAGCTCGTGTAGAGGAGGAAGAAATGCCCTTGTTGTTCTCTAGTTGCTTGAGCTTGGAACTCAAAGTGTCAAACTTGGAGTTGAGGTCATTGTAAGAACAATCCACCTTGTTGTGTATTTTGGCAATCTTCATACTCACATCCATGACACTACTTGCTTGACCTTGGAGGATTTGTTGTAGAACATTCCTCACATCCAAATCTTGTGCAAACCCCGGTGGAGGACCTTGCTTAGACTGAAAATTCTCTTGGTTAACTTGGTTGTTCCCTTGGCAGTTGTTCTTGGGAACATAACCTTGTTGTTGCTTGTAAGGAACAAAGGGCTTTTGTTGTCCTCCTTGTCCTTTTTGAGGGTAGACTTGATCTTGAGGATTCTCCACATTAGTACTCCTATAGGAAAGATTGTTGTTCCTATAGTTGTTGTTGTAGCCTTGTTGATACCCTTGACCACCTACATAGTTGACCTCTTCTTGGCAATCCTCATTCAAATGTTGTTGTATACCTTGACCCTCATCAATATCACTCACAAAATGAACATGCTTTTGTGAGGCTTGAAGCAACTTATCCATTTTCTCATTGAGGGATTTCATCTCCTTCCTCCTTTGGTCTTAATAAGTACCATCGCTCCTTGATGACCTATCATAGTCTTCACCATAGTTGCCATGACTTTGTGCCAAGTTCTCCACAAGCTCTAGGCCTTCTTCGACATCCTTCCCCAAGAAGTTTTCATTGCTTGCAGTGTCTAGTAGCATCCTAAACTTGGGGAGAACACCACGGTAGAGGGTATGCAAGAGAGTCTCTACGGAGAAGCCATGATGAGGACATTGGGTAATATAACCCTTGAACCTTTCCCATGCTTCACAAAAGCTCTCATTGTTATTTTGAGTGAAGCTAGATAGTGTTGGAGAAGAATTTTGCAAGAAAAGCCTTCTTGCATTGATCCCATGATGTGATGGAACCTCTTGGAAGTGACTTCTCCCACAAATGTGCCTTGTCTCCAAGAGAGAAGGGAAACAACCTCAGCTTGAAACCATCCTCGGATATGCCATTGATCTTGGTCATATCACATATCCTATCAAACTCATCTAAGTGGTCAAGGGGATCCTCCAAAGCTAACTCATGTAACTTGTTGTGTTGCACCATGTTGATCAATCCACTTTTGATCTCAAAATTGTTGTTCTCAACTAAAGGAGGTAGGATTCCTTGACGGTTAGCATGAGTATTGGGAGCATCTCCAGCCCCAATGTGCCTTGGTTGGCGTGGAGGATGTTGAGGAACTCTATGAGCTTGAGCCTCATTCCCTTGAGCTCCTTGTTGTGGTCCATTACCACCTTGTTCTTGTGGAATATCCATTCCCAAACGTCTTAGATGTGCTAGGCGCTCTCTTTCTCTTCTCACAAAAGCTCCTCTTGTCACGCGGTAAATGTTGTCTAGAGGCTCAACTAGATTGTTGTGTCCACTAGATCTCAAGTTCATACACCTATAGACAAAAAGAAAACAAATCAAGAGAGATTAGTATGCAATAGGTGAAAGTTAAAACATAGTCTCAAAAAAAAAGTAAAATCCTAATGCTTAAACCAAATCTCCAAATGGCAACGGCGCCAAATGGATAAACGGTTTCTTGGTGTGACTTAAAAATTACTCAAGCTACTACTCATGTCACTGTAATACTTGAAGATCAATCCATATGGAAATGGTTAAGACACTAGGAATGCATACAACTTCTTAATCTAAGCTAGCAATAAAGTTTTGGAATTTAACTAACAACCTAAGAGATCAAACAAACCAAATCAAAGCGAATTAACTACTAATCAAAATTATCAAAAGACTAAAACGAATCCAAGGATGGGGTTATCAATCTAAGGTGTTCCAAGAATAAATCTTTGATGCCAATCAATAACATAACATGCTAATCCCTAAGCTTAGAACTCAATAGCTAGACAAATCCACTTTCATGGCACTAATCCCTTCATTAATCATCCTAATCAAGATCAAACTTTCATTTGTGAAAGGGAAGCTAACAAGCATAATGAAACAGTTCTAAATTGCTAATAAACACCCTAGACAATCACTTCCATGAGTTAGGAATGTAAATCCTTTTTTTAGTTGGTTGGAGAATTTCATCAAACACCTTGTGGGTGTGAAATTCCCTAAGGCCTAGTTTTAGTTTGATCATGGCTAAACTAACATTTAGAACACTAAACAAGGAGGGAAATGAGAAGATATAACCCTAGGCATCAAGAATAACCCTTAAAACACCTAGATCTAACCCATCCTTAGATCCTAATGAAACTACTCACTAATCATAGTTAAACCCTCAAATCCTATGAAAGAAATAGAGTTAAACATGATAAGAGAGATAGAGAATGAAATATTAATAAAGACAAGTACTAAATTGCATAAACTTTAAAGAAATGTCTTAAAAATTACTTAGAAACCAAAATGGGAAGGTTTTCTATAGAAACCAAAATGGGAAGGTTTTCTATAGAAACCAAAATGGGAAGGTTTTCTATAGAAACCAAATTACTTAGAAACCAAAAAGGGAAGGTTTTCAGTCTTTAGTCATTAGTCTAATTTGATCATCTAGTCTAAAGACTATAGGCGGCTTGACACGAACGCCACGTGCTTGCTTAACCAAACCCATAAACAAGGATTCGATCTTTCTTAGGCTCAGACAGACCATCTGTCTAGGAGATCTTACGGTTCAATAGGGACGTTTTAGCATGCTTGTTTCTTCTATTGTACCGCTAAGCGGGAGCTAGTCTATGGTAATACAGATTCAAAGAGGTTAGACCCAAACGCCATGGGCTAAACGACTTGTGGATCCCTTTACCTAAGAATCACCATCTAAAGACCAAGTCTTGATGTGATCCAAAAGTTTTAGCTTGATAAATAATCTGAGAGTCACCTAGTTCATAAAACCCATCTTGATCCAAGGAAACTTTCACTATATAATCCTCCTTTTATCGTTTAAATCATTACTTCTTGCTCAAGCAGTCTAAAGTTCTTATTTGTATGGTCTTAAGTGACACAAGAACCAGTCTTTAGTCGTTTCTAGTAGTAAAGTCCCAACCTTTTACCATTTTAAACTTGACTTGTGACACCGATATAACCGATATGTTAACTAACTACCTCAAATGGATTGATAAGACCCATACACTATACTACAACGATTATAAGTAGTAGGTCATTGACCTAGTAGCATAACAAACCTGCTTATCATTTCTTAATCGTCTTCTTGAGCTCGAGAGAGTATGCATGCTTTCATTCATTGACCCTCTTTCCTTTGCTGTCGAAATGCATTACCAAGCTCCCGGTTAGTCTTAGCTCTACCTTGCCACTCTTGCAATCAAACATGCAACCTTCTGAAGCTAGAAAAGGTCTCCCCAATAGAAGTGTTTCCTTGACATTTTCGTCCATTTATATCACTAGGAAGTCACTAGGGAGTATCACATTGTCAATGCCTAGATCTTCTCGGATAGCTCGGTGTTTAAACCGTCTATCTTTTTATGCACATCGGCAAAACGTTTGTGCATATCTGTTTGAATGTGGGTTTGACCTTGGAGGAGTTGCTTGAGAGTACCTTCCAGGTCAAATCCAGCTTGAGCAGGTGGATTTCCTTGCTGTTGTTGAAAACCAGGAGGTGCAACGACTTGTTGTCGTGGCGGGTAACCACCTTGTTGTTGGTTTTGTGGTACAAACCCTTGTTTAGTTGTGTAAGTCACGAACCGCTTTGCCCCTCCTGCTTGTTGCTGTGGAAAGGTCTGGTCATGTAGGTTGGCGACGTTTGTGTTTCTGTAACAGAGGTTGTTGTTTGGTCTCCATGTAGTGTAACCTCCTTGAGCGTTGATGTAGTGAACATCTTCGGTCTGAACGTCATCCCCCTCTTGAACTTGAGTGTATTCCTCCCTGAAATGGACCTCCTTTTGTGCTTGGTGATAACATGCATATTTTACCCATTTTTACTATCATAAGTAAGTGCTTTAATAAGCATTTCACTAAGGTTTTAATGCTTAAACACTAGATTTCGAGTATTTGGTTGTTCAAGACTCTTTTCAGGTAAACTTAGCAAAGACGCATATTTTGGAGCAAAATGGACATTTCCGGAAACAGTGCTCGAGTACAAAAGTTCAACATCAAACGAAGGCCTTCCCACTACAAGATCAAGCTCATATTTGGAGAAAAGGTAGCCTTATCAGCTGTATTTCACCTCGAAGTGGTTTGAGAACAATCCCACGGTTGGATCTCAAGTTATGGAAGAAGCAAAAAGGTAAGTCAAGCACCCGGAAGGACGAGCTGGCCGCGCCACGGCCAAACCAGACGACCAGTGGCTGTGCCACGGCCGGTTGCTCGCGCGGCCAGGCCACTCGCGGTTCTCAAGCCAATTTGAAGCCCAACTTAAACCAGCAGCCGTCTTATGCAAGGCAAGACCTAATCCACGATCTAGGTGATAACACTCATATTTTACTCCTAAAACCTATTATTTCAAGATCATTTACGAGTGTTTTAACCCGGTTTTCAACGGTTTTAAAGTGATTTTCACGTTTCCTAGTCTTAAGATTCATTTCAGGGAAATTGGACAAAAAGGACACATTTTGAAGCAAAACGGGAATTTTAAGGACAAGTGCTCGGAGCCATAAGTTCAGCATCAGATGACGACCTTCCCACAACAAGATCAAGCTCATATCTGGATACAAGATAGCCCTTTCAGCTGTCTTTCATAGCGAGGTGGTCTGAGTTTAATCCCACGGTTGGATCTCAAGTTACAAAGGAAGCAAGAAGGCCCGTCAGACACATCCCCAGAAGAAGGACGGCCGCGCCACGGATCCTCAGAAGACCAGTGGCCACGCCACGCCTTGTCGCTCGCGCGGCCAGACCACTCCGGCCCATCCCGAGCCCGTTTGCACTTATCCGATATTTTCCGAGGTTAAAAACGCAAGGCCCACTTTCAGAAGACCAAGAGCCTAAATAAAGGGACCTTAGGGTTTCAGAAGAGGCGTGACTTTACACAGAGCTTTTTCAGAAACACTTTTGCGCCGCAGAGAGATAGAGAGAGAGAGAGAGAGAGAGTTCGACGGCCCCGGAGTTGAAGACCTCGAGAGAGAATTCTTCTGCAGCCGCCTACTCCTTCTTCCTTTCCCTTTCATCCTTTGTTCTTAGTTCTTTACTTTTCAATACTTTAAGAAAACCTCTCTTCAATCGATTTCCTTTGAAGAAGTTTTCTCACTTTGTTTCTTATTCAATACAATTTGCACCTTTCATATCTCAAAGATGTCTCTCATTCCCATGAACGAGTGATCATCTAGTTGGGTTTTTAAGGGGGTTTTCGAAGGGGTTTAATCATGGATTTATTTCGCTAGGTTGATAGAGATAGAGTTTCTTCTAGGTATCTTCGTTAATGTCTTGTTCTTATTGCATGTTTGCTTCTCTGATCAATTAGCAACTTATTCCAGGACGACTAGATACACGAACGTGTGGTCTATCGCCTTGATCTAGAAGTTAACGAGCGGATCGCACCGTAGGATGCTTAGGCGTATCGACGGATCGCACCGTGAGTGTTTACAAATAGGTGAATGATACGTATGCGCGGTTGTCCTACATTGTGGGATGAGAAGTCATATCCGCAGTGTAAGACAAACGCAGGTAGCTAGACCCGTGAGAGCGAGCTAGCTATAGTCGACCATTTCAGCTTAAGAATCTAACCCATTAAATCATTTAGAACCTATCTTGTGGCTTGTTAGATCCAATCCATGAACCCCGGAGAACACCCCTGAACCCAACGACTTTTATTCATTGATTTACAACCGTTTAATTCTCTTCCGCTGTTTGATATTTACTATTGTAAACCGTGACAAACTACACCCCCAAGTTCCCCTTTGGTTTAAAGAAGTTAGAAATCCTAGGACCTTCGCAAACAACAATCTCTGTGGATTTGATCTTTTAATATACTACTGTGATTGTTGTGCACTTGCAGCTATCTTAGGGGTAAAACTTGAAGTAACAAACCCCACCGCATCAAGTTTTTGGCGCCGTTGTGGGGGATTGTTTGCTTTTGCGAATTTTCAGTTTCTAATTTCTCTTTTAGACCCCGTTGAATTTCAAGCTTTTCCGTTCATTGCTCACGATTTTCTTGTGTTTACTTCTCATGTTTCAGGTGTATGACCACTAGGAGGAACGCTTCCAACGTCTTGCCCCGCCACATCGAGATCGACAGACACGAAAAAGAAATCCGAAGGTTAAGAAGACAGATCAGCATGGCCGAAAACGAGGCCGCTCTTGGAGTTCAACGAAACCGCAAAGAAGTCCTTCGCAACACTGGTCGAGCACCTAACGATCTACAAGATGGGGAGCCACAGCTCGACAACAATGGAAACCCTATCAACCACATTCCCGGGGCCGACTCGGACGAAGAAGGACGCGATCCTGCCTTGCAGCAAGGAGGACACAATCCGATCATCGGAAATGGTGCGAACCAAGCAAACCCTATCGTCCAGTGATGCGGAGTTTCTTTTACTTCAAGTTTTACCCCTAAGATAGCTGCAAGTGCACAGCAATCACAGTAGTATATTAAGGGATCGAATCCACAGTGATTGTTGTTTTGCGAAAGTCCTAAGATTTCTAACTTCTTTAAACCAATTGGGAGCTTGGGGGATTCAGTGTGTCACGATTTGCAGTAATGATATCAAGCAGCAGAAAAGAATTAAACGGTTGTAAATCAACGAATAAAAGGCGTTGGGTTCAGGAACATTCTCCGGGGTTCATAGATCGGATCTAACAAGCAACATGATAGGTTCTAGATGATTTAATAGGTTAGGTTCTTAAGCTGAAACGGTCGACTATGACTACCCCGCCTTCACGGATCTAGCCACCTGCGTTTGTCTTTCACTGCGGATATGATTTCTCATCCCACGATGCAAGACAATCGCGCATACATATCATTCACCTATTTGTAAACACTCGCGGTGCGGTCCGTCGATATGCCTAAACATCCTACGGTGCGATTCGCTCGTTAATGATATGGGTCAAATTTACCCTAGAACTACTCTCTCAAATTAAGAGATCAGCTGTAGTACTTAGGGATCGAATCCACAGAGAAGGTATAGTCACACAGCAGTTTTCTAAATTCGAATTAGGGTAGGAAGAAAGATGGAATTTAAAACACAGAAAGCAATTAAAAACGGTGTAAGTTCAGGAGACGAAACGCTAGGTTCAGGGAAATTCTCAGGTGATCTAAATTGCAGGTCTAAACAGGATGTTAGGAAATATGAAGATCTGTTCTCGAACTCGAATCACTAATGTAAAATCAACCAACTCTCGCTGCGAAGATTATCTATGTCTAAACCCTAGAATTCCAAATCTCTTTGCAAATTCTAACAATTCAAACAAGCATTAAAGTTCAGGTTCAATTGTTCACAAAACCCTAAACCAAATCTCTTTGCGAATAGGTATTTTGCTCATCTAACATTAGTTCAGGCAATCAATTATACTCTCGCATCTATTAATTAACCTAAGATCAGATTCTAGGTCATGAAGCTAGAATAAGCATTAAACATAAATCCAGATGAAGAACTCTAATGATTTTATTCTAACAATTTAATTCGACCTAACAATTCATCAATCACCTTTGAAAAACCCTAAACCTAACAAGCAAACTACTCAGACATGGTGAATAAAGATAACATCATGAATAAAATAGTTTGCATAAAAGAAATCAATAGAAACAAAGGAGTTCCAAATTTGCTCTGAAGGAGACAAATTCTTCTCTCTAAAATCTCTCTAAAAATCTCTCTCTAAAATTATTGTGTATTATAAAAGTGGTTTCCTAAACAATGGCTGAAAAACTATATTTATAGGCTCATGTACGAGTCTTCAATTCCCAAAAGGATTAGGAAAAGTCTTGGAGATTTCCTTTTCTTCAAAAACTGGAAACTTCTCGATTCTGGAAATTGGAAAACCTGGTGTCGATCGACACTACATGGTGTCGATCGACACCTTGCGTGTAATTCCAGTCTTGACTTCATCACTTCGTGACATCATTCCATTAAGCTCCAAAATGCATTCAAATCTCCAATTTATCTTCAATTGTACCTGAACCTGCAAAGACTCTATATAGACTCGAAAATAGCCAAAAGACTCTATAAAAACACTTATATCATGGTCTAAAAATGGGTAAAAACCATGATATATCAACTCCCCCAGACTTAGCCTTTGCTTGCCCTCAAGCAACACAGAAACTTAGAATGATGTAGAAGTTTGTAAACAGGAACTTTCGAGTACTTCTTCAAAACGCCACATTGTTTAACACTTCTTGAATCCACATGATATAGAGCCAACCTTAGGAAATGTTCAGTGTACTTACCACAAGTTTAGCAATCTCCCAGTTCAAATCCAGATCCTTTCCTTGGTAAAAGAATCGAACTCTATCATTGGTAATGCCATAGAACTTTTCTGATTCTTTCCTTTCCTTAGTGCCTGAACAAGACATTCTCATACATCTCCCCTATTTTCTCTTCCCTTAGTCAACTTCTGCCCATTTTCAGGGTGTTCTAAGATCTTTTCATTGACTCTTCTTTTTCTTATGAAATCTCTGGAATAGTGCTACTCTCTACTTGTGTTCCTTGTGAGGAGACGTGTTCAAGAGCATCACTAATATTGTTCCTTGTGAGGAGACAGGCTCATGACAAAGGCACTATTCCCAGACTTCAGACTCTTTTTTCTTTCTTTTCTATTCTCAAGGGAAGATCAAGGAGAGACTGCAATTGCCTATCTATTCGGACTGAAAGAGGAATCAAGTTCTGCGCATACCTAGTTCTTATAAGGGGATCTGAACTCGTCATGTTAGACTGATTCCACTTGCAGCTTTTTACTTAGTAAGTCCTGCAATCAACTCTTATAGCAATGGTTCTTCAAGTGTCAACTTCCTGTGGTTAGTTTCTAGAAAAACCGAAAATTCCAACTGATTTTGACTCAATAAAACAAATTTTGAAAACTTTTGACTCAGGACTCTCAAAACAAAACACAAAGTCAGTAATCACCTCCCCCAGACTTAAACAACACTGTCCCCAGTGTTATCAAGCCCGACGTTAGCTAAAAGAAAGATTAGAAACAACTTAAAAGACCAGATGGAAGACTTACCTTCGTCTGCGCGTGGTGTCGATCGACACATAGTAGTGTCGATCGACACTGGTCAAGGTCGAGTCTAATGTCTCCTTTTTCAACTGACTGAAACTAGGACTTAAGTAAAATTAAAAACGAAAATAAAAAGAAAAACATACCTAACAGTGGGTTGCCTCCCACTCAGCGCTCGTTTTCAGTCATTAGCTTGACTGTGTCGGGGTTCAGACGTCCGGTGGATAAGAGGGTGGCATTGAATGCTTCCCAGACGAATGTCTTCTCATCCATGGTGGTGTATAAGCATTAGGTGCATGAGAGCGACCAAGGAAATGAGGAACATCAGCAGGGTGGGCCTTGAGTTCGGGTGGGACACTTCGTTTTCCTGCAGCAACATCAAAAGAAACACCAAGCCTTCTTTGCTTTCTTCGAGGTTTATGGGCAGAAGGATGTGGAGTAGTCTGTTTGACAGCACATGATGGATTTGCAGCATCGGAAACAGCTTCTGGTATGACCCGCGAAGAGTGTCGATCGACACCGACTTTGTAGCTCGAATCTCTGCACTTTTGTTGCAGTTCTGCTCCGCAATCCTTGTCTCCATGATGAAAACGTCTTCTTCCATCAACTTAGCATTGATTAGACCCTCATTTCGCCCAAAGTCCGGAAGATATGATTGTTTCCACTCCAATCTTGAAGCTCCACATTTTTCTTAGAATTCTCAGCCAATGCCTCTTGAATAACCAGCTTGTCCTCTTGATTTGCAGTATCAAGCTCCTTGACATAGCTAGCAGTAATGGCATCCGAACTTTCCATGATTTGACCTTCATTTATGGACATCTCTACTGAAAAAGCTTGACCATCAATGGTGGATGGTCCTCTTAATTTGTCCATGTCAAAATTCATGACAACATCACCCAAGTCAAGCTCTATTTTTCCTTTCCTCACATCAATAATGGCACCAGCTGAAGCCAAGAATGATCTTCCCAAAATAAGAGGATCTGCAGGTTTTTCATCATACTTCAAAACCACAAAATCTGTAGGAATCATGCAGCCTTCAATCTTCAGGGGAACATCTTCTAGAACACCTTCTGGGATTCTCTTTGATCGATCAGCTAGGACAAGGGAGATTCTGGTTGGCTTGAAAACAGTCATTCCAAGTCGAACAGCAACTGAGTATGGTATCAAGTTGATGCTTGAACCTAGATCGCAGAGAGAGCGAGGAAACCTTCCTGTTGAGATTGAGCAATCTAGCACAAAGTTCCCTGGATCTGGTAACTTCTCTGGATCCTCCTCTTAATCACAGCACTGACTTGTTCAGAAACCCACACCTTCTTCTTCTTCCTTGGATCTATGTTCAAGAGAATTGCATTCATGTCTCTGGTAAGTAATGCTCCTTCTTCAGGACTCACACCGTTTGCAACCATTCTCTTGACATATCTTCTTAATGCAGGTGAAAGTTGGACTGCATCAACTAGGGGTAGCTCAACCATCAGCTTACTCATCATCTCCTTGCATCTGGCTTCTTCTCTCTCCTGTTTAGATCTTCTGGGAGGCAGGGTGTAGGGTATCTTAGGTTTATACACCCTTTCCTCTTCGAGTTTTGAAGGTTCAGCACGATTTGGTGAAGTCTGGGCATGGTGTCGATCGACACCAACATTGTGTCGATCGACACACGGGCTCGAGCTTTGGACTTCGCGAAGTTCTTCAGGTGTCGATCGACACTCTGCTGTGTCGAACGACACTGGATCTGCAGGCGCGTCTGAAGCTTCTTCTTCGATTTCCTCCAACTCCACAAGGTCTTCAGCGCTTAGATTCTTCTTCTCCTCTGGTTCCAGCTTGCTTCTTCTCCTTGTCGTGATGGAATTGACATGGTGTCTGGGATTTGTATCAGTCTTCCCAGGAAGAAATCCTTCTTGACTATAAAAAACTACAGCAGTTTGAGCTACTTGAACATCCAATTGCCTGACATGAGTACCTAGAGACTCAATTTTTCCATTCAGATCCGTGTACAAGGTGTCAATCTTTCCATTGAAGTCCACTGTCATCTTTTGTTGGCCCTCCAGAAGTTGCTCTAGCATAGCCTCCACTTTATTGTCTTGTGCAGGAGGCTTCTGGTAAAAAGAAGAACCATAAGTTCTATTGAAGTTGTTGCTCTGAAAAGGCTTCTGGTAAGAAGAACCATAGCCCTGCTGATTGTTGAATCTCTGTCCTTGAAAACCAGCTCCATTTATGTAGTTAACCCCTTCTTCTTCATGCTCAAAAGTATCAGCTTCATTAGCAAGGTGAACTTGCTTTTTCCCCATCAAGATGTCCAGCTTCTTGTTGACTTCTGCAATTTGGCTTCCTCCATTCACTCCAGCGTGTTGTCTTCTTTCGAAGTCTGCGTTCTTGGTGCTGTTACTAGAGGCCAAATTCTCTATAAGCACTACCGCGCCAGCTGGGTATCTGGTGTTGAAGTTGCCATTGCTTGCTGCGTCTAAAGCTATCTGGTACCTCCAATCAATCCCTCGGTAAAAGATACCGATAAGCTGCGGCTCGCTGAAACCATGATGTGGGCAGTCCCTCTGGTAAGATTTGAACCTCACCCAAGAAGCCTTGAATGCTTCAGTGGGTCCTTGAGAGAATGTAGTGATCTTCATCCTCAGCTCCTCGGATCTCGCGTCATCAAAGAAATTGCACAGGAATGCATTCTTTGTATCTTCCCATGTAGTCAAGGATCCTGGTGGCAACTGCTTCAGCCAGTATGATGCATCTCCAGCAAGCGAGTAAGGGAAAAGCTTGCAGAAGAGATAATCATATGTAACTCCATTAGCCTTGATGCTTGAGGCTAAGTCCTCGAATCTTTCAACGTGGTCCATGGGATGCTCGTTAGGAAGACCATGGAAGGGATGCTGAGCCACTAAAGTGTAGTAAGCAGGCTTCAGCTCGAAGTCATTCCTCTGAAATGCAGGAGGACGGATCGCAGCTCTATTAGCATAGAACTGGTCTGGGCGGTTGTACTCTCAGGTGATCTAAATTGCAGGTCTAGACAGAATGTTAGGAATTATTAAGATCTGTTCTCGAACTCAAATCACTAATGTAAAATCAACCAACTCTCGCTGCGACGATTATCTATGTCTAAACCCTAGAATTCCAAATCTCTTTGCAAATTCTAACAATTCAAACAAGCATTAAAGTTCAGGTTCAATTGTTCACAAAACCCTAAACCAAATCTCTTTGCGAATAGGTATTTTGCTCATCTAACATTAGTTCAGGCAATCAATTATACTCTCGCATCTATTAATTAACCTAAGATCAGATTCTAGGTCATGAAGCTAGAATAAGCATTAAACATAAATCCAGATGAAGAACTCTAATGATTTTATTCTAACAATTTAATTCGACCTAACAATTCATCAATCACCTTTGAAAAACCCTAAACCTAACAAGCAAACTACTCAGACATGGTGAATAAAGATAACATCATGAATAAAATAGTTTGCATAAAAGAAATCAATAGAAACAAAGGAGTTCCAAATTTGCTCTGAAGGAGACAAATTCTTCTCTCTAAAATCTCTCTAAAAATCTCTCTCTAAAATTATTGTGTATTATAAAAGTGGTTTCCTAAACAATGGCTGAAAAACTATATTTATAGGCTCATGTACGAGTCTTCAATTCCCAAAAGGATTAGGAAAAGTCTTGGAGATTTCCTTTTCTTCAAAAACTGGAAACTTCTCGATTCTGGAAATTGGAAAACCTGGTGTCGATCGACACTACATGGTGTCGATCGACACCTTGCGTGTAATTCCAGTCTTGACTTCATCACTTCGTGACTTCATTCCATTAAGCTCCAAAATGCATTCAAATCTCCAATTTATCTTCAATTGTACCTGAACCTGCAAAGACTCTATATAGACTCGAAAATAGCCAAAAGACTCTATAAAAACACTTATATCATGGTCTAAAAATGGGTAAAAACCATGATATATCAGTTAATTTCTAGATCCAGACGATAGACCACATGTTCATGTATCTAGTCGTCCTGGAATCAGTTTCTAAATGATCAGAGAAGCAAACATGCAATAAGAACAAGACATCAACGAAGATACCTAAAAGAAACTCTATCTCTATCAACCTAGCGAAATCAATCCATGATTAAACCCCTTCGAAAATCCCCTTAAAAACCCAACTAGATGACTACTCGTTCATGGGAACGAGAGACATCTTTAAGATATGAAAGGTGCGAATTGTATTAATAAAAAGAACAAAGTGAGAAAACTTCTTCAAGGGAAATCGATTGAAGAGAGGTTTTCTTAAAGTATTGAAAAGCAAAGAACTAAGAACAAAAGATGAAAGGGAAAAGAAGGAGGAGTAGGCGGCTGCAGAAGAATTCTCTCTCGAGGTCTTCAACTCCGGGGCCGTCGAACTTTCTCTCTCTCTCTCTCTCTCTCTCTCTGTGCGGCGCATCAGTGTTTCTGGAAAAGCTCTCTGTGAAGTCACGCCTCTTTTTGAAACCCTAAGGTCTTCAGAAAGTGGGCTTCGCGTTTTAACCTCGGGAAAATATCGGATAAGTGCAAACGGGCTCGGGATGGGCCGGAGTGGTGTGGCCGCGTGAGCGACCAGGCGTGGCGCGGCCACTGGTCTTCTTAGGATCAGTGGCGCGGCCATCCTTCTTCTGGGAATGTGTCTGACGGGCCTTCTTGCTTCCTTCGTAACTTGAGATCCAACCGTGGGATTGAACTCAGATCACCTTGGCATAAAAGACAGCTGGAAGGGCTATCTTGACTCCAAATATGAGCTTGATCTTGTGGTGGGAAGGTCGTCATCTGATGCTGAACTTATGGCTCCGAGCACATGTCCTTGAAGTTCCCGTTTTGCTCAAAAATGTGTCCTTTTTGTCCAATTTTCCTGAAATGACTCTTAAGACTAGGAAACGTGGAAATCACTTTAAAACCGTTGAAAACCGGGTTAAAACACTTATAAATGATCTTGAAATAATAGGTTTTAGGAGTAAAATATGAGTGTTATCATCCCGTTCCGAGACGCCAACCGACCCGTTCTACCCGCCAACCAACCTAGGCGAGTGAGGAACCGCACCATAGCCGATCACGACACCCCTGATCAGAACTTCCAGAATCGAGCCGTGATTCAAGTTAACGTCCCCCATGAGGACGAGTTGGAGATCAAACCGCAGATCATCTCTTTGGTGAAGCAAAATCAGTTTCACGGGCTATCGAACGAGCACCCGATGGACCACATCGAGTTATTTGAAGAAATCTGCAGCACCACAAAGACGAACCGAATCCCTCTCGGCTAATTGAAGTGCAAGCTATTCCCATTCTCTTTGAGCGACAAGGCTCACAGATGGCTGAAGACTTTACCGCCGGGATCGATCACTAACTGGGTGGAATGCAAGTCTTCTTTCCTCAATCACTTTTACACTAAATCTCGATCCAAACTCCTGAGAAACAAGATCAAAGGTTTTCAACAAGGACCGGTCGAGTCATTCTTTGAGGCGTAGGAGCGATTCAAGGACTATGAACGCGACTGTCCTCACCATGGTTTCTCCGGAGCCAGCTTGCTAAACACGTTCTACCGCGGACTGCAAGCTAGATACCAACTCTCATTCGACACGGCCAGCAATGGAGATTTTACAACAAAGACGGAGCGACAAGGACGCGCACTCATCGAGAACCTCGCTGTAAGCAACAACAACAACTGTCCGGATTATGATAGAAGTCTGCTGATGCAACAGGTTTTAGAGTCTGTTTTCGAGTTTTAAATTTATAACCCTATTGCCTGCAAGTGCACAGATGTGTGTTGTAGTATTTAGGGTGTCGAACCACAGAGACTATGATGCTTCAAGCAAATCACTAAAATAGAAAACCAAATAAAAACGACCGGATTAAAGATTGGTTTCAAGGATGATGGTTGATATGTCTATATTTTGCATCATTTTAGCATCCATTTAGTATAGGTTTCTCATCACTTAGGAGTCTAATATAGCATCATTGTGTTGCATTGTATCATTTAGAGTCCTAGAGTGTTTTTGCATAGTCCTTGCATGTTTTGGTGCATTTGGAGTCTTGATCAGGTAACATGGATGCTGTGGAGGCAACAATGGAGTTGGAGACGAATGGCACATCACTTGGAAGAGCAAGAAGTTGCCAAAAAGATGGAGAAGAAGAATCCTGAAGAATTTTCGACGAGAAGTTTCAACGAGCTACGCAGAAACTTTCCTCCAGGAAGAATTTTCGACGAGAAGTTTCTACGAGCTACGCAGAAACTTTCCTCCAGGAAGAAGTTTCGACGAGAAGTTTCGACGAGCTACGCAGAAACTTTCCTCCAGGAAGAAGTTTCGACGAGAAGTTTCGACGAG
>JAHZTW010000001.1:148787104-148833788 GCA_020283515.1 Alliaria petiolata | reverse complement strand
AAAAATTAGAGCATGCTCTAGAAAACGAATTCTTGTGGTATTATTGGACAATATGCTTAGTTTGGACTTGATTCACCCTAGGTACTACTTAGAAATCAAAGTTTGATGATAATAAGTTGACAAAATCGATTTATTGGAAAGTTTTTGGTTTAGATTCCCAAAAATCCGAAAATAGAGCATGAGTACCAAATTGATCTTGAATATTAATGCTTAAGCTCGATGTTTACTAGTGTTGGAAACTCTTGATATATGTCTTGTGTATCATCGCACTTGAGAATCTATATGACACATAAAATTCACATGTATGGTCGAGTTTTTGTTTTTGTTTTGCAAGGTACAATGAGGTACGACCGAAACTTCGAGATACGATCGAAGAATAAAGAGCGGCTAAGCTCTTCAAGGAGTTCTTCACACCAGCAAGAACTCGTGACAGCGCTAGGAAACCCGAGTCTAGACACCACTCTAAGGAGCTACGTGGAGGAACAAAGAAGAAGGTTCCGTGGTTCATTGATAGAACGCACAAGCCGCGATGATTCGCTGATAGGGGTCAGGTTTTACCCTAATAAAACTATTGCAAGTGCACAGCAGGGGTTATCGAATCCCAAGGGAAGTAGATGCTACACTAAGGTTTCTAAGTTCAGATTATGCTAAGTCAAATAGAATGAAAGTAAACAAAGCAGGAAGTAAACGAGCAATCACGAATTAGGTTCTTAAAATCAGGAGACTAAGGCGCTAGGTTCAGGGAAATTCTTGGGTGATCTAAATTGTAGGTCTAGACATAATGTTATGAATTATGAAGAACTGTTCTCAAACTCGAAACACTAATGTAAAATCAACCAACTCTCACTGCGAAGATTATCTATGTCTAAACCCTAGAATTCCAAATCTCTTTGCAAATTTTAATAATCCAAACAAGCATTAAAGTTCAGGTTCAATTGTTCACAAAACCCTAAAACAAATCTCTTTGCGAATAGGTATTTTGCTCATCTAACATTAGTTCAGGCAATCAATAATACTCTCGCATCTATTAATTAACCTAAGATCAGATTCTAGGTCGCGAAGCTAGAATAAGCATTAAACACAAATCCAGATGAAGAACTCTCATGATTTTATCCTAACAATTTAATTCGACCTAACAATTCATCAATCACCTTTGAAAAACCCTAAACCTAACTAGCAAACTACTCAGACATGGTGAATGAAGAAAACATCATGAATAAATAAGATTGCATAAAAGAAATCAATAGAAACAAAGGAGTTCCAAATCTGCTCTTAAGGAGTCTAATTCTTCTCTCCAAAATCTCTCTAAAAATCTCTCTCTAAGTCTCAAAACAGAAAATAAGAATAACAGTTGGTGGTTAAACAATGCCTTGAAAACTTGTATTTATAGGCAAACACGCGTCAGGGGCAAACTTGTAAATACTTGAAACTTCTTGTGATTTCCTTTTTCTGATGGAAGTCCGATTTCTTTGGCGGTCTGACTTGGTGTCGATCGACACCCTTCGTGTATTTCTGCTTCGACTTCATCACTTCGCAGCTTCTTGCAGAATGCTCCAAAAAGTTCCAGAATCTCCAACTTTGCTCCAAACGTAGTCCAACCTGCAAAGACTCTAATAGGACTCTAAAAAGACCAAAAGACTATAAAAACACTTATATCATGGTCCAAAAACGGGTAGAAACCATGATATATCATTCGCCTCCACCCCAAGAGCCAACAAGAGAGCTGAATCCTTCTCCTCCTAAGCGCAAGGTCCGAAATTTTGGAGCACCAATGGACCCAAACATTGATTATTTGAAGGAGATGAAGAAGATGGAGATAAGAACAACCTTGAAGATCGATTACTCCGCCTCATACACTTTGGGCATCACCGAGGATGTCACATGGTACTTGGACGAGCTAAGGCTCAGGACCTTCATGGAGGTTGATCGACCCACCTACAAGGAACTCGCTCAAGAGTTTTTAGCTTCGGTTCAGCTAGCATACCGAAAAGGAAGAAAGTCACGTCCGAAAGACGGTATTCTCTATTTCACCATTGGCTCTCGGGATTATGAGCTGAGCATCCCTAGACTCTGCGGGATATTTGGTTTTGACTTGAGAAGCGAGACGAGCATTGAATAAGAATGGAGTGCTGACCTTTGGGGACTCATGGGCCGAGGCATTTACTACAAGGGAAGGCATCCGTCTGCTTTTCTTTCACACCCGGCCGTGCGTTTTGTGCACCGCCTCATAGCACACCGACTTTACTCTCGCAGCAACCAATCATGCATTCTCATTCCAGAGCTCGTCCTACTTCAGTCCGCCTTTAGAGACGAGCCACTTTCAGCATGCTTTGGATGCATCCTAGCAGAGAGACCCGTGCGAGTGAAGCACGATGTCACCGCACCTAGATGCGAGACTGCCTTCACAACTTATGGAGGCATCATCACAGCGATCATGGAGGCCGCAGGCGTAGACACCAGTATTGAGACGCCCCTAGACGAGGCTCAGTTTGACTTGTCCAAGTTTCAGACGGACATGAACTTGACAGGCGCAGCCATGGATCCAGACAGGTTTGGATACCGCTACCGATTAGGGAAGGGAGACAACTGCACGGTCTATTTACCGTCTCCTACAGTCCCGCACCTTTCAGAGGGTTCACCACAGTGGATCCCAAACCATGATGAGTTATGTACCGAGTTCTCACGTCTCCCGCTTACCATTGGAGAGTATGTAGCCGCCAAGGCTAGGAGAGAGGCGATCCGTCAGAGGACTCACCACACCTCATCCTCCTCCATGCGCAGTACCTCACGATTCCCTGCACCGTCCACCTCGACTGATCCCGCGATCACCGCACTTCAGGAGCAGCTAGCACTCCAGAACGAGATGCTTGAGAAGATGGCGCGACAGCTTCGAGAGAGAAGACACATAGATGGCAACCTTTAGACCCTGAGTTCAGATGCCTAGAAGACTTCGCATCTAAGCCAACACTCTTCCTTCTTACGAGCCTGGTTCCATCTATTCCACCCATATCCTTTATTTTTCATTTATGCTTTATTTTTCATCTATTTTTGTCATTCCCGACCTGTCACCACTATTNATTTTTCATTTATGCTTTATTTTTCATCTATTTTTGTCATTCCCGACCTGTCACCACTATTTCACACTAGGGACAGTGTGATTTAAGTCTGGGGGGAGTTCGTACTAATGACTTTGCATTGTTTTGGTTTTATTTAAGTCTTTTCCTTTTTTTTTAAGAACTAGGAATGATGTACCTCGATATATATAATATGGTTTTAGGGATTATGATGCAAAACCAAGGATGATATTCGACCAGTGTGTTTCTACGCTATTTCTAGTGACAGATCTTTCAAGCTTTAGTATTAAACTAGGCGGTAGCTAGAAAGCGAGAGATGCGAAATCCTGGAGGATGCCGATCTATAGAGATTTCAGGGGAAGGAATACATTAGCTCTATTTTTATTGGACCTTCAACTGACTTTTAATTTCCTTGTCAACAGATTTAAGCATTCAACGAAAAAACCAGAACGTTCGGGATACCTTTTTCCATTTTTACACACTCTCTTGTGTTCCCGAACGACCAACATATCAATAGTTGGTACCGTACCCGAAACCCTTACCATCTTTTCATACCTCATGCAACTCTCTTGTTTTCACCATATCCTGATATGTGCAAAAATGCCGGAGAGGGAGGAACGACACGATTTCTAGTCACTCGAGACGAAGGATCGAATGGTTAAGGAACAGAAGTGTTAGCTACAAAAGAAGGACGACTCATGCCTCGGAAAACTCGAAGGAATGGTAATATTCTCGCGATCCTTTACATCAAGGAACTTCTCGTTTCATAAAAAAAAAGAAGAGTAGCTCGGATAAAGGACTCGAATTCTTTGGATTGATGACGGTACTTATCCATAAAAAAGGGGAGAGTTACATAAAAAAAAAAAAGAGAAAAAGAAACGGGAAGAAAATGCCTAAGAGCCTTAAGAGGATCAGAACGTTCGCAGAGGCACCGAACCAGAAGCAAGAAACTAAGTCTGGGGGGATGGCGGTATCAAGGAGAACTCGCGGATGTGTACGTGCGAAGAGTGATTGGAAATCGTGGATCTCAACAGTTCCACCTTCTCCTGTTGTTTTGCATAATATCTCGCACCTTCCGGAACACTCTAAACCTCACCAATAAAGGCCTTTATACACCTAACCTCGTTGAATCTAGCTTAATATCCTTGACAAGGATCACGCCAATCTTAATACTACTTAGAGAGCTAGTTGACCGAAACCTGGGGTTTAGATAGTGAAAGCTTCGTAAAGGACTAGTGTTGAAGGAACTATAGTGAGAATTTTCTAGGCTGAGCTTGGATAGACTTGTTCGATGACTTATGGTTTGGAAGGACGGTCGCTGAGTTTTTGCTAGTTCCTATATTTTCAAACCTCTTTCCGAGACTTTATCTGCGTTTTGTTTGAGGACAAACAAAGGTTTAAGTCTGGGGGAGTTGATAACACTCATATTTTACTCGTAAAACCTATTATTTCAAGATCATTTACGAGTGTTTTAACCCGATTTTCAACGGTTTTAAAGTGATTTCCATGGTTCCTAGTCTTAAGAGTCATTTCAGGGAAATTGGACAAAAGGACACATTTTGGAGCAAAACGGGAACTTCAAGAACATGTGCTCGGAGCCATAAGTTCAGCATCAGATGACGACCTTCCAACCACAAGATCAAGCTCATATCTGGATACAAGATAGCCTTTTCAGCTGTCTTTCATAGCGAGGTGGTCTGAGTTCAATCCCACGGTTGGATCTCAAGTTACGAAGGAAGTAAGAAAGCCCGTCAGACACATCCCCAGAAGAAGGACGGCCGCGCCACGGATCCTCAGAAGACCAGTGGCTGCGCCACGCCTGGTCGCTCGCGCGGCCAGACCACTCCGGCCCATCCCGAGCCCGTTTGCACTTATCCGATATTTTCCGAGGTTAAAAACGCAAGGTCCACTTTCTGAAGACCAGGAGCCTATATAAAGGGACCTTAGGGTTTCAGAAGAGGCGTGACTTCACACAGAGCTTTTCCAGAGACACTTTTGCGCCGCAGAGAGAGAGAGAGAGAGAGAGAGAGAGAGAGAGAGAGAGAGAGAGAGAGAGAGAAAGAGAGTTCGACGGCCCCGGAGTTGAAGACCTCGTGAGAGAATTCTTATGCAGCCGCCTACTCCTTCTCCCTTTCCCTTTCATCTTTTGTTCTTAGTTCTTTACTTTTCAATACTTTAAGAAAACCTCTCTTCAATCGATTTCCTTTGAAGAAGTTTTCTCACTTTGTTTCTTATTCAATACAATTCGCACCTTTCATATCTCAAAGATGTCTCTCGTTCCCATGAACGAGTAGTCATCTAGTTGGGTTTTTAAGGGGGTTTTCGAAGGGGTTTAATCATGGATTGATTTCGCTAGGTTGATAGAGATAGAGTTTCTTCTAGGTATCTTCGTTAATGTCTTGTTCTTATTGCATGTTTGCTTCTCTGATCAATTAGCAACTGATTCCAGGACGACTAGATACACGAACGTGTGGTCTATCGTCTGGATCTAGAAGTTAACGAGCGGATCACACAGTAGGATGCTTAGGCATATCGACGGATCGCACCGTGAGTGTTTACAAATAGGTGAATGATACGTATGCGTGGTGGATGAGAAGTCATATCCGCAGTGTAAGACAAACGCAGGTAGCTAGACCCGTGAGAGCGAGCTAGCTATAGTTGACTGTTTCAGCTTAAGAACCTAACCCATTAAATCATTTAGAACCTATCTTGTTGCTTGTTAGATCCAATCCATGAACCCCGGAGAACACCCCTGAACCCAACGCCTTTTGTTCATTGATTTACAACCGTTTAATTCTCTTCCACTGCTTGATATTACTATTGCAAACCGTGACAAACTACACCCCCAAGTTCCCCTTTGGTTTAAAGAAGTTAGAAATCCTAGGACTTTCGCAAACAACAATCTATGTGGATTTGATCCCTTAATATACTACTGTGATTGTTGTGCACTTGCAGCTATCTTAGGGGTAAAACTTGAAGTAACAAACCCCATACTTGTTTAGGTGGCCGTGAATCTCTGTTCGTGGTTTTCACCTTGTTCTTTGAGGGAGATTGATTTGTTGTTGAACCCTCTTTCTTTCTTATCGATTTATACAAGTTATGCATTTCCTAATCATCTTTTCTACTTCACCTTTCATGTCTAAGTAGTTTATTTTCGTTGGGTGTTCTTTAAGGGGATCTATGGGAAATTTCATTAACTGTTTTTGAACCGATTGTTTAGGCCGAAGATTAGGGTTTTATGTCTCACCATATTCGTTCTTATTGCATGAGTCTAGCGTCATGAAATATATTCTGATCGCAGGGTCTTGAGAGCGACGAATGTCATGAATCTCAGATCTAGACCATAATAGGGTAGAGAGCATCATTTAAAAGATGTCTGAATGTTTATTGTCCCGATCTTATTGTGTATTCCTCTACGACGCAGGATACGACAGTATAACTGCGAAATAGATGTTCACAGATCGATCTTGCTTGTCAGAGTTAGGTCGTTAAAACCAGTGAATCAGTTTAGGAAAAATCGCCTAGTCTCGTTTGCCTGACTTTTGTGTGTTTGATTTCTAGTTAGAACCCCATAGATTTTCCGAGAAGATCCCCAACGTGTTTTACCACATCTGCTTTTAAATCGAGATTTACGCACTTCAATATTTACTTTTTCTGCACTGCTCATCTGATTTCCTTTTTACAAGTCTTTAAGTTTATTTTTCCTTTTCCCGTTGGTTATAGAAGAGATTGACAACCTTTTCTATATAAGGTGTGATACTGCTTTCTTTATTTCTTGCAAAAAACGTGACACTTACCCCAAAATCCCAGTTTCCTGCGTCTTTGGTTGCCCTGATTCTCTGTTTTGCAGTTCACCTCCTCCCTGTGGTTCGGTACCCTAAGTACTACAACGCACGCTGTGCACTTGCAACTTAGGGTCCTACAAATTCAAAGCTCGACGAGTCCCCAAAAAAATCCTCCAATCTCGGATGACTATTTAGACCCCATCAAGCTTTAGGCGCCGTTGCCGGGGAGGTTTCGTTTCGCTGTCCAAAGCAAAGGTCAGGATCACAACTCAAAGACGTTCTTTTTCTCTAACTTCTAGATATCTTTCTATGAGTTTCAGGAACTACCATACCGTGGAGCACACAAGGAGCGATCCTTACATGCCTCCTAATGCACGCCCACCTGCAGGATCTCTGCACCATTCTCGGAGATCATCACCGACGCTGCTGCCACACGAGCGCTTCATGCCTCGCCCTCAAGGAGGATTCCCACCTCCTATTATCCATGAAAGCGAGAGTCTCCACCTCCAGCCGCCACCTCCTGCCCAGAACGATCAGAGAATCGCACCTGCTCCCTTATATCAGCAAGTGGAGAACCTTATCGAGGCGATAACAGTGATGACTGATTATCAAGCTAAGTCTGAGAGATCCTTACACGCTCGTATGGACTCTATCCACGGTGAAGTCTTCCACAAGCTCCAGGAAGTCTCCAACAACATGAAGGTATTGGAGAACTGCACTTTCGGCAACATCAACAAACTGTCCAGAACATCCGAGGACTTTGCGGATCACAAGGGCACTCTGAACCGCGGATTAGGAGACATCTGCGCCCTGAAGTACGAGTTTGAAGAAACTCGCGAAGCCACTTACAACATCATGGGCCGAATGGAGAAGAACATCCAGGAGATGGAACACGCCCTGCACAAGGCTGAATCGCAAGTCGGGGACCTGAGAGACGAGGTTCAGAACATGGCAAAAGCTCAAAAGAAGAACGAGGCCATCTTGGCTAGACTATCCAAGGAACAGCAGCGGCTCGACGGTCTCATCAACAAACTTATAGGAGATAAGGCAGAACACGAAGCCCTGCCTATGGGAGTCAAGAAAGCACCTTGTTTCTTCATCCAGCCTCACCTGACGCGCGAATCTGCCTCCCGGGAAGAGTCACCCGAACCCGCTGAAGATGGACCTACCGCAGGCATCATCACCAACGTGGAGAGACCTCTTACGCTGCATATCAAGAGGGAAAGATTAGTGGAATTCCATAAGAAGGTAGAAGGGATTCCAGCGAGCGTAGGATTCAATGAAGCGTGGGAAAGCTATGGCTTAAAAGAATACTTTGAAGAAAGCCTGCAATTTAGGAACGAGATCAAAGTTCACTTTGGTCAAGCCAGACGTTCGATCACCTCTTCCAGAGCCGCCTACTTCTTCCGCGCTGAAAAATACGAGAGCTACACCAACAAGATCACTCGAGAGAACCTGGACGAGTTCAACAAGGTGGTTCTTCCATCGGGTATCATGTTCATTGAAGCATGGACAGAACATCTTATCGGCCAGTCTTTATGTGAAAGCAACGAAACCATGCTAGAAATACAAGATCTCTTTACACGAGAAAGGTCGGGAAGGCTACTTCGCAGCCTGCACAAAGCGCGAAACCTTGGTCGATTTCTTATCTCATGTGAAATCAAGGGGATCAAGGTTGAGAACGCGTTATGCGATCCCATCTCGACCATCAGCGTGCTACCAAGTTATGCAGCGAGAGAACTCGGGATCAGGCATTCCCGCACGACGGAAGTGATGTTTGGATTGGCGGACCAGTCGCTCACGACCCCGAAATGAGTCATTTATGATTTCGCGGTCATCATTGGCGATTGTAGAATCCCGGTAGACTTATACATAGTCAAAACTCGCCAAGAAGAAGCTACACCCCTCATCTTAGGATGGACATTCTTGGCCAATGCAGGAGCCATCATGGATTGGCCCAATAGGCGAGTCTCATTCGCGAATATCGACGGGAAAAAGTTCTATCCCGCAATACCTTACACCATGGAGAAACATCTTCTTGAGAGGGATGAAGATGGAATCATGGAGAGACTCGAGGAGCCTTCAGCAGAAGAGGCAGCTTAAAAGGTAAAAAGACATTGCCTAAGGTCGAACTCCACCTCCAACTAAGCTCCCAAACTACCAAAGTCTAGCTAAAAGACTCTAAACAAGAGCGGCTCAATGGGAGACAACCCATTTTAGGTATTCTCTTTCTCATCTCCTTAACCATACTAATCTTTAGTTTTGGTTTCTTCTTAGTTTACATCATTTACATAAACCCCAAAAGCACAAAAAAATAAGAAAAACAAGAAAAGACCAAAAAAAAAATGAAGAAGGAGCTTCGAAGAACACTCACCGGGCGACGAACCGCCCGTGGGCCGGCCAGAAGGAGCCTGACCGCGCCACGAGCCATGATGGCGTGGAGAGGACGTGCCCGGCCGCGGCCGCGACAACCCGTCGTGCGGCCGACCTTCGTCTGAAACGTTCCCCCATCCCGACTTCACCAAACCGGATCTCCTTCAACTTGTGTCAAGCCTTTTAAGAATCCTCCTTGATCCAATGGCCTGAACACATCCTAAAGACCGCAAATAAAACTTCAACAAACCGCGGTACACTGCTGTTGCATCGAAGACGGCAAGACAAGACAAGACTCCATCCAAGTCAAGTTGAGTCAATGATCCATCTCTCTACATACTTCTTCCAGCACATTCAACAGACCTGTATCCACGAAGACGAAGAAGAATACAACGGTTCTAGAGGATGAAAACCGTTGTGCAAGCTTCCGAAGGAATAATATGCAACTTCCTTCACCAAACCGCGAAGAGAAAAGTTCCCGAAGACTAGCTTCGCTCTTCCACGACCGATATCTTTACAAAAGCCAAGTAAGGATTTCATATGGCATTGAAGTTTGAACTAGCAACACCTGTCTTTCGGGATCGCGAACACGTCACCGGATAGGCCTGCATAGACCCAAACTTCAGGTTTCTGAGGTGATGCAATCTTCAAGACGCAAGGACGGAAGATTTTCCATCTCTCATTCACGGTGTTTTACAAAGGTCAAGGAACCAAGACAAGTACTCAACAACCGGAGTACATGTTCTCCTCAACAAAGGCGAGCCAATCACCACCACCAAACGCCTATCACCACCCTCATTCATCATCACCACACGTCCACCACCACCAAACAAAGCAAGGAAGCTCAACCGCGCAACACATTTCCTTTCGAGCTAAGTTTTCGATTTCTTTTGTTCAATTAAATCGATTCTAAGCAGTGACATAAGGAGAATGATCAAGTCCTTAGCTCAATCATACCACACGCCCATCCACCCATACCAAACCCAACGCCACTTTGAAGTAAGTCTTCACAAGCTTGTACTTGAATTTACCTATCTTTTTCACCTCAACTCGATTTAATCAAACTGGGGACAGTTTGATTTAAGTCTGGGGGGGTTTCTTATATTACTAAATTCATTTTATTTGATGAGTCTTATGCATACTTACATCATTTATCGAGTTGATTTATAGAGTCAAAACTTTGTTTTTCTTTTAGTCGGAAACTATGAACTTTGCTTGCTACAAGTCATTTCGAACAAGGAACTTTAATGGCCATTCTCACGGGTTTAGAAGCAAGGTTTACTAAGTTGAACACTGCGAGTGGATCATTCCAACGGAGAAAGTTCTAATCTCTAGAGTACTCGAAGGATCTTGCGTTGACTCCGCACCTAATAAATCAAAACTTCTCGTCAAGGGGCTTGAGGTACTTCGAACTTTGCTCCTCTTTTAAACTCTAGCACGACTAAGTAAATGAAATGCAACCTCTCCTTGATCTTCCCTTGTTATAGAAAAGAAAAAAAAAAAAATAGAAAGAAAAGTCTTAGTTTGGGAATGGCAACTCGAGTTCCACAAAGGACAATGACGGTTCGCAGATATCATAAAAACTTCGAAGAAGTGATCATTCTCAAGCTAAGAAGAAAGAAAAAAAAATAGAAAATGAGAGTCAATAGAAAAAATAAAATGATACCATAGAAAAGTAGGGAGAAATCGACTAAGGGAAGAGAAAATAGGGGAGTTTTGTCTGAAATGTCTTTGTCTAGATGTTTGGAAGAGAAGGGTATAATGTCTCATCGACCAATACTCCCTCGATAGAGACCGCACGCCTAAATGAATAAAGGGGTCAACAAGAGAGAGCTCGAAATACTCAAAGGAACCATGAAGCGTATCCGGGAAGGGTGAAAAGCTCAAGGTAACTAAACCCAAACGCCTTGAAGCTAGATTTCTAGTTACGTGGCTCAAACGGGTCGATTGCTAGACTTGATGAGTTCCCAAGTTTTGGTGAGTTTCCACGTTTTCAAACCTCTTTTCCTTACTTAGATTTCTGTTTTGTTTGAGGACAAACAAAGGTTTAAGTCTGGAGGAGTTGATAACATGCATATTTTACCCATTTCTACTATCATAAGTGAGTGCTTTAATAAGCATTTCACTAAGGTTTTAATGCATAAACACTAGATTTTGAGTATTTGGTTGTTCAAGACTCTTTTCAGGTAAACTTAGCAAAAGACGCTTACTTCCGGAAACAGTGCTCGAGGACAAAAGTTCAACATCAAACGAAGGCCTTCCCACCACAAGATCAAGCTCATATTTGGAGACAAGGTAGCCTTATCAGCTGTCTTTCACCTTGAAGTTGTTTGAGAACAATCCCACGGTTGGATCTCAAGTTATGGAAGAAGCAAGAAGGTCCGTCAAGCACCAGGAGATGAGCTGGCCACGCCACGGCCAAACCAGACAACCAGTGGCCGCGCCATGGCCGGTCGCTCGCGCGGCCAGGCCACTCGCGCGGCCAGGCCACTCGCGGTTCCCGAGCCCATTTGAAGCCCAACTTAAACCCGCAGCCGTCTTATGCAAACCAAGACCTAATCCACGACCTATGGCACTTGAAGACCTATATATACTCATTGTCTAGGGTTTTTCTAATCATCACGAAATACTCTAAGTTACAGAATTTTTTAGGTGGCCGCGAATCTCTGTTCGTGGTTTTCACCTTGTTCTTTGAGGGAGATTGATTTTTTCGTGAACCCTCTTTCTTTCTTATCGATTTATACAAGTTATGCATTCATCAATCATGTTTTCTACTTCACCTTTCATGTCTGAGTAGTTTATTTTCATTGGGTGTTCTTTAAGGGGATCTATGAGAAATTTCATTAACTGTTTTTAAACCGATTGTTTAGGCCAAAGATTAGGGTTTTCTGTCTCACCATATTCGTTCTTATTGCATGAGTCTAGCGTCATGAACTATATTCTGATCGCAGGGTCTTGAGAGCGACGAATGTCATGAATCTCAGATCTAGACCATAATAGGGTAGAGAGCATCATTTAAAAGATGTCTGAATGTTTATTGTCCCGATCTTATTGTGTGTTCGTCTAGGAAGCAGGATACGACAGTATACCTGCGAAATAGATGTTCACAGATCGATCTTGCTTGTCAGAGTTAGGTCGTTAAAACCAGTGAATCAGTTTAGGGAAAATCGCCTAGTCTCGTTTGCCTGACTTTTGTGTGTTTGATTTCTAGTTAGAACCCCATAGATTTCCCGAGAAGATCCCCAACGTGTTTTACCACATCTGCTTTTAAATCGAGATTTACGCACTTCAATATTTACTTTTTCTGCACAGCTCATCTGATTTCCTTTTTACAAGTCTTTAAGTTTATTTTTCCTTTTCCCGTTGGTTATAGAATAGATTGACAACCTTTTCGATATAAGGCGTGATACTGCTTTCTTTATTTCTTGCAAAAACCGTGACACTTACCCCAAAACCCCAGTTTCTTGCGTCTTTGGTTGCCTTGATTCTCTGTTTTGCAGTTGACCTCCTCCCTGTGGTTCGATACCCTAAGTACGACAACGCACGCTGTGCACTTGCAGCTTAGGGTCCTACAAATTCAAAGCTCGACGAATCCCCAACGAAATCATCCAATCTCGGACGACTATTTAGACTCCATCAAGCTTTTGGCGCCGTTGCCGGGGAGGTTCCGTTTTGCTGTCCAAAGCAAAGGTCAGGATCACAATGCAAAGACGTTCTTTTTCTCTAACTTCTAGATATCTCTCTATGAGTTTCAGAAACTACCATACCGTGGAGCACACAAGGAGCGATCCTTACATGCCTCCTAATGCACGCCCACCTGCAGGATCTCTGCACCATTCTCGGAGACCATCTCCGACGCTGCTGCCACACGAGCGCTTCATGCCTCGCCCTCAAGGAGGATTCCCACCTCCTATTATCCATGAAAGCGATAGTCTCTACCTCCAGACGCCACCTCCTGCCCAGAACGATCAGAGAATCGCACGTGCTCTCTTATATCAGCAAGTGGAGAACCTTATCGAGGCGATAACAGTGATGACTGATTATCAAGCTAAGTCTGAGAGATCCTTACACGCTCGGATGGACTCTATCCACGGTGAAGTCTTCCACAAGCTCCAGGAAGTCCCCAACAACGTGAAGGTATTGGAGAACTGCACTTTCGGCTTATATGTAGGAAGACTACGAAGTTGCTTCCGTGGTCAATCCTTGCTCCTACCGTGGCCAATAAGGGTCTTCCAAATATCAGTGGTTTGTCTTTGTCTTCCCCCATGTCGAGCACATGGAAGTCAGTAGGTACTATCTTATATCCGACAAGAAGTTGAACGTTGTAGACTACGCCATTTGATTTCTTCCTAGACGAGTCTCCGAACACTAGGTGCGTAGGTGAGGGGAAATAAGTCGTCATTCCTAACCTTTCAGCGATTGCCATTGGCATGACATTGACATTGGCTCATGTGTCGCATAGACAATCCTTGAAGTTGATTCCCGTGATCGAGCATGGGAAGGTAAATGCGCCTGGATCTTCTTCTTTCTTCAGTCTGTCGAACCCACGGTTCTCCGGAGTATCGAAAGGTGGACTGGCAGTTCCTTTCTATCGTTGGGAAGAGTGGGATGAACCTGCACTTTTCTCCCATGGCTAGCTCTGGCTCCTTAGCCTCGTTGGCGACTGCCGAGATCGCGTTACAGAATCCTTTCGAGTTATCCTCTACTTTTTCGGGAAAGATCCCTGCTTGTCTCTTGATGGCTTCAGCGGTTTGAGAGACTTGCATGTCTAATTTCTTCATGTGGGAAGACAGGGTTTCGAACTTGCTGTTCAGTTCGTTGTACATGCAATCTACCTTGATGTTGAGATCCTTGACCAATTTTTGTTAAGACAACAGCAGCTGTTGCAGCAGTCCTTCGAGTTTGTCTTCTCGTGACGGGTAAGGTGCGTTCGGTGCAGCTTGCGGTGCTCCCTGCTGGTTGTTGTAGGGCATGAGCTGCGAGTTGTAGGGTTGCTTTGCCTGGTAGCCTCCGTTGTTTCCGTAGTTCATGTTCTGGAACTTGTTCTGGAAGGGTCTTCCTTGAGGTGGATACACTTGATCTTGCGGGTTCTCCACGTTTGGGTTTCGGTATGATAAGTTTTTGTTGTTCCTGAAGTTGTTGTTGAATCCATTGTTGAAGTTTCTGTTTGGATATGAATTCTGCCCTCCTATGAAGTTAACTTCTTCTTCTCGCGTGTAGAACTCGTCTCCATCGTCTCCCGGGCTAGATTCTTCTCTTTCCGCCGCGGTCTCTCACGCACTGATACTGCGCTGCTGTCCCTTGAGCAGCTGGCTCATCATATTCTTCAGCTCGGTTATTTGCTTAGAATCAGAGTCTCCGGTTCGCGGATTCCTATCATAATCCGGACAGTTATTGTTGTTACTTACAGCGAGGTTCTCGATGAGTGCGCGTCCTTATCGCTCCGTTTTTGTTGTAAAATCTCCATTACTGGCTGTGTCGAGCGAAAGTTGGTATCTAGCTTGCAGTCCGCGGTAGAACGTGTTTAGCAAGCTGGCTCCGGAGAAACCATGGTGAGGACAGTCGCGTTCATAGTCCTTGAATCGCTCCCACGCCTCAAAGAATGATTCGACCGGTCCTTGTTGAAAGCCTTGGATCTTGTTTCTCAACAGGTTGGATCGGGACTTAGTGTAGAAGTAATTGAGGAAGGCAGACTTGCATTCCACCCAGTTAGTGATCGATCATGGTGGTAAAGTCTTCAGCCATCTATGAGCTTTGTCGCTCAAAGAAAATGGGAATAGCTTACACTTCAGATAGTCGGGAGGGATGTGGTCCATCGGGTGCTCGTTTGATAGTTCATGAAACTGATTTTGCTTCACCAAAGAGATGATCTGCGGTTTGATCTCCAACTCGTCCTCATGGGGGACATTAACTTGAATCGCTGCTCGGTTCTGGAAGTGCTGATCAGAAGTATCGTGATCGGCTATGGTGCGGTTCCTAGCTCGCCTGGAAAGGTTGGCTGGCAAAACAGGTCGGATGGCGTCTCGGTCATCCGGCTGGATGATAGGGTTTGCTTGGTTCTCTCCATTTCTGATGATCGGATTGTGTCCTCCTTGTTGTAGGGCAGGATCGCGTTCTTCTTCGTCCGAGTCATCCTCGGGATTGGGGTTGATAGGGTTTCCATTGTTGTCGAGCTGTCTTCTTAACCTTCGAATTTCTTTTTCGTGCCTGTCGATCTCGATGTGGCGGGGTAAGACGTTGGAAGCGTTCCTCCTAGTGGTCATACACCTGAAACATGAGAAGTAAACACAAGAAAATCGTGAGCAATGAACGGAAAAGCTTGAAAATCAATGTGGTCTAAAAGACAAATTAGAAACTGAAAATTCGTAAAAGCAAACAATCCCCGGCAACGACGCCAAAAACTTGATGCAGGGTTTCTTTTACTTCAAGTTTTACCCCTAAGATAGCTGCAAGTGCACAGCAATCACAGTAGTATATTAAGGGATCGAATCCACAGAGATTGTTATTTTGCGAAAGTCCTAAGAATTCTAACTTCTTTAAACCAATTGGGAGCTTGGGGGATTCAGTGTGTCACGATTTGCAGTAATGATATCAAGCAGCAGAAAAGAATTAAACGGTTGTAAATCAATGAATAAAAGGCGTTGGGTTCAGGGACTTCTCCGGGGTTCATGGATCGGATCTAACAAGCAACAGGATAGGTTCTTGATCATTTAATAGGTTACGTTCTTAAGCTGAAACGGTCGACTATGACTACCCCGCCTTCACGGATCTAGCCACCTGCGTTTGTCTTTCACTGCGGATATGATTTCTCATCCCACGATGCAAGACAACCGCGCATACATATCATTCACCTATTTGTAAACACTCGCGGTGCGGTCCGTCGATATGCCTGAACATCCTACGGTGCGATCCGCTCGTTAACTTCTAGATCCAGACGATAGACCACATGTTCATGTATCTAGTCGTCCTGGAATCAGTTGCTAATTGATCAGAGAAGCAAACATGCAATAAGAACAAGACATCAACGAAGATACCTAAAAGAAACTCTATCTCTATCAACCTAGCGAAATCAATCCATGATTAAACCCCTTCGAAAATCCCCTTAAAAACCCAACTAGATGACTACTCGTTCATGGGAACGAGAGACATCTTTAAGATATGAAAGGTGCGAATTGTATTAATAAACAGAACAAAGTGAGAAAACTTCTTCAAGGGAAATCGATTGAAGAGAGGTTTTCTTAAAGTATTGAAAAGCAAAGAACTAAGAACAAAAGATGAAAGGGAAAAAAAGGAGGAGTAGGCGGCTGCAGAAGAATTCTCTCTCGAGGTCTTCAACTCCGGGGCCGTCGAACTTTCTATCTCTCTCTCTCTTTGTGCGGCGCAGAAGTGTTTCTGGAAAAGCTCTCCGTGAAGTCACCCTCTTCTGAAACCCTAAGGTTCCTTTATATAGGCTCTCGGTTTTCAGAAAGCGGGCTTCGCATTTTAACCTCGGGAAAATATCGGATAAGTGCAAACGGGCTCGGGATGGGCCGGAGTGGTGTGGCCGCGCCACGGCCACTGGTCTTCTGAGGATCTGTGGAGCGGCCATCCTTCTTCTAGGAATGTGTCTGACGGGCCTTCTTGCTTTCTTCGTAACTTGAGATCCAACCTTGGGATTGAACTCAGATCACCTTGGCATAAAAGACAGCTGGAAGGGCTATCATGACTCCAAATATGAGCTTGATCTTGTGGTGGGAAGGTCGTCATCTGATGCTGAACTTATGGCTCCGAGCACATGTCCTTGAAGTTCCCGTTTTGCTCAAAAATGTGTCCTTTTTGTCCAATTTTCCTGAAATAAGTCTTAAGACTAGGAAACGTGGAAATCACTTTAAAACCATTGAAAACCGGGTTAAAACACTTATAAATGATCTTGAAATAATAGGTTTTAGGAGTAAAATATGAGTGTTATCATCCAGCCAGACGACCGAGACGCCAACCGACCCGTTCTACCCGCCAACCAACTTAGGCGAGTGAGGAACAGCACCATAGCCGATCACGACACCCCTGATCAGCACTTCCAGAATCGAGCCGCGATTCAAGTTAACGTCCCCCATGAGGACGAGTTGGAGATCAAACCGCAGATCATCTCTTTGGTGAAGCAAAATCAGTTTCACAGGCTATCGAACGAGCACCTGATGGACCACATCGGGTTATTTGAAGAAATCTGCAGCACCACAAAGACGAACCGAATCCCTCTCGACTATTTGAAGTGCAAGCTATTCCCATTCTCTTTGAGCGACAAGGCTCACAGATGGCTGAAGACTTTACCGCCATGATCGATCACTAACTGGGTGGAATGCAAGTCTTCTTTCCTCAATCACTTTTACACTAAATCTCGATCCAAACTCCTGAGAAACAAGATCCAAGGTTTTCAACAAGGACCGGTCGAGTCATTCTTTGAGGCGTGGGAGCGATTCAAGGACTATGAACGTGACTGTCCTCACCATGGTTTCTCCGGAGCCAGCTTGCTAAACACGTTTTACCGCGGACTGCAAGCTAGATACCAACTCTCACTCGACACGGCCAGCAATGGAGATTTTACAACAAAGACGGAGCGACAAGGACGCGTACTCATCGAGAACCTCGCTGTAAGCAACATCAACAACTGTCCGGATTATGATAGAAGTCTGCTGATGCAACAGGTTTTAGAGTCTGTTTTCGAGTTTTAAATTTATAACCCTATTGCCTGCAAGTGCACAAATGTGCGTTGTAGTATTTAGGGTGTCGAACCACAGAGACTATGATGCTTCAAGCAAATCACTAAAACAGAAAACCAAATAAAAATGACCGGATTAAAGATTGGTTTCAGGGATGATGGTTTAGTAACGAAACAAAAATCAAGAGGGTTTGTAAAGCTATAAGACGGAACGCCGGGTTTCAGGGATCTCTCGGGTGTTTTACGGAATGATTCTAAGATTGAAACACTTGACCCAAGCAAATCAATTCTACTGGTTCTTAAGCTCAAACACGAAAGTGGTCGGATCCCCCTTTCGGAAAACCAAACATCTAAACCTAAACTGCTCGTTCGCTCCCCTTCAGTAATGACTTCGCAGCAAGATCAGCTATAAGATTAGGTTCAATGAAGCTCACAGTGCACCGCCGATATGCATAAGCATCCTTCGGTATCTGCTCGTTTAAAACTATGTCCGGCCAATAGATTCAGCGCTCACGCGGTTCTAATGATCCTACAATCGATCCTTAAGTGGCCAGTCAAAGATTACGCAATAAGAAAGAATACAAACGAAGAACAGTGAAAAGCATACTACCTACGATCTAACAACCTAATCGAATCAAACCATAAAATCCCTTGAGAAACCCCCAGCGAAACCCAACTATGAGACTACTCAGACATGGATGTGAAATTCATTATCATTGCAATTGGTAAAAGAAATCACAAAAGGTCTGAAAAGAAAAAGTTTGATAATAATGCAAAGGAAGTGCAGAAAAGAGATGAAAGAGAGTATCGAATGAGGCGACGAGGTTAGGAAGTGGAGAAAATGGCTTTCGCTCCTCTTCTCTTCCTTCTTAGCGGCGGCGCTCTTCTAGGTTAGGGTCTTGGTGGCTAAATCAGAACTCTCCTCAAAATAAGAGTAGCTGCGAGTATTTATAGGTCTCTAGGGTCTCTTAGGCGTCACTTAGGGTTCACTTAGGGTTCCACCGAGTTTGGTGGTCATCGGGCTTGTTTTGGGCTTGCAAACGGGCTCGGGAATGTTACTTGTCTTGGCCGCGCCACCGTGGGTTCATGGGCCGGCCATTGGCCTTCCGAGCTTTCCAGGCGCGGCCATCCTTCCTCTGAGGATGTGTCTGACGGGCCTTCTTGCTTGCTTTTTAGCTTGAGATTCAACCGTGGGATTGGCCTCAAACCACTTCGACGTGAAAGGTAGTAGTTCAGGCTATCTTGTCACCTAAGATTTCCTGAAAAGAGTCTTGGACACACAAATACTTGAAAACTACTAAATATACATTAATACATTAGTGAAATGCTTATTAAAGCACTCACTTATGAAGGTAAAAATGGGTAAAATATGCATGTTATCATCTGCGAACCGGAGACTCTGATTCCAAGCAGATAGCCGAGCTGAAGAACATGATTAGCCAGCTGCTCAAAGGACAGCAACGCAGTATCAATGCGTGTGAGACCGCAGGGGAAAGAGAAGAATCTAACCCGGGAGAAGATGGAGATGAATTCTACACGCGAGAAGAAGAAGTTAACATCATAGGAGGACATAATTCATATCTGAATAAGAACTTCAACCATTGATTCAACAACAACTTCAGGAACAACAACAACCTCTCATACTGAAACCCAAACGTGGAGAACCCGCGAGATCAAGTGTATCCACCTCAAGGAAGGCCCTTTCAGAACAAGTTCCAGAACGTGAACTACGGAAGAAGCAGGGGCTACCAACCGAAGCAACCCTACAACTCGCAGCTCACGCCCTACAGCAACCAGCAAGGAGCGTCACAAGCTGCATCAAAGCACCGTACCCGTCACGCGAGGACAAACTCGAAGGACTGATGCAACACCTGCTGTTGTCTCAACAAAAATCAGTCAAGGATCTCAACATCAAGGTAGATTGCATGTACAATGACCTGAATGGAAAGTTCGAAGCCCTATCTTCACATGTGAAGAGATTAGACACGCAAGTCTCTCAAACTGCTGAAACCATCAAGAGACAAACATGAATTTTTCCTGGAAAGGTAGAGGATAACCCGAAAGGATTCTGTAACGCGATCTCAGCAATCGCCGACGAAGCTAAGGAGCCAGAGCTAACTATGGGAGAAAAGTGCAGATTCGTCCCACTTTTCCCAACGATAAAGAAAGGAACGGCCAATCCGCCTTTTGACACTCCAGAGAACCGCGGGTTCGATAGGCTGAAGAAAAAAGAAGAACCACGCGCATTTACCTTCCCATGTTCGATCACAGGAATCAATTGCAACGACTGTCTATGCGACACATGAGTTAATGTCAATGTCATGTCCACGACAATTGCTGAAAGGTTAGGAATAACAACCTATTTCCCCTCACCTACGCAGGTAGTATTCGGAGATTCGTCTAGGAAGAAATCGAATGGCGTAGTCTACAACGTCCAACTTCTTGTCGAATATAAGATAGTACCCACTGACTTCCATGTGCTCGACATGGGGGAGGACAAAGACAAGCCATTGATACTTGGAAGATCCTTCTTGGCCACGGTAGGAGCAAGGATCGACCACGCAAGTAACTTCGTAGTCTTCCTACATATGAGTCAGAAAAGATACTAGCCGAAGGAGCTAAACACTTCGCCTCGGGAAACGAAGAGCCACTCGACTAAGAAGGAGAAAAAGGGGATGATATTAAGAGTAGGCCAGCTCCATTCGAGGCCTTTCTCCATAATCGAAATCCTGATTCCTCCCGAGCTAGAAGAACTGGGTGAAGAGGAAGTATCAAAGTCAGTTGAGAAGACAAAGCAGGTGATCTTAGAGGCTAAAATTTTAAGGAACGGAAACGGAGGCACGCTGCTGATACGGAAGCAAGGAGAAGCTTTAGGGGGGACAACTCCTCAAGCACTTTCCACAACTGTCTAAGCTTCAAACAAAGTCTAGCTAAACGACTTAAACAAAAGCGCTTGGTGGGAGGCAACCCATCCGGTACGTGTTTTTGATTTTCCTTTCTTTCATTTCTAACAGCTAGTTTTTACAAGTTTTCTGTACTTAGGCATAAAATAAAAATAAAAAAAAATATATAAAACCAAAAAAAACCCAAAAATATGAAAAGGAGCCTCAGAAGGAGGCTGGCCGCACGAGCGACGGCCCGTGCCGCGGCGAGACAGACCGTGGCCGCGCGACAGACCACGACCGCGCGGAGAGAAGAGGCCTGGCCGCGGCCACGACAAGCCATGGCGCGGCCAGCGGTCGTCTGAGCGACCAATCCGGAAAATCCTACGTTTTTCATCCCGAACCGAACTTCCCGCGTTTTGGTACAATCCTGCACCGAAATTTATTCCCGTTAATGTAAGATAACGGATTAATTGATTCGTAGCCGACACGCAAGGTAAGTTCTCTCGTTTTAAAATTTTTGAAAATAAAAGGTTTTTGGTGATAAAAACACATTTTTAAAAGCAAAAGAGAAATTTTAGGATCAAACTCTCTTTTCTTCATCTCTCCCAAGAAACTTGGAGATTTTTGGGAGATTCTAAGTTTTTTAAATCCAAACCGTTTTCAAATATTCTTTGGCCCAAGCTCATCTATTTTCAAAGAAGATTCAATTTTTGAAGCTCATAAATCTTCATCTACAAGGTATGGTCTCTAATTTTACAAATCCCTAAAGAACTCAATTTTGAGATCTCCCTTGCTTGACTAGGAAATTGTCTAGGAAGCTTGGATAATGGTAGAGAACCTTGGATTGATGATTTATGTTGCCTAGATTTCGATTTTTGCAATCCAATTCCGAAAAAGTTGAAGTCTTTGAAAAAACAAAAAATTAGAGCATGCTCTAGAAAACGAATTCTTGTGGTATTATTGGACAATATGCTTAGTTTGGACTTGATTCACCCTAGGTACTACTTAGAAATCAAAGTTTGATGATAATAAGTTGACAAAATCGATTAATTGGAAAGTTTTTGGTTTAGATTCCCAAAAATCCGAAAATAGAGCATGAGTACCAAATTGATCTTGAATATTAATGCTTAAGCTCGATGTTTACTAGTGTTGGAAACTCTTGATATATGTCTTGTGTATCATCGCACTTGAGAATCCATATGACACATAAAATTCACATGTATGGTCGAGTTTTTGTTTTTGTTTTGCAAGGTACAATGAGTTACGACCGAAACTTCGAGATACGATCGAAGAATAAAGAGCGGCTAAGCTCTTCAAGGAGTTCTTCACACCAGCAAGAACTCGTGACAGCGCTAGGAAACCCGAGTCTAGACACCACTCTATGGAGCTACGTGGAGGAACAAAGAAGAAGGTTCTGCGGTTCATTGATAGAACGCACAAGCCGCGATGATTCGCTGATAGGGGTCAGGTTTTACCCTAATAAAACTACTGCAAGTGCACAGCAGGGGTTATCGAATCCCAAGGGAAGTAGATGCTACACTAAGGTTTCTAAGTTCAGATTATGCTAGGTCAAATAGAATGAAAGTAAACAAAGCAGGAAGTAAACGAGCAATCACGAATTAGGTTCTTAAAATCAGGAGACTAAGGCGCTAGGTTCAGCAAATTCTTGGGTGATCTAAATTGTAGGTCTAGACAGAATGTTAGGAATTATGAAGAACTGTTCTCGAACTCGAAACACTAATGTAAAATCAACCAACTCTCACTGCGAAGATTATCTATGTCTAAACCCAAGAATTCCAAATCTCTTTGCAAATTCTAATAATCCAAACAACCATTAAAGTTCAGGTTCAATTGTTCACAAAACCCTAAAACAAATCTCTTTGCGAATAGGTATTTTGCTCATCTAACATTAGTTCAGGCAATCAATAATACTCTCGCATCTATTAATTAACCTAAGATCAGATTCTAGGTCGCGAAGCTAGAATAAGCATTAAACACAAATCCAGATGAAAAACTCTAATGATTTTATCCTAACAATTTAATACGACCTAACAATTCATCAATCACCTTTGAAAAACCATAAACCTAACTAGCAAACTACTCAGACATGGTGAATGAAGAAAACATCATGAATAAATAAGATTGCATAAAAGAAATCAATAGAAACAAAGGAGTTCCAAATCTGCTCTNAAACCTAACTAGCAAACTACTCAGACATGGTGAATGAAGAAAACATCATGAATAAATAAGATTGCATAAAAGAAATCAATAGAAACAAAGGAGTTCCAAATCTGCTCTTAAGGAGCCTAATTCTTCTCTCCAAAATCTCTTTAAGTCTCAAAACAGAAAATAGAATAATAGTTGGTGGTTAAACAATGCCTTGAAAACTTATATTTATAGGCAAACTTGCGGCAGGGGCAAACTTGTAAATATTTGAAACTTATTGTGATTTCCTTTTTCTGATGGAAGTCCGATTTCTTTGGCGGTCTGACTTGGTGTCGATCGACACCCTTCGTGTATTTCTGCTCCGACTTCATCACTTCGCAGCTTCTTGCAGAATGCTCCAAAAAGTTCCAGAATCTCCAACTTTGCTCCAAACGTAGTCCAACCTGCAAAGACTCTTATAGGACTCTAAAAATACCAAAAGACTCTATAAAAACACTTATATCATGGTCCAAAAACGGGTAAAAACCATGATATATCAACTCCCCCAGACTTAGCTTTTGCTTGCCCTCAAGCAAAACAGAAACTTAGAATGAAGTAGAGGTTTGAAAACAAAAACTTTCGAGCTATCCTTTAGAACGCCACAACTCGTTAACACTCTTGAATCCACATGATATAGAACCAACCTTAGGAAAATTCAGTGTACTTACCACAAGCTTAGCAATCTCCCAGTTTGAATCCAGATCCTTTCCTTAGATAAATTTTGAACTCTAACATTAGTTGCCAAAGAACTTTGCTGATTCTTTCCCTTCCTTAGTGCTTTGAACAAGACATTCTTTGTACAGCTCTCCTATTTTCTCCTCCCTTAGTTAACTTCTGCCCATTTTCAGGGTGTTCTAAGATCTTTTCATTGACTCTTTTTATTCTTTTGAAGTCTCGGGATATAATGCTACTCTCTACTTGTGTTCCTTGTGAGGAGACAGGTTCAAGAGCACTCACTAATATTGTTCCTTGTTAGGAGACATGCTCATGAGGTTCTTTGCACTATTCATAGACTTAGACTCTTTTTCTTTCTTTTCTCAAGAGAAGATCAAGGAGAGACTGCAACTAGCTTCTCTTGTTCATAGCTGAAAGAGGAATCAAATTCAATGCATACTTAGTTCTTTTAAAGGGATCTGAACTCTCTCTGTTAGATTAATCCACTTGCAGCTTTCTACTTAGTAAGACTTGCAATTAACTACTATAGCAATGGTTCTTTCAAGTGTCAACTTCCTGTGTTTAGTTCCTAGAAAAACTGAAAGTTCCAACTGATTTTGACTCAATAAAACAAAATTTTTCAAAATTTTTGACTCAAGATAGACTCTCAAGACAAAACACAAAGTCAGTAATCACCTCCCCCAGACCTAAACAACACTGTCCCAGTGTTATCAAGTCCGAAGTTGGCTAAAAGAAAGATTCGAAACAACTCAAAAGACCAGATAGAAGACTTACCTTCGTCTGCGCGTGGTGCGATCGACACTATAGTGGTGTCAATCGACACTGGTCTGAGTCGAGTCCAATGTCTTCTTTTTTCAACTGACTAAAACTAGGACTTAGTAAAACCAAAACAAAATATAAAGAAAAACGTACCTAACAGTGGGTTGCCTCCCACTCAGCGCTCGTTTTCAGTCATTAGCTTGACTGTGTCGGGGATCAGACGTTTGGAGGATCAGAGGGTGGCATCGAATGCTTCCCAGACGAATGTCTTCTCATCCATGGTGGTGTATAGGCAGTAGGTGCATGAAAGCGACCAGGGAAATGAGGAATAGCAGCAGGGTGGGTCATCTCTTCGGGTGGGACACTTCGTTTTCCTGCAGAATCATCAAAAGAAACACCAAGCTATCTACGAGAATCTCGTTGCTTGCATAAGTGTGAAGCAGCTTTTGAACTTTTGGTATTCTTATTGACAAGATCAGGAGGTTTGGAATTGATTCCAGGAAATGCGTACCTTTGCTTTCTTCGAGGTTTCTGGCATGTAGGATGTGGAGGCGTCTATTTGACCACTGGTGATGGATTTGCAGCATTGGAAACGCCTTCTGGAGTGATCCGCGAAGTGTGTCGATCGACACTAGTTGTGTCGATCGACACCAACCCTGCATCTCGCATCTCTGCACTTTTCTCCAATTCAGCTCTGCAATCCTTGCTTTCATGACAAAAACGTCGTCCTCCATTAACTTAGCATTGATTAGAACATCTTCTTTGCTCATAGTCTTGAAGAGATGATCATTTCCACCCAGACTTCAATCTCCACATCTTTCTCAGAATTCTCAGCCAATCCTCTTTAGAATCCAGCTCCTTTTGATACCCAGCAGTAATGTCGTCTGAGTGTTCCCTGTTTGGGTCTTGATCCATGGAAATCTCTACTGAAAAAGATTGACCATTGATGGTGGAAGGTCCCCTTAACTTGTCCATGTCAAAATTCATGACAACATCACCCAAATCAAGCTCCATTTTCCCTTTTCTCACATCAATGATGGCACCAGCTGAAGCCAAGAATGATCTTCCCAGAATAAGAGGGTCTGCAGGTTCTTCATCATACTTCAAAACCACAAAGTCTGTGGGAATAATGCAGCCTTCAATCTTCAAAGGAACATCTTCTAGAACACCTTTTGGGATTCTCTTTGATCGATCAGCTAGGATAAGAGAGATTCTGCTAGGCTTAAAATCAGTAATTCCAAGTCTAACAGCAACAGAGTATGGTATCAAGTTAATACTTGAGCCTAGATCACAGAGGGAATGAGGAAATCTTCTTGTTGCGATTGAGCAATCTAGCATAAAGTTTCCTGGATCAGGTAACTTTTCTGGAATCCTTCTCTGAATCACAGCGCTGACTTGTTCAGAAATCCACACCTTCTTCTTCTTCCTTGGAACTATGTTCAAGAGAATTGCATTCATGTCTCTGGTAAGCAATGCTCCTTCCTCAGGGCTTATACCATTGACTACCATTCTCTTGACATACCTTCTTAATCCAGGTGAAAATTGGACTGCATCAACTAAGGGTAGCTTAACCATCATCTTACTCATCATCTCCTTGCATCTAGCTTCCTCTCTCTCCTGTTTAGATCTTCTGGGAGGCAGGGGATAGGGTAATTTTGGTTTATACATCTTTTCCTCTTCAAGTTTGGAAGGTTCAGGTTGATCCAGCGAGGTCATGGTAGGGTGTCGATCGACACTATGGAGGTGTCGATCGACACTAGCTTCTTGTGTCGAGGATGCTTTTTCGATCGAGCCCGATTCCCTGAGTTCCTCTACTGGTGTCGATAGACACTCAATGGTGTCGATCGACACCAGCTCTGCAACTTTAACATCTTCATCATCAGCATGAAACTCCACGATTTCTTCAGCATTCAGGCCCTTTTTCAGCACTGGTTGAAGGCTTCTTCCATTCTGAATCGTGATGGCATTCACATGGCGTCTCAGATTGGTATCAGTTTTCCCTAGAAGGAAACCTTCTTGCCTATACACAGCTTCTGTAGTTTGAGCAACTTGAACGTCTAGCTTCTTCATGTGAGAATTTATGCTCTCATTCTTTCCATTCAGATCTTGATACAGTGAATCAATCTTGCCATTGAAGTCCACTGTCAACTTCTGCTGTCCTTCCAAGATTTGCTCCTACATAGACTCCACCTTGTTGTCTTGCGCAGGAGGCTTCTGGTAGGAAGAAGAACCATAAGTTCTGTTGAAGCTGTTGTTCTGAAAAGGCTTATGGTAGGAAGAACCATAGCCTTGCGGATTGCCAAATCTTTGACTTTGAAAACCAGCTCCCATTAATGTAGTTAACTACTTCTTCCTCAGGCTCAAAAGTTTCCACTTCATTAGAAAAATGGTCTTGCTTCTTTCCCACCAAGAGATCTAGCTTCCTGTTGACTTCAGCAATTTGGCTTCCTCCAGTTACTCCTGCGTTTTGTCTTCTCTCAAAATCTGCATTTTTAGTGTTGTTACAAGAGGCCAAATTCTCTATAAGCACCACTGCGTCCTGCGGGTATATGGTGTTGAAGTTGCCATTGCTCGCAGCGTCTACAGCCATCTGGTACCTCCAATCAATCCCTCGGTAGAAGATACCGATAAGCTGCGGTTCGCTGAAACCGTGGTGTCCGCAGTCCCTCTGGTAAGCCTTGAATCTCACCCAAGAAGTCTTGAATGCTTCAGTAGGTCCTTGGGAGAATGTGGTGATCTTTGTCCTCAGCTCCTCTGATCTCGCATCATCAAAGAAATTGCATAAGAATGCATTTTTGTATCTTCCCAAGTGGTCAAGGATCCTGGATCAAGCTGCTTCAGCCAATATGATGCATCTCCTGCAAGCGAGTAAGGGAACAGCTTGCAGAAGAGATAATCATAGGTCACTCCATTAGCCTTGATGTTTGATGCGAGGTCCTCAAATCTCTCGATGTGGTCCATCGGATGCTCATTAGGAAGACCATGGAAAGGATGCTGAGCCACCAGTGTGTAGTAGGCGGGTTTCAGCTCGAAGTCATTCCTCTGAAATGCAGGAGGACGGATCGCAGCTCTATTAGCATAGAACTGGTCTGGGCGGTTGTACTCGCCTAACGTTCTTCCACGTCCAGCTTCTGTAGGGGCAATTTGCATCGCTGGTTCTATGATGACGGCGCCAACCTCATCAAGTCTCTGGCCTTGGACGTTCCTTCTATTGCCTTGTAGTTCAACAAAGTCGCCTGCCTCGTTGTGTATCATGATCACAGGTTCTGCCATCTCAGTCTGCGCAGGGTGTCGATCGATGCTAGTGGTGTCGATCGACGCTCGGGCAGATTTGCGGTTCATACGTTCGAGACGGCCTAGTTCCTGGTTCAGTGCGATTAGTTCCTCTTCCTTGTTACTTCTGGTACTGGGCATGCACCTGAAACCAAAGATAAGAAACAAAATTAGTAACAAAAAATAAAAACAAAACCTAGTCAAAATCCTAGTACTAGATTTCGTAGGCAGCTATTACTTCCCCGGCAACGGCGCCAAAAACTTGATAGGGGTCAGGTTTTACTCTAATAAAACTACTGCAAGTGCACAGCAATGCAATCGTAGTATAAGGGGTTATCGAATCCCAAGGGAAGTAGATGCTACACTAAGGTTTCTATGTTCAGATTATGCTAGGTCAAATAGAATGAAAGTAAACAAAGCAGGAAGTAAACGAGCAATCACGAATTAGGTTCTTAAAATCAGGAGACTAAGGCGCTAGGTTCAGGGAAATTCTCGGGTGATCTAAATTGCAGGTCTAGACAGAATGTTAGGAATTATGAAGAATTGTTCTCGAACTCGAAACACTAATGTAAAATCAACCAACTCTCACTGCGAAGATTATCTATGTCTAAACCCTAGAATTCCAAATCTCTTTGCAAATCCTATCGATTCAAACAAGCATTAAAGTTCAGGTTCAATTGTTCACAAAACCCTAAACCAAATCTCTTTGCGAATATGTATTTTGCTCATCTAACATTAGTTCAGGCAATCAATAATACTCTCGCATCTATTAATTAACCTAAGATCAGATTCTAGGTCGCGAAGCTAGAATAAGCATTAAACACAAATCCAGATGAAGAACTCTAATGATTTTATCCTAACAATTTAATTCGACCTAACAATTCATCAATCACCTTTGAAAAACCATAAACCTAACTAGCAAACTACTCAGACATGGTGAATGAAGAAAACATCATGAATAAATAAGATTGCATAAAAGAAATCAATAGAAACAAAGGAGTTTCAAATCTGCTCTTAAGGAGTCTAATTCTTCTCTCCAAAATCTCTCTAAAAATCTCTCTCTAAGTCTCAAAACAGAAAATAAGAATAATAGTTGGTGGTTAAACAATGCCTTGAAAAGTTGTATTTATAGGCAAACACGCGTCAAGGGCAAACTTGTAAATACTTGAAACTTCTTGTGATTTCCTTTTTCTGATGGAAGTCCGATTTCTTTGGCGGTCTGACTTGGTGTCCATCGACATCCTTCGTGTATTTCTGCTCTGACTTCATCACTTTGCAGCTTCTTGCAGAATGCTCCAAAAAGTTCCAGAATCTCCAACTTTGCTCCAAAAAGTTCCAGAATCTCCAACTTTGCTCCAAACGTAGTCCAACCTGCAAAGACTCTAATAGGACTCTAAAAAGACCAAAAGACTCTATAAAAACACTTATATCATGGTCCAAAAACGGGTAAAAACCATGATATATCATTCGCCTCCACCCCAAGAGCCAACAAGAGAGCTGAACCCTTCTCCTCCAAAGCGCAAGGTCCGAAATTTTGGAGCACCAATGGACCCAAACATTGATTATTTGAAGGAGATGAAGAAGATGGAGATAAAAACAACCTTGAAGATCGATTACTCCGCCTCAGACGCTTTGGGCATCACCGAGGATGTCACATGGTACTTGGACGAGCTAAGGCTCATGACCTTCATGGAGGTTGATCGACCCACTTACAAGGAACTCGCTCAAGAGTTTTTAGCTTCGGTTCAGCTAGCATACCGAAAAGGAAGAAAGTCACGTCCGAAAGACGGTATTCTCTATTTCACCATTGGCTCTCGGGATTATGAGCTGAGCATCGCTAGACTCTGCGGGATATTTGGTTTTGACTTGAGAAGCGAGACGAGCATTGAAGAAGAATGGAGTGTTGACCTTTGGGGACTCATGGACCGAGGCATTTACGACAAGGGAAGGCATATGTCTGCTTTTCTTTCACACACGGCCGTGCGTTTTGTGCACCGCCTCATAGCACACCGACTTTACTCTCGCACCAACCAATCATGCATTCTCATTCCAGAGCTCGTCCTACTTCAGTCCGCCTTTAGAGACGAGCCACTTTCAGCATGCTTTGGATGCATCCTAGCAGAGAGACTCGTGCGAGTGAAGCACGACGTCACCGCACCTAGATGCGAGACTGCCTTCCCAACTTATGGAGGCATCATCACAGCGATCATGGAGGCCGCAGGCGTAGACACCAGTATTGAGACGCCCCTAGACGAGGCTCGGTTTGACTTGTCCCAGTTTCAGACGGACATGAACTTGACAGGCGCAGCCATGGATCCAAACAGGTTCGGATACCGCTACCGATTAGGGAAGGGAGACAACCGCACGGTCTATTTACCGTCTCCTACAGTCTCGCACCTTTCAGAGGGTTCACCACAGTGGATCCCAAACCATGATGAGTTCCGTACCGAGTTCTCACGTCTCCCGCTTACCATTGGAGAGTATGTAGCCGCCAAGGCTAGGAGAGAGGCGATCCGTCAGAGAACTCACCACACCTCATCCTCCTCCATGCGTAGTACCTCACGATTCCCTGCACCGTCCACCTCGACTGATCCCGCGATCACCGCACTTCAGGAGCAGCTAGCACGCCAAAACGAGATGCTTAAGAAGATGGCGCGACAGCTTCGAGAGAGAAGACACATAGATGGCAACCTTTAGACCCTGAGTTCAGATGCCTAGAAGACTTCGCGTCTCGGCCAACACTCTTCCTTCTTACGAGCCTGGTTCCATCTATTCCACCCATATCCTTTATTTTTCATTTATGCTTTATTTTTCATCTATTTTTGTCATTCCCGACCTGTCACCACTATTTCACACTAGGGACAGTGTGATTTAAGTCTGGGGGGAGTTCGTACTAATGACTTTGCATTGTTTTGGTTTTATTTTAGTCTTTTCCTTTTTTTTTAAGAACTAGGAATGATGTACCTCGATATATATAATATGGTTTTAGGGATTATGATGCAAAACCAAGGATGATATTCGACCAGTGTGCTTAATTAGTTAAAATTAAGGCCTTAGCTCATATAATTAGTCTTGTAGTATCCCTTTTAGCTTGTAGTTTGCTTTTATTAGTCCCTTGTCTCCTTCAATCTTGAATTTGGCTTAGATTAAATAGTTTCATGTATTTCTAGTGTTGTTAATCTTAACCCCTATGGATTGACATCTCAAATACTACAATGGCATGAGTAGTAGAGATTAATTGAAAGAGGAAAAATCCTATTATCAATTTGGCGCCGTTGCCATTGGGGTTTAGCATTAACCATTAGGATTTTGAATCTCTTTGAAACTAAGCTTTTATTTTACCTTGTTTGCTCATCTCTATTTGAGATGATGAATTTTTTCTTATTTGTGGTTACTAACTTGTCTTCCTTAATTCTCTTGTTCTTTCAAAGGTACCAAAACAAAAAGAAGAGAAATGGAAAGACAAGATCATTTGAGGTGTTGGAGATGGACAACCAAAGAAGCATTATTAAAGCTCCACAACCTCAAGAATTGGTATCCACTCCTACCCAAGCTCAAGAGAACAAGACAACAATTGGTAGCTTTGATGCTCCTCATTATCATGAGTTGAGATTTGGAATCCATCTTCCTCCAATAGAAGCCATGGCCTATGAGATCAAGCCAAGTCTTGTGAGGTTAATTCAATGCTCTAAGTTCTTTGGAAATGGAATGGAGAATCCTTATGATCATGTGGAGTCCTTTGAAAGGTTGTGCAACTTGTTTAGCATTGAAGGTGTGCCCAAAGAAAGCATCAAGCTCATTCTATTTCCTTTCTCACTTGGAGAAAAGGCACACCAATGGGAGAGAACTCTACCATCTCATTTGATCAAATCTTGGGATGATTGCCAAAGAGTCTTCCTTCAAAGGTACTATCCCACTAAAAAAACAGTCCAAATGAGGAGGGACATCTTGAGTTTCAATCAAGGCATACATGAGACCTTTCATGAAGCATGGGAGAGACTTAGAGGATACACTCAAGATTGTCCACATCATGGGTTCAAGAAAGAAGCAATCCTTAGCATTTTCTATAGGGGAGTTGCTAAGGATCACAAATGGACATTGGATGTGGCTAGCAAAGGGCGTTTTGCAAACCTCACAATAGAAGAAGGAGAGCTACTTGTTGAGAACTTGGCCAAGTCTAGTGAAAGCTACTGTGAAGGGCGTGATACAACACCTCTAATGAGATCATGTGAAGACTCCACATGGAAGGACTTGCAAGATAAAGTGGATAGAATGGAAAAGCTCTTAAGTGTGCAACAAAGAGGAGTTAATTTGGTTCATGAGAAGCACCAAGAGGAAGCAAATTTCGTGGTCAACAATGGGAACTTCAACCAAGGGAGTAAGCTTCTCAATCAAGGGTCTATCCATGGAGTCCAAGGAAATCACCAAGGCTACCAAGAGAACCATGAGATTTTTCAAATCTCTAACCAAGATGAGGAACAAAGAAAGGTTCTCCATCAAATCATAGAAGGCCAACAAATGAATGATATTAGGTTTGACAAGATGATGAGAGCAATGGATGACAAGATTGAGGGTTTGCAACATGAGTTAACCTTTAAGCTTGAACAATCAACCTCACATTTGGAAACCATAGAGTCCAAATTGGTTCAACTCTCTTTGCTATCCAAGAACCCAAAAGATTCAAGCCACGTCATTTCACCAATTGTTGATGTTGAGGTTGATGAGGAAAGGACACCCAATGGTTTTAATGGACGAATTGGAGACCCAAAGCACGTAGAGGAGGTTAGAGACGTGGGTAAAGCTCTAAGCTATAGTTTACCTTCCATCCAATGGGTTCATGAAGAAAAGAGTACTTTTGAGAAGAATAAAGGGGATGCATATTCTCTCAATGAAAAATGCCTTAGCTCTTTCTTATTTCCCTCATTGGAGACTAAGGAGGATGTGAGTAATTGTGAGACAAAGGATTTAGCTTCACCCCCAAAAGCATGTAAGAAGGAGAAAGAATCTCATGAAGAGAATGCTTTGGGTTATGGTAATGTTGAAGAAGCTTTAGCATTGGATGGAGCTTGCTTGGAAACTATTTTCTCTACCACATTGGAAGATGAGAATAAGAATAGCAAGGGGCAAAAGATAGGTAAAGGAAATAAGGCCAAGAAGAAGCCAAACCAATACAACCATCCCATTCTTGCTCCATCCTCTCACACTATGAGTCTACACCCTTTTAGACTCATAGATGGAGCCATTGAGTACAATGTGAAGTGCAAGGGTATTCCTAAACCCTTTGCAAGTGTCAAAGCCATTTGTCATTCCACAAAGAAGGAGAATGACAAGGAAAGGGTTGAAGAGCTACTCTCCACGGTTCTCAAGCTTAATCTCACACATGGCACAAGGTTGGATCCATCTCTTACACCTCATCTCTCCATCACCACCTTAACAAGGAGTCCCACTACTCCTCCTCTCCAACTCCCTAAGGACAATGGCTAGGACCAAGGTATGGTCCTCTTTCTATTTCATTGTATATACCATTTTGTTTTTGTTGCTTTGGTCTCTCTTGAACTTCTATTACACAAGGGACTGTGTAATTTAAGTTTGGGGGAGAGGTTGAGAGATTTAATCTTGTGTTTTGTGTTCTTATTTTCCCTTTAAGCATATTTGAGTCTTCATGCATATACATTTGCATATAAAAATCAGAAAATTTTCAAAAATTTCGAAAAAAAAATTCATGTATCTTGCATTTGCATTTGTAAATTTTGTAGGATTGAGTCTAGATTTTGTATCATGTAGGTTGCATCATTCACGTGCATAGGGGGCAATTTTCCTTGTAAAGTGTTTTAAGCTCATGAATTGGTTCAAGGCCCTAGTTAGTAGTCCTTTGATGCTTTGTGCAAACTTTGAAAGTAAGTTCTAACCATACTTGGATCATTTGTTTTAATTTTCTTGGCTTAAAGTTGAAAAGAGCATGAATTGAATCCTTTCCTATCAAGTGAAACCTTAATATGGATTTTGAATTATCATACTTGTGCATTTGGAAAAGGATACATGGATTACAAAAAAATATTTAGGCTTTCTTATTCACTTCACCACTCTCTTGTAAGCCTAAATAGAACACCACACCTTAACCCTTACCCTCCTTTCAAGCCAAAATTCTTGTGTGATTGCAATTTGTGAGGCCTTATTTTTGATTGAACTTGGCATAAAGTGTTAGGTTTAGGGCGACATGTCTAGGCTCTCATATTGATGCTAGCTTTGCATATTGAAGCTAGTTTTAGGCTGGATTTGGGGTTTGGTTCATGGGTGTTGTAACTAAGAATCGGAATTTTGATTAGGCTTTGAGAAGAAGTTGGTATAAGAAGTGAATGAAAGGGGTACATAGTTTTAAATGGTTGACCTTGAATTGTTTTGTGTAAAGCTCAAGTTAAAAAGAAAAAAATGATAGCTCTCTTGAAAAATAAAAAGAAAAGAGCCAAAAGGCCAAATGCAAAAAAAAAAATACATATGAGATGAGAGCTATCCATTGAAAAAAGAAGAGCTAATTTTTGTATGGTCATACCACTAGCTATAAGAAAGGTTGGAGAAGTATCCCTAAAGCAAATGTGATTGATAAAGTTCTTATGGGTTTGTACTTGGAGTTTTATTTGCTTGACTATAGGTATCTCTAGAGGGTGAGTGAGCTAAAAAAAATAAATGAGAGGGGAATTAGGTTCATTGTTAGTTTATATGGGTAGATGAGAGTCTAGTCATGTATGCATACATTGCCTTTTACCTTTAGCATTATGCATAAGTTCAATCATTTTTGAGATAAACCATAGCTTGGAGTACCCACATGAATGAGATCATTTTTATCTCATAACCTTGTCCCTAGCCAAATGTATTCGGCTTTAAATGCATAAGTGTGATTCACGGTTTGAGCTTTAATGAATGTTAAAGGTTAGGATTATTGGATTGTTTGGTATAGACAAGTCTTGATTTGAGATTCAATGTGTGATGAGTATGGCTAAGCTCTTTGGAGTAGAATTTGTGTACTGCATCCTAGGATTAAGAAATAGGACCATTGAATTGATTTATTTGCTTGACACCTTTGGATTTGAGTCCCCGCCTTCAAACCTCTCTCCTTAGCTTGTGTTTCATTTGCTTGGGGACAAGCAAAAGGCAAGTTTGGGGGAGTTGATATGTCTATATTTTGCATCATATTTCCCTCCATTTAGTGTAAGTTTATATTCATTTAGGAACCTAATTAAGCATCGTTGTATTGCATTTTGATCATTTAGAGTTCTAGGGTGTATTTGCATAGTCTTTGCATATTTTGGTGCATTTGGAGTCTTGATCAGGTGATTTGGATGCTATGGAGGCATGAATGGAGTTGGAGAAGGATGTCATAGCAAAGGAAGGGCAAGAAATCATCAAGAGGAGCAAGAGAAGCAGCTAAATGAGAAGCAAAAGTCTTGTAGAAGCATATCAAGCATTTGGAGGCGCAAAATGTATGTGTCCGTAAGAAGGCATTGCACTTAGAATCAGACTCCTAAGCCTTCTACAAAGTTGTAGAGGATCCAGTGAGCTTTCTAATGCCGTTGGAATCAAGTCATTACGATCAGCGGTTCAGGAGATACGGCGATTCTTGCAAGACTGTCCGAATCAGAGCAACCAGAGATCACATCGGTTTGAGGTACATCGGACAACAAACAGATGCGAGACGACCAGAGTTTGCATCGGTTTGGCCACCTCGGACAGACAAACCGAGATGAAGCCACCAGAAATTGCCTCGGTTTGGAGCACCTCGGACAACAAACCGATGCGGCGCAAAACTGCCTGAAGTGACTGGAAGATCGGGTCAGATGAAGGCTTTCCATTCCGATTAAGCCTCAGAGCCCTTCATGAAGGTTGTAGATAATTGAATCTGCTTTCATGTGCAGGTATTTTCATGTCATTAGGAGCTGCGGTTAGGGAGATATGTCGATTTCCGCAAGACTGCTCCTCCGGGTCAAAACCCGGTTTGTTCCGGATTGACCCGGTTTGATCTTCTTCCCTATAAATACTTAAAAACCTAATTTTTATGGATCCTCTCTTGTTTTTGAACAGAAAATCGACCCTTTGTGGTTTTGAGGAGATTTTGAGATTTCTTTTAAGTTTAATGCAATTTGGTTCTTATTTCTTCTAATCTTTCATCTTCCTCTTCTCTAATCATGTTTACTAGCATTTCTTTCATGAGATTTGTTGGTTTATCTATGATTAGTGAGTAGTCTTTTAGGAACTTGGGGATGAGTTAGATTTAGGGTTTTCTAATAGTTTAATCTTGCAATCTAGGTTAGATTCTTTCATCTCTCTTCTTATTAAGGTGTTCTTAATGCCAAATAGCTAATCTTTTGCTATTTAGGATCATAAGCATTTCATACACCCACCAAGTGTTTGATGAAATGCTTGAACCACTTTTCTAAGAGATTTACATTCCTAGCCTAAGATATTAGTTGCCTAGGGTGTTTATCATGCCATTTAGACTTATGCTTATTGCTTGCTAATCATTTTAATGCTAACACATCATTAGTTCATTAAGGTGATTAGGAAAGGGATTAATACCACACATCATGGAATAGTCTTTATTAGTGATCTAGGCATAGAGATAACTTGTTTAGTTGCTGAAATGATTGCAAGGTTGGCCATTTGAATGCCCAAATCAATGATTCCATCCCTAGGTTTTGTTTTTAGCCAATTAGTAATCTTGATTAGTAGTTAATCTCTTGATTAGTGCTTAATTAGTTAAAATTAAGGCCTTAGCTCATATAATTAGTCTTGTAGTATCTCTTTTAGCTTGTAGTTTGCTTTTATTAGTCCCTTGTCTCCTTCAATCTTGAATTTGGCTTAGATTAAATAGTTTCATGTATTTCTAGTGTTGTTAATCTTAACCCCTATGGATTGACATCTCAAATACTACAATGGCATGAGTAGTAGAGATTAATTGAAAGAGGAAAAATCCTACTATCACGGACCAGTCGCTCACGACCCCGAAGGGAGTCATTTATGATCTCCCGGTCATCATTGGCGATTGTAGAATCCCGGTAGACTTCTACATAGTCAAAACTCGCCAAGAAGAAGCCGCACCCCTCATCTTGGGATGGCCATTATTGGCCAATGCAGGAGCCATCATGGATTGGCCCAATAGGCGAGTCTCGACGGAAAAAAGTTCTATCCCGCAATACCTTACACCATGGAGGAAAATCTTCTTGAGAGGGATGAAGATGCAATCATGGAGAGACTCGAGGAGCCTTCAGCAGAAGAGGCATCTCAAAAGGTAAAAAGACCTTGCCTAAGGTCGAACTCCACCTCCAACTAAGCTCCCAAACTACCAAAGTCTAGCTAAAAGACTCTAAACAAGAGCGGCTCAATGGGAGACAACCCATTTTAAGTATTCTCTTTCTCATCTCCTTAACCATACTAATCTTTAGCTTTGGTTTCTTCTTAGTTTACAACATTTACATAAACCCCAAAAGCACAAAAAAATAAGAAAAACAAGAAAAGACCAAAAAAAAAATGAAGAAGGAGCTTCGAAGAACACTCACCGGACGACGAACCGCCCGTGGGCCGGCCAGAAGGAGCCTGGCCGCACCACGAGCCATGATGGCGCGGAGAGGACGTGCCCGGCCGCGGCCGCGACAACCCGTCGCGCGGCCGGCCTTCGTCTGAAACGTTCCCCCATCCCGACTTCACCAAACCGGATCTCCTTCAACTTGTGCCAAGCCTTTCAAGCATCCTCCTTGATCCAATGGCCTGAACACATCCTAAGGACCGCAAATACAACTTCAACAAACCGCGGTACACTGCTGTTGCATCAAAGACGGCAAGACAAGTCAAGACTCCATCCAAGTCAAGTTGAGTCAATGATCCATCTCTCTACATACTTCTTCCAGCACGTTCAACAGACCTGTATCCACGAAGACGAAGAAGAATACAACGGTTCTAGAGGATTAAAACCGTTATGCAAGCTCCAGAAGGAATAATATGCAACTTCCTTCACCAAACCGTGAAGAGAAAAGTTCCAGAAGACTAGCTTCTCTTTTCCACGACCGATATCTTTACAAAAGCCAAGTAAGGATTTCATATGGCATTGAAGTTCGAACTAGCAACACCTGTCTTCCGGGATCCCGAACACGTCACCGGATAGGCCTGCATAGACCCAACCTTCAAGTTTCTGAGGTGATGCAATCTTCAAGACGCAAGGACGGAATATTTTCCATCTCTCATTCACGGTGTTTTACAAAAGTCAAGGAACCAAGACAAGTACTCAACAACCGGAGTACATGTTCTCCTCAACAAAGGCGAGCCAATCACCACCACCAAACGCCTATCACCACCCTCATCCATCATCACCACACGTCCACCACCACCAAACAAAGCAAGGAAGCTCAACCGCGCAACACATTTCCTTTCGAGCTAAGTTTTCGATTTCTTTTGTTCAATTAAATCGATTCTAAGCAGTGACATAAGGAGAATGATCATGTCCTTAGCTCAATCATACCACACGCCCATCCACCCATACCAAACCCAACGCCACTTTGAAGTAAGTCTTCACAAGCTTGTACTTGAATTTACCTATCTTTTTCACCTCAACTCGATTTAAACAAACTGGGGACAGTTTGATTTAAGTCTGGGGGGGTTTCTTATATTACTAAATTCATTTTATTTGACGAGACTTATGCATACTTACATCATTTATCGAGTTGATTTATAGAGTCAAAACTTTTTTTTTCTTTTAGTCGGAAACTATGAACTTTGCTTGCTACAAGTCATTTCGAACAAGGAACTTTAATGACCATTCTCACGGGTTTAGAAGCAAGGTTTACTAAGTTGAACACTGCGACTGGATCATTCCAACGGAGAAAGTTCTAATCTCTAGAGTACTCGAAGGATCTTGCGTTGACTCCGCACCTAATGAATCAAACTTCTCGTCAAGGGGCTTGAGGTACTTCGAACTTTGCTCCTATTTTAAACTCTAACATGACTAAGTAAATGCAATGCAACCTCTCCTTGATCTTCCCTTGTTATAGAAAAGAAAAAAAAAATAGAAAGAAAAGTCTTAGTTTGGGAATGGCAACTCGAGTTCCACAAAGGACAATGACGGTTCGCAGATAACATAAAAACTTTGAAGAAGTGATCATTCTCAAGCTAAGAAGAAAAACAAAATAGAAAATGAGAGTCGATAGAAAAAATAAAATGATACCCTAGAAAAGTAGGGAGAAATCGACTAAGGGAAGAGAAAATAGGGGAGTGCTGTCTGAAATGTCTTTATCTAGATGTTTGGAAGAGAAGGGTATAATGTATCGTCGTCCAATACTCCCTCGATAGAGACCGCACGCCTAAATGAATAAAGGGGTCAACAAGAGAGAGCTCGAAATACTCAAAGGGACCATGAAGCGTATCCGGGAAGGGTGAAAAGCTCAAGGTAACTAGACCCAAACGCCTTGAAGCTAGATTTCTAGTTACGTGGCTCAAACGGGTCGATTGCTAGACTTGATGAGTTCCCAAGTATTGGTGAGTTTCCACGTTTTCAAACCTCTTTTCCTTACTTAGATTTCTGTTTTGTTTGAGGACAAACAAAGGTTTAAGTCTGGAGGAGTTGATAACATGCATATTTTACCCATTTTTACTATCATAAGTGAGTGCTTTAATAAGCATTTCACTAAGGTTTTAATGCATAAACACTATATTTCGAGTATTTGGTTGTTCAAGACTCTTTTCAGGTAAACTNTACTTTGTAGAAAACTAGACAAATAAATTGTCTTGAAAATAATTAAAGACTAAAACTTAATGAAAGAAATTAAAAATGTGTTTGAATAACTCTTGGCCTCCAAAGTGACTCTTGAATCTCCATTTTCGTCACTTTTCTTTGACCAGAAAATAAAGTGATTATCTTGGGCTTTCTTGGGCCTGAATTAGATTCAAAAGAGGCTGGACTTTGTAGCTATCTTTCCCAAACGAATTCTGCACATTCTTCTTGTCCAGAACTTCACAAATAAGCCCATTAAGTGCATCTCCAAATTGATTGTCTTGCAATAGCTTTAGAATGGGTTTAGAAAACCATGTGAACCAATTTGCCTCATTAAAATATTTCCTGAAAAACCCATTGGGATAAAACCAAGGATAAGAAAAAACATTTCCTGGTAAGCTTTATCTTCACATTCAGGTCCAAGCTTAGTTTTCACGTCGGCAACAACTCTAATCTCGGCATTAGGATGTAGCTCGTCATGATGTTCATTTTCCTTCGTATTATTCATGATCGCATCAGGTTCAAGCATTGAATCCTCTGGTTCAAGCTCAGTTTCCTTAGGTTCGAGCATAGCTTCCTCAGGTTCAAGCTTAGCTCCCATTTGATCATCTTTGTTGTTTCTCATGATCGTATCTGATACAAGATCATGGACTTCATACACCATGGAGCATAGTAAGATCGTGGCCAGCACTGAAGTTCATCAAACAAAAGCAATGCTAGAACATGTTGCCGAAGTTGCACAAGTTGCCGAGCTTGCATATGAACGTGGAGCTAAGGCTTACAAATGGGTTGTGACCATTTGTACTCTTTTTCCTTATCCTTGGTTTTATCCCAATGGGTTTTCCAGAAAAGGTTTTAACGAGGCAAATTGGTTCACATATCTTAAACCCATTTAGAGCTCCAATGGATCCGATGGAGACCTGCGATCCTTCATCGAGTCATTCCGGCAAGACCAAGATGATCCAAGCAACAAATCCAATTGTTTTGGACACTCAACTCATCATAGAATCATGCCGAAGTGGAATCAGCTCAAGCCGAGCTCATATGACGAAGTTATTATTTTTACAAGTTGGGTGAACCGGAGCTTTCCCGATTTAGACATAGGCGCACTAATTGGAGGATTCCGATCGAACCAGAAGGAATTTAGCTACAAACCGACTTGTCGTGGAATCTTGACTCACCCGGGGAGCTCGTCGAATTGGACTCAGCTTGACTTATTTGGAATCTCACGAGTTTAATGAGATAGAAACGAGACTTTGGCGACCAGGAGAAACATCTAAGCATTAAAGAGACCTTATCCACGGCCCAGAAGCGTCCCCAAAGGTTCTACAATGCTCCAGCACTCAGAGGATTAGGCGAATCCTCTTGCATCTCAACTTACCATATTTGGACGTGTTCACACTTGGGGCATTAAAACGCCAACGGTTCCTTCCTTGTCAAAGCTGCTGCGTTCTGAGGCTTGATACAATGCACCTAGACGTCCCAAGACAGCATTCCTTCACGCCCAAGTTGTCAAGACTCAAGCTCATCAAGACCTTCCATTTTGGCTAAGATCACCATTTAAGGCCAACAGCTCTTTGCATTTATGTTTTGCGATTTCTTTCTTGTTTTAAAGTTTTAGACCATCAGCTAAGTCTTGTAAGAGCTGTATATAAAGCTCATTTCGTCCTCATTGTAAAGCACCCTCAATCCTCTAAGATATATAAAGTTTATTCTTCTTTTTATCCAAAGCGTTTCTTTGTTTAAAATCTTTGTCTTTTAGTTTCATTTGAGTGATTCATTTGATACTTAAGATTATAGGATTGGGATTGTTTGTGCGATTCAAACAAGCCTAGTTCTCCACAGATTGAGCGAGTCAAACAAGCCCACCGATTGAGTGAGTCAATCAGCCTCATTTCCACCTCCATTCCGACTTCATTCCCTTCCGCGCAAGCCTCTTTGATCAGTTCTTGATCACCGTCTGTTATAAGATTGTGGAGCGATTCTCCATCTTTTGTCAGTATCATACCCCTCCTCTTGAAAAAGATTTGTCCTCAAATCTTGTTTATCTGCAACAAAAGAAACTAAGTCAGAAACATGGAAACTTGAACTCACGTCATACTTACCTTGCAAGTCATTCTAATTGGCATTGTCACTGATTTTCTCCAAGACTTTAAATGGACCATTGATCCTTGGCATCAGTTTTGGTTTCTTTTGGTCTAGAACACGTTCCTTCCTCATTTGAACAGATTAATCTGCAACGCCTTTTACTTGCTTGCTTTTGGTATTGCTTGTTTCCTCTAGGCTCCAGCGACTCATAGTCATGATGAACAACAAAATTCATTAACCACAAGTGTAGCCACGTTTTTTTAATCTTTGGCCTTTCATTCCTTCAGCTTGTATACCATGTGCACTCACAACAAAGACAAGAAACACAAAATTATATGTGCAACATGTAGTTCCTTTCAAAGCAAACAACTTTCCTTCACTTAGAACATCTAAACCAAGTTTCAAATATTCAGCATGTTCATCTAAGTGTTTGCTATAGACCAAAATGCCATTAAAATAGACAACAACAACAATTCTAGTGAATGGACTCAAAACATGATTCAAAAACCTCATCAAATTACTAGGAACATTAGCTAAGTAAAACGACATCACTAACCATTCAAGTAAACCATGTTTTGTTTGAAAAACAGTTTTCCATTCAACACTCTTTTTCATCCGAGTTTTATGATAACTACTCCAGAAATCAAACTTAGAAATCACACATGAACCAAGCAACTTATCAAGCATATCATCAAACAGGTTTTGAAACACAAATCTCTTTCATATTTTCCAAACCAAATCGTTTTTCATCTTGAGAAGAAACGAGAACAAACAAACTAGGTTTTGTCCTAACCAAATCAATTTCCTTACAGTGCTTTGGATAGTCATAAGAGAATGACTCAGGAATTGGTTCTGGCACAAAGATGGTATGTTGCTCCACGTCACTAATCAATGGCACACTTCTTTTTGCTTCTTCTGGTGAGTTCTCTTCTTGGACCTGTGAAACAGAAATATTGCTACTCGATTTCACCGGTTCTAAACAGGTAAGTTCTTCACAAGTCTTTTTATTTTCAAGAATAAAATCAGATTGAGAAAAGGAAAGAGAACATTTAACCATTGCACTTTGTATGGTTTTGGACGCTTCCCAGGTTGCAAACTCAATTTCTCCTCCAAAGTAGTGCTTGCACGCTTGTACAGCTCTCCCCATCAACGATAAGACTACACTCCTTATTCTGATCATTGCATATACTAAGAAACAGATTCTCACGCTGCACACTTTCTTCTCTTCTAGCTTGTACGCTCAATGATCTCCTTGCAACCAACAAATCTTCTTTGGCCGCAGATTTCTCACGATTTGATGGCTTAGAATCAGAAACTACTTCCTTTTCCTCAGTGTTGTTCTCAGCTTTATCCTCAAGCACCATGTGCACTTCATTTGCAATTTGCTTCCCGCCATGACACATAAAGGATTCATTAGCACAATAATCTGAAGTAGGAGTTTCACCTTTGGTTTCTGGGATGATGGGTAATGGTTCGTCAGCTTTTGGTTTTGGAATAGTCTGCTCCTCCTTAGAACAAGTCTGCTTCATGGCAAATGACCTTGATTCACAAGTCTGCTGCATATTTTCAGAAGTCTGCTGCATATTTTCAGAAGTCTGCTGCATATTTTCAGAAGTCTGCTGCATATTTTCAGAAGTCTGCTGCATATTTTCAGAAGTCTGCTCTTGACTTGTTGTATCATTTCCTAAGGATGGGAGTGTGGTTGTGCTCTTTCCATAGTTATTCCAAACAGCCATCATTACCTTTTGCCACCGCTCTTCCATATCATCGAGAAGTTTTTCTCTACTCAACCGCTCCTGATCCAATCTAGCTTGCCTAAAACGTCTTTGATCATCATGGTTGTAGTAGTCACGAGCTGAATAATCTCTGGCTGGTTTAGGTCGTTCTCTACTTCTCCCTTTTGTCCTCTCTAGTGGTCTCATTGGTTGCGCCTCCCTCTGCACATGACCACTCTTGTTAGAAACCGATTTGTTTTCATTTACTAAAGGCTGGCGTCTCTCTCTCATCAAGGATGAATAAAGAACTTCTTGTTGTGGATTCTGCTCCTGGTTATTTCTCCTTAGTAGTCCAAACATCTTGTTCCTGCAATTACTTAACAAACAAGTTAAAAATAAAAGCTCTCACAAGGTGTTTCCCTCAAAGTGTTTATCTCTCAAACAAATGATTCTCCAGTGAATTCTCCAAGTTCCAGTGGAACTAACAATCAATCTCAATGTGCTTTTCTCCAAAGAATCAGATGGCAAATCAAGAGAAGAAGAAGATAGACAGATTGCACGATTTTCTTTTGGAAACTGATTGACCAAGCCCTCCTTTTTTTCAGATCTTTTTTTTTTTTGTGAATGGATTTTCTTTTTGATTTTTTTTTCTTTTTTGTTTTTTTTTTTATCTAGGATTTAGCCTGGTTCTGCTTCCTTTACAACAAATAGAAAGAAAAGAAGATGAAAAGTTGAGAGAAAAACTGAATCGATGAGAAGATGAAGAGATGAGAATATAAACAGATAGATTGAATTACCGATCTTGGAATGGTGCTCTGATACCACTTGATACGATTCTGGTCTGGCTCGACAAGAATCCTTCCAAGACCTTTCACTCCAAGGGGTAACGTGATAATCCTAAGCTTCGGGTGGCTCGTGTAGACCCAACAAAAGGTATATTAAACATGATGCCTGATACTATCTTAAACGATCCAAAGGAAGATAGGCGGTGAAACCTCCAAATGAAGATTTGTGTAGAACCAATAGCAAGTATATTAAACTCACCACCTGATCTATTTCAACACAAGCCAACATCTTAGATATTACACACTAAGAAAACAAAGGAACAAAGAGAATCACTCTCAAAGAAAAAGAAGATAAAAAGTTGGTTGTTATTTCTCAAAGAGATTACAAGAGTATTTATAAGAAATACTTTGTAGAAAACTAGACAAATAAATTGTCTTGAAAATAATTNCCTCCCATTACCGAAATGCGACCAGAAGTCCTGCGTATCCGGAAGCTGCGTCTGAAGAGAAATCCCGGTGGCATGCTCATCGCTGAAGCCATAGATGCCACACAGCTCTGGAAGGGGAATCTTGTAGCGAATCCTGCGGATGAAGAAGGTCAATGTGCCTTCCAGAGCGTTCCGAACAATCTCGTTCCGGTAGTAGACGCGTGCTGTAGCGATGAACTGGCGGACGAGGTCAGGGTACAAGTCGTACTGCCGCGTCGCAATGGTCCCCATCCCAACTCGTCCCATCAAGTGCAGGACTTTATCCTTGATGCCCAATGCGGACATCGTCTTCTCACAAGCAAAGCGAGTCGGTGTGATCACTACTCTCAGCCACGCGTTGTAGAACAGCGTGTCGTAATCGTCCCATGCCTCGTCGATGCCGCATAGAGTGCACAGGTCCTTGGCAACCTCCTTTGCCGGAGAATCTTCCCAATCGCGCTCAACCTGAATCCTTGCACCCTCGCGTTTGGGCCAAGGTGGAAGAGACGGAATCGCTTCGTCTCTTGCGGTTCCAGAAGCGGATGCTTCAGTTTCTCTTGGTCTCTTAGTCCTAGGAGGCATCTGTAAGCAAAAAGAAAACCCAAAATCATTCCAAACTCTCACAAATGAAAATCATAGTGTCGCTGGTGGTCGGGTGTCGATCGACACAAAGCGACACCCTTCGTGGAATCGCAGTTTGACACAAAATCGTGATCCTAAACCCAATGGTATAGCAAATAGCTTTGCAAACAATCTCAATATCATGATTCGACCTAGTCTAGACCATCAATCCCAAAGAAAAATCCCAATTTCGCAACATGCATCATTAATTTCCAAAAATTTCAAATTGTGCAAATTAGAGGATGAAAAACAGATGGGTAATGATCTAAATCATGAAATATAACCTAAACAAGCATCATTCAAACAAGAAATCAAGGTAAATAGGCCGAATTCAAAAAAATTCACCTTAGGGTCGAAAATGAAATTGGGAGATTTGAAGAACATACCTTTGCAGATCGAATCAATGGGTAATAGATTATGAAAGAGGATGAAAATCCGCACGGATTAGGCTTAAGAATCACTCAATTTGGTGAAGAATTGAGGATTTGGTGATTTGTGGGAGATTTTCGATTTGCACGGTTTGGAAAAGAATGATGAACATAAAGAACAAGTCGCGGGTTTTAAAGACTTACCTGGTCCCGTGGTGGGTGTCGAAACGGCCTGGTTCCTGGTTCAATGGAATTAGTTCCTTGTCCTTGTTGCTTCTGGTACTGCGATTAAGCATGCACCTGAAAAACAAAAATTTGAAACTAAATCAGTAACCGAAGATTAAAAACAAAAACCTAGTCAAAATCCTAATACTTGATTCCGTAGGCAACTATTACTTACCCGGCAACGGCGCCAAAAACTTGATAGGGCTCAGGTTTTACCCTAATAAAACTACTGCAAGTGCCCAGCAAATGCAATCGTAGTATAAGGGGTTATCGAATCCCAAGGGAAGTAGATGCTAAACTAGGGTTTCTAAATTCAGATTATGCTAAGTCAAATAGATATAAAAGTAAATAAAGCATCTAATTAAATCAAGGACAGAATTGAATGTGGTGTAAGTTCAGGAGACGAAGGCGCTAGGCAAGGATGATTATCAGGATGAATCAGAGAATGCAGATATTATTTTGTTAGGATAATTAAGAACCGTCTAGAACTCGAAACGCTAATTTAAAACTAATCAACTCTCGTTGCAGAAGTTATCTATGCCTAAATTCCAGAAAACCAAATCTCTTTGCGAGTTCTAACAATTCAGACAAGCATTAATGTTCAGGTTGGATATTGTTCACAAAATACCTAAACCAAATCTCTTTGTGAATAGATATTTTGCTCATCTATGATTAGGTCAGATTATCAATAATGCTCCCGCATCTATTAAACAACCTAGGGTTTGATTTCTAAGTGATCAGTTTCAGAAATCAAGTTAAGCACAAATCAAGATGAAGATCCAAGTGATTTTCCTAACAAGATAATAATTCTACAATCTCATCATCAACCCTAAATCACCCTAACCTAACTAGCAAACTACTCAGACATAGAGATGAAAACACAAATCATGGCTGAAATAAATTGCATAAAAAGAATAGAGAATGATACAGGGGTTC
>JAHZTW010000001.1:148735266-148787077 GCA_020283515.1 Alliaria petiolata | reverse complement strand
TTTGATTTCTAAGTGATCAATTTCAGAAATCAAGTTAAGCACAAATCAAGATGAAGATCCAAGTGATTTTCCTAACAAGATAATAATTCTACAAACTCATCATCAACCCTAAATCACCCTAACCTAACTAGCAAACTACTCAGACATAGAGATGAAAACACAAATCATGGCTGAAATAAATTGCATAAAAAGAATAGAGAATGATACAGGGGTTCGAAATCTGGCTCGGATGAGATAGAATTGTCTCCCCAAAAGCTCAGGATCAATCTCTCTCTAAGTCTCAAAAATTCTAAATTATGAAAGTGTATGTGGCTAAACAATGCCTGAAATTTATTTATAGAAAAGGATTTTTCGTCTAGGGGCAGACTTGTAATTTCTTCAAAATTGCTCTCTTTCCTTTTTCCAATGGAAGTCGCGAACTTTGGCGGTTGTGACTTGGTGTCGATCGACACTCAGGGTGTCGATCGACACCTTGTGCGTAAATCCAGCATCTTGAGTTCATCACTTCGGCTGCTTCTCCAAATCTCTCCAAAAAGCATCAGAATCTCCTTTTTAGCTCTATTTGCTCTCCATCCTGTAAAGACTCTATTTGGACTCTAAAAACACCAAAAGACTCTAAAAAAAACACTTATATCATGGTCTAAAAATGGGTAAAAACCATGATATATCACTTATGCATCGAAGGGGTGGATTATTTCACCACAGCATTCGTGCAGAACGCGTTACTAAATTGTTCACCTGGCCAGGGCGTCAATGGGTTTGGGTAGCCGAACTGCGTGTTGAAGTGGGTGAATTGATGACGAAATATGAGATGTTTCATTAAGTATAGATGGACCTCCGAAAAGGCTGCCTATGTATTCTTAAGCGGGGATCAAGCTGATCGTAGATATATCTGGACCTCCGAAAAGGCTGCCTACGTATCCTTGTGGGGATCAAGCCTGACCGTAGTTCACATTACAAAAACTTTCTTACGTTGTAAAGAGCTTGCTGGTTGCTGAATCTGCTTTGTTAAAAATAGTAACGCTTAACGTGCATGATGTTCCATGATCGTGGGATTGCCTCTCTTGCCATGGTTGTTAGCTCGAATACTCCCGGTTTGACGATCTTCGAAATGATGTAAGGTCCTTCCCAACTTGCGCCGAGCTTGCCTGTGTATGCTTCGCGCGTGTTCTCGAAAACCTTTCGGAGTACGAGGTCGCCTTCTTCAAAGTGTCGACCCTAGACCTTCTTGTTATAGTAACGAGCTGCGAGTTGCTGGTAGTTTTAAATCCTTAGAAGTGCCTGCTCCCGTGCACCTTCTAGGAAGTTGAGTTGGTCCTTCATCATTTCGTCGTTCATGTTTGGGTCTCGTGCGATCATGGTGTGTCGAAGTCTGAAGATGCCTACTTCTGCGGGTGACATAGCTTCTACTCCGTGCGACAGCGAGAAGTGAGTTCTGTTTGTTGATCGTCGTGGTGAGGTTCGATGCGACCAGAGTACTCCGTCGAGTTCGTCTGCCCAAGCCCTTTTTCGCATCGAGGCATTTTTTGAGGCCGCCAAGGATCGTTTTGTTCGTTGCATTGGGCTGTCTGTTGCTTTGGGGATAGCGAGGTGTTGACTTGCTAAGTCTGATCTTCCATCGCGCGCAGAAGTCTTCGAAGGTAGTCGAGATCAACTGGGAGCCGTTATCAGTCACGATCTAGTAAGGGAGTCTGTGTCTACAGATGATGAACTTCCTTACGAACTTCTAGACGTCGCGGGCGTGGATCTTGGAGTAGGACTCTGCTTCCACCCATTTCGTGAAATAATCCGTCATCACTAAGGCAAAACGCTTCTGACGGGATCGCGGGAGTGGACCGAAAATGTCCATTGCCCATTTCATGACGTCTTGCACTTTCTGTCCGTGTATACAGTTTAGCAGGACCCGAGAGGTGCTCCATCGAAAGAGGGCGTCGTCGACGAGAGTGTAGTGGGCGCTAAATGCCTTGAGACGCTGGGCAGCCCATTTGTTCCCTGGGAATTCTCCATCGGCCAAGTACATTTTGATTTCATCCCTCCAGTATATTTCGACGGGTTTGCTAGCTCTGTCTATCGATTCACAGTTCGTCTCGTCGCCGTCATCGAGGCCTTCTTCGAGTTCGGTTATGATGCATACACCTTTTGACAGTTCGATGATGGGCTTGAAGATTCTTTCCACTAGTATCATTCTGCGGAGAGCCGGTCAGACGTTGACGCGAGGGCGGCCAAAGCGTCAACTGGCGAGTTGTCGCTTCGCGGATTTTTGTGAGGACGAAACTGTCAAAAACTTCGGCGAGATTTTTGACGACCTTGAGGTAGGCGTCCATGCTGTCGTTTTAAACTTCATATTCTCCTTTGAACTTGGCTAGCTACGAGTTACGAATCACAGAATGCTTTGATTTGTTTTGCTTTGATCGCTTTTGCTAACCTTAGGCCGGCGATGAGTGCTTCGTACTCTGCCTCAGTTTTTGATGCGGTAAATTTAAGTCGGAAAGACTGTTCAAGGATTTCGCCAGGTTGTTAGATTAATCGAATCCCGACTCCCGAGCCATTTCGAGATAACGAGCCGTCGACGTAAAGAGACCATTTTTTCGTCGAGGGTCGGTCGTCGTGTGCGGAGTCTGGAGATAGCTCGACGAGGAAGTCGGCGAGAACTTGAGATTTAGCACACGTCCTGTTCTTGTAGTCGATATCGCTCAACTCGATTGCCCATTTTGTTAGTCGTCAGGATTGGGTCGGGCTGTGGAGAACTGTCCGCAAAGGTTGATTCTTGAGGACAGTTATTGAGTGCGACTGGAAATAAGGTCGTAGTTTTCGCGCCGAGGTCACAACGGCCAGTGCGAGCTTTTCCATTGTCGGGTACCTGCTTTCTGGACCGTCGAGCGACTTGCTTATGTAAAATATTGGTTTTTGTTCACCGCGATCTTCTTTTACGAGGACACCACTGACGGCAACAGTTGATAAAAAGGGAGGCATTTTTCTGTCGATCGGGCGATGAACCTGTTTAGCGCGGCAATCCGTTATGTAAGTCCTTGTACTTTGCGAGTATTCTTCGGGGATGGCATGTCGAGGATTGCGGCTATCTTTTTCGGATTAGCCTCAATTCCTCTCTTAGTCATGAGATACCCAAGGAGTTCTCCTGATTTGACGGCGAAAGTGCACTTGTCCGGATTTAGCTTCATGCCATACTCGTTCAGACTCTTAAAACAGGTTCGTAAATGATCGACGTGGTTCTCGGCGTTGAGCGATTTTACGAGCATGTCGTCGATATAAACTTTCATCGTTTTTCCAAGCTGGTCGGCGAACATCTTATTTACCAGGCGTTGGTAAGTTGTTCCCGCGTTTTTCAGGCTGAAGGGCATGATCTTGTAGCAGTAAGTGCCCCGACCAGTGATGAAAGAAGTTTTCTCACGGTCGTCGGGGTGCATCATTATTTGATTGTAACCCGAAAATGCATCCATGAAAGACAAGAGCTCGTTCCCTGCAGTTGCCTCTACCAAATGATCGATATGTGGAAGTGGGAAGCTGTCTTTGGGACATGCCTTGTTTAGATCTGTGAAGTCAACGCACACTCGCCATTTGCAGTTTTTCTTTTTGACGACCACTGGGTTTGTAATAACCCTTGCAGAAAGCTAAACGACCCGGACAGAGCTTTCAGTTATGGAGACCCTTCGGTACAATTTTAAAAATTATGGGACTTTACATGAAGGTAGCCAATACCTTACTGAAGACCGTGAAAAAAGAATTTCTCCAAGAAAAATTCTGCCGAGTTCTCTAAAAATCGGACAGTGCGATAGATGCGTCCGAGCCGCGAAACGGGTTGAGGATAGGAAAAACCAATTCGGTCCTAATCCTATCAACTCGAGATTTTGGGCAACTCATACTAAGCCTAAGATGAGCCTATCTACTAAATAAAACCGTCAAAATCCCGGAGGAAGTCGATAGACGCACTTGAGATCCGAAAAGGAGCAAAACGGAGTGAACGCGGGACGAAGACGGATGTATAACCCATTACTTCGGGATTAAGGAAGAAGGAAGGAGTCATAACAAATACATGCTTATTTCTCATTGGTTGGGAAGTGATAAGGATGACTAGGTGGAGTAGTGGCATTTTCTTATTGGTTGAAGGAGTGAAGGTAAGGTGTTAACACCCCATTGGTGGAAAACCTCTATATAAACACCCTTAACCCTCATCCCACCCCATTTGTTACCATCCTAGGCATTCTAGAGTGTGTGTGAAAGAGAAAGAAAGAGAAAAGAAAAGAGAGTGAGTTTGTGAGTGAAAATAAGAGAGTTAGTTCGTTTTGTGAGAGAGTGTTCAGATCTATGTTTAAGTGAGTAAGCAGAGTATTAGGTCTTAGATCTGAGTATTGTGTGGCCGTGAGTACCTATATCTGAAGAGTTTATGGAAGTTTCGTCAGTTCAAGGTGAGTCCCGGTAGAGGTGGACTATCGCGGTTGCTGTTCGTAATGCAGTGTAGATCTCAAATCTGCATTGTAGTGCAACACTAGCCTCGGTAGAATAGGTTATATGCTTGTATGTGTGTGTGTGGCTAACGTGGGTTGCAGGGAAGCTCGGATCCGTGTAGATCCGAGGGTATACTAACGTTTTGGTGCAGGTGTAGCCTCAGATCTGTTAGATATGTGTGCTGCGAAACCCGTTGGGTGAGGTAATGGCTTGGTGCATGTCTGTGGGACATGTTATCATCCTTACAGAGTGGTGAGAAGGGTGTAAGGCCTGCCAGATTTCAGATCTACTTGCATGTTCCTTCACCGAATGAGCGAGTGTACGATTTCTGGTAAAACCCGTTGCGTGACTGGAAGGTTATGTATGCGGTGTTGTAATGGAAGTGCATGAGCGAGGTTCAAGCGTGTAAGGCTTGTAACCGAAAACGAGAGTTGGGACTAGAGAAGTTATGGCTTTGCCGTCACTCTAGGGCACTAACTTCTCGGAGATGGTGTGGAGGTGTGTTGGCGTTTGATCGAGTGAGGATCAACGCAGTGTGAAGTATAATGGTGTTCGATACATTATACTGCGGAGTCATGTTGGTGGCGCGTGATCTTTCATGACTTAGTGACGGTGTGGTCGGAGTTCCCCGCCCCCATTATTAGCTAACGACTGCTATGATGGGAAGACTCAGAGAGATGGGATTGCAGCCCAGGGCCGAGTACTATCCGACGGGATAGCGGGAATCCACCAACGACGTGTGGTTGTCTCGCCCGGGATGTGAACTCACTTGGTGGCTCTCGGATGGAAACCCTGCCGAGATGTGAACCGACCGAGGAGCTCCCGGGGAAGCGATGTTCTGGCTTGGCTTGTCTTCGTGATAGTCAAGTGCAGGGTGTTCGTGGTAGTGATGTTTCCGGCTTGGCTTGTCTTTGTGATAGTCGAGTGCAGGGTGTTCACTCGGGGAACCAACCGACCCACTTAGAGATCTCTGTGTCCACGCGAGTGTGACGTGTGGTTTGTGGTAGTGTGTGTGCGTCGTGAGGACGCGGTTTGGTGCGAAAGTGGTAGCACCTTTGATTATAGTTTAACGCTTGCATATAGATCTAGGATTGCATGCTTCAGCTATTTACTTTGCTTCGGCTATTGCATGATTGCTTGCTTGCTTGCTTGTTGCTTGGGGGTTTTCTTGGGGATTTTGGGTTTTATATTGCTAGAGGGTCCTGGACTCACTGAGTAATCTTAGATTACTCATCCCCCTTTTTTTCTTCCTCCTTACAGGTAACCCGTAGATGGGTTTAGTAAGCGGAGCGGAACGTTAGGACACCGGAGTAGAGTTGCGTTCGTTTTTGTAAAACTCGGTTGTGAAATAAAATATGTACTAAATCTCTTTTTGGGTTTACCTTACGCCGAGGCAGTATTTATATAATTTGTAAGAACATATTTTCAAGAATGTTATAATATTAATAATAAGTACGTTTTTATGAACTTGGGCTTGCTTAATGATATTAGTCTAACACAACTCAAGATTGGGCTACGGGTTGAAAAGCCTTAGGCCTTGGTCAAGAGGAGTCGAGCTAACTTGATTGGACGGCCTCATGCCTGAATTCGTTCTAGGACGGGCTGACTTATCGAGTGAACCTTGGCATTTTGTAGCCTCTCCAGTTGGTCTGGTCCTACTCCGAACCGGAGGTGTTACAAATGGTGGTATCAGAGCGTGGTTTTATGATCATGCTCACAGGACAAGCCTGTTTTCAATGTTTTATCGAGTCAAAGGTGTCGCAAAAACCAACTTAGGTAATCCGGTACGTTCCGCCCAATAGGTAGTTTAATAGTTTGTTACCCGTGGCAGATGTCTGACTGTTGGCTAGGCAGGCAAAGGATGAGGGGTTTGTCATTGAGCCAAGAGGAAGATCGGCGGTCACGGAACTCGGGATCGAAGAATAACTATACGAATCAGAGTGACAAACACGAGGAACGTACAGCAAGATCAAGCCATACTTCCAGTGAAACCAGGCCTTCAACGGGTGAGTATTCATGGATGCGGGAACCCTCGAGTTCATCCTTCTTATCTCTAAGTCCGCCCGGATCTAGTGTTGCTGCGTCTGGAACCCAAGAGTCGCCACAGCCCCGGACGAATCCCCAAAATGGTGTAAACCATGAAAGGACTGAACCTCCGAACCCGACCAATGGAAACGAACCACAGCAAGCCGATCCTACTTTGGCCATGGTGCACGACCTATTATCCAAGGTGATTCTGAAGCAGACAACACCCGACCCAAATGCTGGAACTGCACCAACGCCAGACTTCCTAAAAATAGTAACTACTATGAAGTCTCTAGGAACCTATCGATTTGAAGGAACCCCAAGCCCATATGAGGCCGATGCATGGCTACTATGTATGGAGAAGAATTTTGCAGTAACAAGATGTCCATCGGAGTTCAAGAAGGATGTGGGCGTGTATTATCTGGAAAAGGAGGCGCTAAACTGATGGAGCAGCATCGACCGACAGACTGGCCACACTATCACCTCATGGGAAAGGTTCAGGGAAGAGTTCGAACAGAAATACTTTCCGCCTGAAGCTCGCGACAGATTAACTCAAGAGTTTCTCCGACTGGAACAAGGGAATAAAACTGTGAGAGAATACGAAGCCGAATTTATGAGACTTCAGCGATACGCCACTTACTGCAATATAAGTGACAAAGCATTGGCGAGACAATTTATGCAAGGACTGAATCCAGAGATCGGAAGCCGACTTCAATCGGTGACATTCACCAACACGCATGAAGCAATAGAAAGGGCAGTGAATGTGGAAGCTTATTTGCTACGAGAAAAAGCAGCAGGAAACAAGAATAAAGGGAATATAGAACCCGGCGCAATTCCAAGATCAAATCAAGCTGATAAGCGCAACCAATCAACTCACCGCGCCAGATTCAGGGGAGGAGGAAATTTCCAGCCAAGGGAGGTGAACACCGTCAGGAAATGTTTCAAAAGCGGAGCAGAGGGTCACATATCCAGAAACTGTCCTAGTAATCGTACCGCAGAATTCCCCGCATACGTTACTTGTTACGTTTGTGGAGAAAGAGGGCATTTCGCGACAAACTGTCCTTCAAGATGGAGGAACAAACACGAAGCACCGGCTCAATTTACAAATGGACCTTTAGCCAAACTCTAGGCCTCAGTAGGCAGAGTCTATGCTCTTGAGGGAGTAGCCTTAGACTCTGCAGGACCGACCAACGGTCCCATAACAGGTATAGTTCGGGCGCTAACCCCCTCTTGTGTGTTGCGTGTGATTGCTTGTTTAATTGTTTGCCTTTTAAACTACATTCTTCTTGGTTCGGTAGGAACACTACATGTTGGTGGAATTCCCACGCATGTTTTGTTCGACTCAGGAGCGACGCATAGTTTTGTGACTCCCGAGGTAGCGTCTAGGTTTAGTATTCCTGTAGTAGGAGAGGATGTGAGTGTTTCCGTGTTAACCCCCGGAAATAAACCCCTTAGTGCAATGAGAATGGTCATAGGAGTACCCATAGAGGTTAGGAATAGAACCTTTAAGGCAAACCTGTTAGAAATGCCACTAGGTTATTTCGAGGTGATCCTCGGGATGGATTGGCTATCTAGTTATAAGGCTCAGTTAGATTGTGAAAAAGGGAGAGTAACCCTTAGAGAGAACAAGAAACCTGATACGACGTACTATGGGATTAAACCTAATGCGGTAGTATCCTTAGTAGCAGCCGCCAGGATAGTAACGCAACTAGAATACAGGGAGGCGTATTTAGTTGCCATTCGGGTGGTTGAGGAGGATAAGGACGAGGAGTTAAGGGTGGAGGATATCCCGGTAGTTCGAGAATATGCGGATGTATTCGAGCCACTAACCAAGTTACCCCCGCCAAGGAAGAACCCGTTCACTATAAATTTAGAATCAGGAGCAGCACCAATAGCGAAGACGCCCTATCGGATGGCCCCAGCTGAGTTAGCTGAATTAAAGACACAGCTAGAGGATCTGATGGGAAAAGGATTCATTAAACCAAGCTCATCACCTTGGGGAGCACCGGTCTTATTTTTGAAGAAGAAGGATGGCAGTATGAGATTGTGCATCGACTATCGCGGGATTAACAATATCATGATCAAGGATAAGTACCACTTCCTAGGATCGATGAGTTGTTGGACCAGTTACAAGGAGCTAGTTGGTTCTCAAAGATAGACCTCACCTCAGGCTATCACCAAATATCGATCGCAGAAGGAGATGTACACAAGACGGCGTTTAATACAAGATACAGGCAGTACGAGTTTGTAGTCATGCCCTTCGGACTGACAAACGCCCCACCAGCATTCATGAGACTCATGAATGAAGTATTCCACGATTACCTAGATCAATTTGTGATCATCTTTATCGATGACATCTTGATCTATTCTCAAACGGAGGAGGAGCATGAGGAACACCTGGGGAAAGTTCTAGAGAGACTGGGGAACGAGAAACTGTATGCTAAGTTTAGCAAATGTCGTTTCTGGAAGAGGGAGATTGGTTTTCTAGGACATCGAGTCTCAGAAAAATGCGTGACAGTAGATCCAGAGAAAGTGGAAGCCATTCAGGAGTGGCCGCGTCCAACGACCGTTACTGAGGTCCAAAGTTTTCTCGGTTTAGCGGGATATTACCGGAAGTTTGTTAAAGGTTTCTCTTCTATTGCAAAACCACTGACAAAACTTACGAGAAAGGAGGTCCCTTTTGTTTGGAGTCAAGAGGCTCAAGAATGCCAGAAGAAGTACGCTGATCAGGGACGACGAGAAGTCACATTCGAGGTTGGAGACTGGGTATATCTGAAAGTATCTGCGCAGAAGGGAAGAGATAGGTTTGGAAAGGTAGGCAAACTGGCAGTGCGATATATCAGGCCATATCAGATCAAAGGAAGAGTGGACGAAGTAGCATATAGACTAGAGTTACCATCAGACATGAATCTACATCCGGTATTTCATGTGTCAATGTTACGAAAACATATTCGAGACCCGGAAGCAATTGAGCCAGAGAGGATAGAAGAACTACGAACGGATTTAACCTATCCAGAAGGACCTCTCAAGATAGGACTCAGAAGGATACGAAAACTAAAGAATAGAGAGATTCCTCAAATACAAGTCTTTTGGGGAAGGCAAAACCGAATGGTGGTCACATGGGAGGATGAGCAGCGATGCAAGGAGAAGTACCCTGAGTACTTCGAGACAAATGCGGCAATGGAGCAGGGAGAACCATCCCAAGCTTAAGAATTCGAGGACGAATTCTATTTAAGGGGGGGGGGGGGGAATGTAATAACCCTGTCAGAGAGCTAAACGACCCGGACAGAGTTTTCAGTTATGGAGACCCCTCGATACAATTTTAAAAATTATTGGATTTTGCATGGAGGTAGCCAAGACCTTAATGAACACTGTAGAAGAAGAATTTCTCCAAGAAAAATTCTGCCGAGTTCTCTAAAAATCAGACAGTCTGATAGATGCATCCGAACCGCGAAACGGGGTAAGCGTAGGAAAAACCAACTCGGCCATGAACCTATCAACTCGAGAATTTGGGCAACTCATACCAAGCCTAAGGTGAGCCTATCTACCGAAGAAAACCATCAAAATCCCGAAGGTGTTAACACCCCATTGGTGGAGAACCTCTATATAAACACCCTTAACCCTCATTCTACCCCATTAGNTGCCGAGTTCTCTAAAAATCGGACAGTGCGGTAGATGCGTCCGAGCCGCGAAACGGGTTGAGGATAGGAAAAACCAATTCGGTCCTAAACCTATCAACTCGAGATTTTGGGCAACTCATACTAAGCCTAAGATGAGCCTATCTACTAAATAAAACCGTCAAAATCCCGGAGGAAGTCGATAGACGCACTTGAGATCCGAAAAGGAGCAAAACGGAGTGAACGCGGGACGAAGACGGATGTATAACCCATTACTTCGGGATTAAGGAAGAAGGAAGGAGTCATAACAAACACATGCTTATTTCTCATTGGTTGGGAAGGGATAAGGATGACTAGGTGGAGTAGTGGCATTTTCTTATTGGTTGAAGGAGTGAAGGTAAGGTGTTGACACCCCATTGGTGGAGAACCTCTATATAAACACCCTTAACCCTCATCCCACCCCATTTGTTACCATCCTAGGCTTGCTAGAGTGTGTGTGAAAGAGAAAGAAAGAGAAAAGAAAAGAGAGTGAGTTTGTGAGTGAAAATAAGAGAGTTAGTTCGTTTTGTGAGAGAGTGTTCAGATCTATGTTTAAGTGAGTAAGCAGAGTATTAGGTCTTAGATCTGAGTATTGTGTGGCCGTGAGTACCTATATCTGAAGAGTTTATGGAAGTTTCGTCAGTTCAAGGTGAGTCCCGGTAGAGGTGGACTATCGCGGTTGCTGTTCGTAATGCAGTGTAGATCTCAAATCTGCATTGTAGTGCAACACTAGCCTCGGTAGAATAGGTTATATGCTTGTTTGTGTGTGTGTGGCTAACGTGGGTTGCAGGGAAGCTCGGATCCGTGTAGATCCGAGGGTATACTAACGTTTTGGTGCAGGTGTAGCCTCAGATCTGTTAGATATGTGTGCTGCGAAACCCGTTGGGTGAGGTAATGGCTTGGTGCATGTCTGTGGGACATGTTATCATCCTTACAGAGTGGTGAGAAGGGTGTAAGGCCTGCCAGATTTCAGATCTACTTGCATGTTCCTTCACCGAATGAGCGAGTGTACGATTTCTGGTAAAACCCGTTGCGTGACTGGAAGGTTATGTATGCGGTGTTGTAATGGAAGTGCATGAGCGAGGTTCAAGCGTGTAAGGCTTGTAACCGAAAACGAGAGTTGGGACTAGAGAAGTTATGGCTTTGCCGTCACTCTAGGGCACTAACTTCTCGGAGATGGTGTGGAGGTGTGTTGGCGTTTGATCGAGTGAGGATCAACGCAGTGTGAAGTATAATGGTGTTCGATACATTATACTGCGGAGTCATGTTGGTGGCGCGTGATCTTTCATGACTTAGTGACGGTGTGGTCGGAGTTCCCCGCCCCCATTATTAGCTAACGACTGCTATGATGGGAAGACTCAGAGAGATGGGATTGCAGCCCAGGGCCGAGTACTATCCGACGGGATAGCGGGAATCCACCAACGACGTGTGGTTGTCTCGCCCGGGATGTGAACTCACTTGGTGGCTCTCGGATGGAAACCCCGCCGAGATGTGAACCGACCGAGGAGCTCCCGGGGAAGCGATGTTCTGGCTTGGCTTGTCTTCGTGATAGTCAAGTGCAGGGTGTTCGTGGTAGTGATGTTTCCGGCTTGGCTTGTCTTTGTGATAGTCGAGTGCAGGGTGTTCACTCGGGGAACCAACCGACCCACTTAGAGATCTCTGTGTCCACGCGAGTGTGACGTGTGGTGTGTGGTAGTGTGTGTGCGTCGTGAGGATGCGGTTTGGTGCGAAAGCGGTAGCACCTTTGATTATAGTTTAACGCTTGCATATAGATCTAGGATTGCATGCTTCGGCTATTTACTTTGCTTCGGCTATTGCATGATTGCTTGCTTGCTTGCTTGTTGCTTGGGGGTTTTCTTGGGGATTTTGGGTTTTATATTGCTAGAGGGTCATGGACTCACTGAGTAATCTTAGATTACTCATCCCCCTTTTTTTCTTCCTCCTTACAGGTAACACGTATATGGGCTTAGTAAGCGGAGCGGAACGTTAGGACACCGGAGTAGAGTTGCGTTCGTTTTTGTAAAACTCGGTTGTGAAATATAGTATGTACTAAATCTCTTTTTGGGTTTACCTTCCGCCGCGGTAGTATTTATATAGTTTGTAAGAACATATTTCCAAGAATGTTATAATATTAATAACAAGTACGTTTTTATGAACTTGGGCTTGCTTAATGATATTAGTCTAGTCCGGACTAACACAACTCAAGATTGGGGTACGGGTTGAAAAGCCTTAGGCCTTGGTCAAGAGAAGTCGAGCTAACTTGATTGGACGGCCTCATGCCTGAATTCGTTCTAGGACGGGCTGACTTATCGAGTGAACCTTGGCATTTTGTAGCATCTCCGGTCGGTCTGGTCCTACTCCGAACCGGGGGTGTTACAGGGTTGTCCAACCAGTCAGGGTATCTGACTTCCGTAATCGAGCCGGCCTTCGATAACCGTTCGACCTCGTCATTTACCGCCTTAGGGCGCTCTGGGCCGAGCTTGCGTCGCTTCTGCCTGATTGGTTTAATGGTTGGATCGACTTGAAGTTCATGTTGAGCGAGGGAGGGAGGAATCCCTTTCATGTCCTCAGTTTTCCATGCGAATGTGGAAACGTTTTGCCGTAGGAAATCGATAAGCTCGTCTCTGAGGTCGTTGCTTAGTTATGCTCCGATGCCGACGCATTTTTCCGGATCTTGTATGTCAATATTGGTTCTGATAACTTCGTCGTGCTGTTGACCGTCCAGAGGTTTGAGTTCGCTTGGTCCTCTGGTTGCGATCAAACATGATTGGCCCGCCTTTCGTAGTTTATGCTCCGTGATGAATCAGGTTCTTGCAATTCGTTGGTTTCCTCTGATCGTGAAGATGCCGCTCGATGTTGGGAATTTTACGCATTGGTGATAGATTGACGGGACTGCTTTCATCGCATTTAGCCAAGGGGTGCCGAGGATTGCGTTGTAGATGGCCGGCTTATCGATAACGACGAACTTGATAACCTTAGTCACTCGTCCGACATAGACTGGGAGTTTGATGGTTCCGATCGTCATTGTGGTGTCTCCTGCAAATCCTGTGAGTGGCTTCGTGCTTGTTTTGAATTCGAAACCTTCGAGCTCCATTCTCTGCAGAGATTCTTTAAAGATGAGGTCCACTGTGCTTCCAGTGTCGACCAAAACGCGGGTAACTTCGCAGTCTCCGATTCGGAGCTCGATGACGAGAGGGTCATTATGAGGCGTGTCCACTCCTTCGAGGTCGTCCTCTCCGAATGATATGTCATTACCGATCTTTAGTTCGTCGTCGGCGCTGCGCTTCCATTTCTTCGCAATGATAGTCCTTCGTTCGTAACTTTTGATCGACCGAACCGAATTGTTACACGTGGGGATACATCCCATTATCATATTGATTCTTCGTCTTGCCGGAGCCGGGGCGTTGCCTTATCCTTGGTTGTAAAGTTCGCATTTTGGAGGTGCCATGTGGGCGTTGACGGGTCCAACCGGTGGATTTGGTAAAATGACTGCGGGTTGTCGCCTGGCTTCTTCCTGCGCGAGTCAGAATCGTTCTGCTTTGTTTATCGGTTGTGGGGCTTCTCGTCTTTCGTTCAGTTTTGGTGTTTGGTTGGCACTTGACTCTTTGAGCTCTCTCTTATATTGTGCCATCAAGTCGTTTTGTAGATGGCGGCATTCTTCGTCGGAATGCCCGTAGCCCTTGTGGAAAGTACTATACGGTTTTGATCCGGCGGGTGCATCGTGTTGACTTGGCCGAATATACTTGTTCGAGCGCCCGCCTTGTTGGTTGAACTGTGCGTCCTCGAGGACGAAAGTAGACGATCTGCTGCTTCTGCCGTTTCTTTGGTAGTTACTGTTGAGGTGTTGACGCGGTTCGTAGTAGTCTTCCTTCGACTTCTCCTTTGGGGTCGACGCTTTTGGAGCGGCATATTTCTTAGCCTTCTCGACTCTCTCTTCCTCCATCTCGATCAAAATCGTTGTCCTGTGGAGTGCGTCCTCCAAAGTATGTGGTTTGTTTTTCTTCATCTCTTCGTAAAAACTTGATTCGTACCATAGTCCGCTACGCAATGTTGGGGTGCTGCGTCGTCAGAAACTGATACTTTTGAAACGATGTTCTTAAACTTGTTGATGTAAGACCATAGTGACTCCTTCCGGCCCCCTGTTCTATGTACATAGAATAGTGTTTGACGAAAGCTTTTGACAGGTCATCGTAGCTATCGATCGAATTCTCTTCGAGCTTGGAGAACCAACTTAGAGCCGAGACGGTTAGATTTTCTACGAACATTTGGCAATACCCCGCGTCGCGCTCTTCGGGAGGAAATTGGGTTTGACACACCGCGACGCTGAATGTCGTTATGAACAGCGTAGGATTCGTCGTTCCGTCTTAGGCTGTGATCTTGATCTTTCCCGGATGCCGACCTGGCGAGTTAGTTATCCTGCTCGTGAATGGGGTGTTTTGCGCTTCTCTGACTACTCGATCAATTTCTGATGCCGAGCTTGTTGCTTGGTGGACTCGGGAAGTCATCAGCCTAAGCTGTCTCTTTATGCCCTCCAGTTCACTATTTTGATTTCGATGATGAGGGTCATCGTTTTGCCGATCCGTGTGCTCTTGGCGTTGGTGGTCGTCGTTCGCCGATCGTCTCTGATCCCTTCGCTCTTGGTTGTCTATCGGGGAAGGCAGTTCGTCCTGGTTGTCTGGGTTGGCAACCTGGTCCCTGAATAGAACTCTTGCACGCGTGGGGTGAAGGTGGTTTGCCTTGGTATCTGGCCCCTGCTGTTAGCGTTGTGGAGGTCGTCAATTCGGCTATGACATACTTGCTGAGCCGTGGCCAGTTTGTCCAATCGTTCGTTAGTCCCGCGTGTGTTATAGTTTATCTGGGCAATAAGCATCTGGAGTAAAGTCGAGATCTCGGATCATGGCGGCGTGTCGTTTGCGGGTGCTTCCGTCCTTGTGGCACCTGTCAAATTTGCGGTCATCATGTCCACCCTTGTTCGATCGGAGAAGGATGTCCTCGTCGTTGTTTGGAAAGTCGGTCCCGTCGGTGGTGTGTAGGTTCGATATGTCGAGGCCATCGAGGTCGGCCTCGCTGTCGTTGCTGGAGTCGGTGCTTTTGATGTCCCGTAGGTTGGCATCGTCGATTGTGACGAGATCGGCATCTCTGACCCGGTGGGGGTTGGCCTTGCCGATGTTCCGAAGATCATCTTCCCCAAGGCCGTTTTGGTTGCCGCGGCCGAAGTCGAAGAGGTCAGTTTTGTTGACGCGGAAGTTGTCCCTTTCGTCATCCTTTTTTATTTTTATTTTTTATTATATATGTATATATATATATATATTTTTTTTTTGGTGTTGAAGAGTTCTCCCCTCAGACGGCGCCAAATGTTGATACCAAAATCCGGTTAATTATAAAGAGGTGAAAAAGGTGGGTTCGAGAACTTTCTTATAAACTTATCGAGATCTGCGATTACAGGGAAAATTGTCGAAAGACTTAGTCGCAAATACAATAGGAAAAGTCTTACGAGTTGCTGGACGTAATATTAGCATAGAAAATCGGGAATCTCGAGGTTTCTCTGGACGATTCAGCTTCTCCTCTTCATCATCTTAGTGTGGTATTTATAGGTGATTAAGTCGGCGGCTTTCTTCAAATCCAACAGGCTTTTCGACGTGAATGGGCCTCACGGGTCTCGTTTTCGGGCTTTTGACGGAAAAAATATTTGGCTGGACCAAAGTGATGGGCTTCAAGCCCAGTACCAACAATTTTGTGAGTACACATTGAATTTTAAGTCGAGAATGAGCTGGAGAAAACATAAGCGTTGTACCTGTGATCATTTTAACACTGACTCCAAGTGCTCGTTCAATTGTTTGTGCACTGTCATGACGATCTCATGCTGAATTTTCTTTGATTCGTGTTAGTTATGATTCAGTATCAAACGGTTCCGGGAAACAGAGAAGCTCCGGTGATACGTTGGAGAGATGGGGGCATGAATACTCCTACCTTTAAGAAACCTAAAGCGAAAACAACAACAACATCAAAATTAGCAAAATCAAGACAATCAAAATCAACACATTTATGGACCATTCTAAATGAAACCTTTTGGATTGCTTGATTCACAATAACATATCAAAGTTACAGATTTAAAAAATTGGATTGAAATCAGAAAAAAAAACAAGAAGGATGTGTGAATGTGCTCGACACTTTCGAGTATCTAATTAAATCGCGTGAATTGAGAATCAGTTTTTGAGTTAGATATACTCCGTCGATCTCCGTCGTCGAACTATATGATCTCCTCTATTGGCTTCGAGCCTCTGTGATCTCTGATCACCTTCGTCGTCTTCGATCCAGTCGCCAATCTCCGTCGTCCTTGAGTCATCGCCGAGAAATATTTTTGAGAAACTGTTTTTCTAATTAAAATGATGATTGTTTATACGACGGAGGGCTATTTAGTCATTAGTAAATAAAAATGTTATGGATGAAAGATTTTTAGCGTGTGTGGTATTTGTGGAATGGAAACTAGTTTGCATGTCATTTTGAGAAATTCCTCATTAAAGTGTAGGGTAGTTTGAATTTTTTTTACCAAAAATATCCAAAATAAATTACGTGGGGAAGTTTTTTTTTTTTCAAATTTGGTAATATTCAGTTAAAATCGGGTAAATTCAGAAAGTTCGATTTTTTGTTTGAAATTTTGAATATATTTTTAATTAAATTCGGTATAATTCAGTATGTTTTGGTATAATCTTGGTTTATAACTCTTTCTAAAAACCCGGTTAACCAATCTGTTCGAACTGAACTGAACCGATAACCGAAACAATTTTAAAATATTGAAGTTCGGTTTCACCTAAGTAACTAAACTAGAATCGAAAACCAAAAAATTTGGTTTGGAAACTCCGGTTTGGGTTGCAGGGCAAATCCGTTCCACCTAAGTACTGTAACTAAACTAGAACCAAAAACCGAATATCTCGATTCGATTCGGTTCGAAAACTCCGGTTCGGGTAAAAGTCGCAGAGCGAATCTGTCGTGTCGGTCAAGTATGGCAACGTACGTGAAGGATATTGCTACTTTATCCACGTTCCTTTTCATACATGCATGTAAATAGGTCGCTTGTTAGTAGTGCTGACTTATCAGCTAAGTTAGCTAGACAGCAGTTTTTGTCTTATGTTGTATCCTGGAACATGTAAACTTTTGTGTTTAATGGAATATGTTTCTGGCCAAAAAAATAAAATACTTGATAGTTGATACGGCCAGCTCAGTGAATTCCAAGAACCTCTTAATTCTTAAATTAGCTTTGAAGTAAATCTGTATTGTCGTCACAGGCGAAGTAAACCTCTTAAATTACGTAATGAACAGTAGTTACGTTAATTACATTATTGTCATTACGTTACATTAATTAACTATGATACAAGGAATATGAGATGTCATCAATTTATTATCAAGATATAGTTTTGTAGAACTATTCATTTTTAAATTTTCTATCAACATTCTACAAAATTTTCATAAATCATTATATATATTAGAAGAGAATATGCGCTACACGCAGATCTTGTTTTCATTTATGTTTTAAATAATACTATATTTTTTATTTTTTTATTTGACTATCAATTTTTTTTATTAAAGCAACTTTTACTTTTTTTCAATTGATATTTTTAATTTTTTCATACGTTATCTTACAAATATTGATTTGATCTTCAATTTTCATACTATTTTCATTCATCTAAAACTTAATATTATCATAATTTTTAACATTTTGAATTTACCAGTTTCACTTTTTTGACGTACAGCTGTTTTACAAGAATCCACGATAACGTTTACGACGAACATATTTTTTTATTTAGTGGTATTGAAAGTGGTATACGTAGAGAAATGAGAAAAATGGGAAGACAGCGGTATACGTCGTACACCCCTTAATTACTGCTGCCTCGATTACAAATTACATCTATTAGAGCAAGCGCAATGGAGAATTTTTGTTGAAGGTCTTAAACATATTTTAATATTAAATATATTATTAATTTAAGTTAAAAAAAATTTTAGCTTAGACCATCAGATCCCAATGGAGACACTTAATTTGAGTGTCTTAAAATTTTATAATAATAAAAAAAAAATTTGATTTTTGAAAAAAAGTAGAAAATACTATTTTTAAAAAAAACAAGAAAAACAAAATATGTGACGAATCGTGTCGTGACACGTGTCATAAGACACCCTAAAAAAGATCTTAAATAATACAATTTTCTTCCCCGACACTCAAGTGTTGCCATGTCATTATTCTTTTTTTTTTTCTTTTTCTTTTTTTTGGACTTAAGACACCCAAGTGTCTCTATTAGAGATGGTCTTAGTACACAATATATATAGACGTGAGCGTGACACACTTTTTTTTATTTAATCCATTCAAAACATATACAAAAAAAACCCGCTAGAAAGCTCCATCCATGGCGGATTCAAGCTCTTTTCCCCTTACTCTTTGCGAAAGGATCTCATACAAAAGCTATGTTCTAAGAGCTTTGAATCTCTCTATTCTTGGCCTTCTCTTTTCTCTTCTCGTGTACCGGATTCTAAATATGTACCAAAACGACATTGCTTGGGTCATGGCTTTCCTCTGTGAATCTTGTTTTTCTTTCATGTGGCTGCTTATTACCATCATAACATGGAGTCCTGCTGAACATAAACCTTATCCAGATAGACTTGATGAAAGGTACTGTTTTCATGTAGAGGCGATTATATATACAATCTCCTACCTAGCTCTTAGTTTATTTCTCACGAAATACAATTCATTTGTATGTTAATCTCTCTATGTCAGCACAAGTCTATATGGTTTAAGATCCAGTCAAAGTGCTTATTGTATTTTGCTTCCATGTTTTTCACTATTTTTTTGCCATGGGACCAATCTATATAGGTTTAGCATCTTGTTAACACAATTTGTAAAACCTAATCTTTCATTTTTCAATGATATTTACATTCATAGCAACAAAAAAAAATCTCTATATATATGTTTAAATTTTGTAGTAAACATTTCAAAAATAAGATTTTATAAACTGCTAGTAATTATTCATTTCAGGGTTCATGACCTACCTTCCGTAGATATGTTTGTATCCACGGCAGATCCGGTCAGGGAGCCGCCTATTATCATTGTGAACACCGTGCTTTCGCTGTTGGCTGTGAACTATCCGGCGAACAAACTAGCTTGTTATGTGTCGGACGATGGATGTTCACCTCTCACTTACTTCTCTCTGAAGGAAGCTTCAAAGTTCGCCAAGATTTGGGTTCCTTTCTGCAAGAAATACAACGTTAAAGTTAGAGCTCCATTTAAATATTTCTTGAACCATGTTCCCTCATCAAAGGATTCTGAATTCCTTAAAGACTGGGATATGACGAAGGTAATGAATATTGACTTTCTCTTAGTGCCATTTACGTCATCTGTTTTTAGCTAATTACCATGACCTAGTTTTTCTTCCAAATCTTGTTATTGGCCTATTTGTCTCGAATCAATAACCACATATTCTGAATTCATGTTCTTAACTTTCATGTTATCGAGTGTTTTTTTTGAAATAATTTATTTTATTAATATTTAGAGGGAGTACAAGAAGCTAAGCCAGAAAGTGGAAAATGCGAGCTGTATTTCCCATCGGTTTGATTCAGATGATGATTTTGAAGCTTTCTCAAACACAAAATCAACTGATCATTCAACTATAGTTAAGGTATCTCTTCAATTTAATTACTAAAGTAACTTACTTTATCTCTAACAATTGTTATTCACATAAAAATAAAAAACTACTAAAAAGGGTTACCTATAACAATTATATAATTCTTGTCGTATATATTGCTCTTTGTACATGTGTATGTGAAGGTGATATCGGAGAATAAGGGTGGTGTAGGAGACGAGAAAGAGGTCCCTGATTTTGTATACATTTCAAGAGAGAAAAGACCAAATTATGTTAATCATTACAAAGCTGGAGCCATGAACTTTCTGGTTAACGATTTTTTCTCACCTCTCTTTTTTTTTATTCATAGTTTCAAAGTAAGTGCATAAGTTGTGTTAATCTGGTATTAGATAGATTACCTGACATTATAAACGGAGACTGTTAAGTTTCCTAAATCAATTGACAATAAATAGATTGGCACAAATCACTTATATACTACTTATTGCCTTTTCCAACTTCTGATGTGTGATATTTCTCATACACTTTTCACATATTATAACACATTACCCAATAATTAATACATAATCCCTAATACCCCCTCCCCGCGAGATTAATGGCGACAAACCATCAATCTCGAGTCCGATAATTTGGGCCACTTCTGGGTCATATTACAAGAGTATGTGAATCGCGTTCTGATATCATGTTAAGTTTCTTAAACTTCCAACTCAAAACCAATTGATAATGAATGGATTGACCCAAATTTTTTAAATACTACTCAAATTCCTTTCCAACTTTCAAAATGAGATATTTCTCACACACTCTTTACAAATTATGGTTCATAGCACAATAATCTCTACCTAATTTCTAATAGAGACATTTCTAAAAAAACATATAAAATTTATGGGCCAATTTACATATTGTCAATTGGTTATAAATTATAATAATCTCATAAACTCTAAAATAGTATCAGAGTCCATTGTTGTTGACCCGATGGATGATTTCCTACGTTTTATCATGTATTGGTAGTAATATTTTCGAGATATATGACAACCAATTTTGACCTATATATATATATACGACAAGCCATATATTGAACATCTATCAATGACTATATATCTTAATTTTTTGCTGTTGTTGTTATACTAATGAAAATGTAATTAATGAGCATTTGATAATTTGACCAGGTAAGAGTGGCGGGGTTAATGACAAATGCGCCGTACATGCTGAATGTAGACTGTGACATGTATGCAAATGAAGCAGATGTCGTGCGAAAAGCGATGTGTATATTTTTGGAAGAATCAATGAATCCAAACCACTGNTTAATGACAAATGCGCCGTACATGCTGAATGTAGACTGTGACATGTATGCAAATGAAGCAGATGTCGTGCGAAAAGCGATGTGTATATTTTTGGAAGAATCAATGAATCCAAACCACTGTGCTTTTGTTCAAGTCTCTCAATATTTCTCTGACTCTAAGGCTGATGGATCTAACATCTTACATTCAGTGTGATTTCTTTCTTACTTTTTATTTATAATTTTGATTAATTTTTTGTTATTCATCAGTTATTTTGATTAATCTTTAATTTTTTGAAATTAGTATTTGGAACGAGGAGTTGCGGGAATCCAAGGATCGATAAATACAGGGTCGGGCTGCTTCCACGCAAGAAGAGTTATGTATGGCTTATCGCCGGATGATTTAGAAGATGATGGAAGCCTTTCTTCAGTTGCTACAAGTAAGTATTACTTGCAAATCATAAGAGATTGTTGTAGGTCTAGGCCAGGGTTTGAGTCCTCCCACTATGATTTTAACTATTGATGATGGCCATTCATAGACGCTTTTATTGGCAAGAATAACTCGAATTTTTATTGATCTATTGGGTTTAGGCCTCAGCGTGAAATATCTACAGTTTAAAAAAATAAATAAAATAATTTAAAAAATATATTATTTAAAGCAAAATTCAATGCACATTTTGAACCCAATTTTAATAATATTATCATATTATGAGTTTCACTAGTATGTTAGCTAAATAGTGAAATAGTTGAATAGTTGAATCGTGAAACATCAGAATCACTAGAAGGAGAAAACTAGTAAACAGAAATGTAAAACAACTGAATAAAAAAAGCAGGCTAGGCGATAGGCGTTCCTACGCCGGTTGGACGACAATTAGGTGGAATTCGGCATACTAGGCGGCTGATAAATGGTCTAGGCAGCCTAGGAGTTTTGTCCACCCATTTTATGTTTTCTAATTTAATTAAAATATTTTTCTGTCTAATTCTTTTTAAAAATTCTTGTTTTTGACTAAAATATTTTTTTTTTCAAGTAGAGAATGTGATCAACCTAGAGAGAAAAACTTTTATTGATCAATTTTTTTTTTCTTTTTGAATATTATGGTGAAGCATCTTTAGTTCGAATGCATAAACTGCGACTTCAGATACATTCAACAATGAAAACTTCTGCATATACGTGAAATGATGCATATAACCGCATATTTAAACAAGAATACAAGGGATCAGAAGACAAGTCATATTTAATCATGTAAATACATTATTGTTCAGAATTTTGAAAACGTTGGGTTAGTTTTCAAATTACAAAAAAATCATAAAAGAAATATTTAGTTTAGATCTTAAATTTCAATTAGTTTGGATCGAAATAAAATAAAATAATAATGGCCTTTTTGAAAATTCTAGGCTTAACATACAATTTAATTTATTTTTGTTATTTTATCGTTCGCATATACATCTAATTATTTTACTATTCGTATATAAATGGGTTAAATCAAATATATCAATCATGTCTTATGTTGATATTTCATAAAGGTAAGCTTTCGAAGGAGGATAATTTATCGAAAATATTTGGAAATTCTAAAGAGATGGTGAAATCGGTGGTTAGAGCATTACAAAGAAAATCAAATCCTCAACATACCCTTACAGGCTCCATAGAAACGGCCATAGAAGTTGGAAATTCTCATTACGAATACCAAACCAGCTGGGGCAAAACTGTAATTTTCTTGTGAATTTAGTCATTATTATTTAAAATCAAGCAATAGTAATTTACATAATAATGATATGCATGCTTTTCGATTACCAAGATATCATAGGCGTTTAGTCCATAATATAAATTGTGCAGATCGGTTGGTTATATGACTCAATTTTGGAGGATGTGAACACGAGTATCGAAATCCATTCGAGAGGATGGACTAGCTCACTCATATCTTCAGATCCACCGTCGTTTCAAGGTTGTACGCCGCCGGTAGGACATGAGGCACTGCTCCAGAAGCGGCGATGCTTGACTGGCGCGCTCGAAATCTTCTTCAACAAACAAAGTCCGATCGGAATATTTCACCAAAAAATGAAATTCCGACAGCGATTGGCTTATCTTTCAATTTCCATGTTGGGTCTAGGTTCCCTCCCTATGCTCTTTTATTGTCTCTTGCCCGCTTATTGTCTTCTCCACAACTCTCCCTTATTTTCCAAGGTGACTTTCTCTCTCTCTCTCTCTCATATTATAGCTTCTGTATGAACATAGTTTCATTTATTCTCATATGTAAGTAAAAAATAAGCTAACGCTTTAATATTTTTGTGTGTTTCTCTAGGGAATTTGTTTAGGTATCAATCTCACAATTGTGGGGATGCATAGTCTTTACACTTTATGGGAATTTATGAGCCCTGGTTTTTCGGTACAATTATGGTATGTTGCCATTTGTGGTTCATTTTTTAGCATCTTCGATATCACACTCAAACTTCTTGGAATCTCAAAAACCGTGTTCATAGTCACCAAAAAGACTATGTCTGATACTAAGTTAGGATCTGGAGACGGATCATCTCAACGAGAAGATGATGGTCAAAACTCAGATTCAAGTAAATCTGAAATCGACAGCTCGCTCTACTTGCCGGGGACTTTTATTATGTTGGTGAATCTAGCCGCTTTAGCTTATTATTTGGTGGGGTTACAACTATGGAGTAGCAGTGATGGAAGAGATGGTTCGGGTTTAGCAGAAGCTTCTGGATGTACTTTTGTGGCTATGTTGTTTCTTCCGTTTCTAAAAGGTTTGTTTAATAAGGAAAAATATGGTATCCCATCGTCTACTCTTTCTAAAGCTGCATTTTTAGCAGTTTTATTTGTTGTTTTCTCTGTCAGAAAGTAGTATCGTGATATGGGTTAGTTATGCAACTAACCAAGTTTATCAGGACATTGTGTCGATCAATAATGCTATTTATGCAATTTTTATCTTTAAAAAATGTATATATGTAGTTTTTGCGTGCAAAATGTTATCCCAAATTATCTATTACCTAATGTGAAACATTTTTAAGCCTTGTATTACAAAAAAAACTATTCTGACAATGATTACTGTAAATAATTTGTTAAATTTGATCTAAACCAAATGGTATACAAAATATACATTGTCCATAGCGTACGGCTTGTAAGATCTTGATGTTAATGCCTTGTTTTCTGAATTCGAAAGGTGGAACGGTTGAATGAGCTACTCTATTCAACGGATCAGAGAACAAATTAACAAGAGGGAATTGGAATAGGGGATCAAAGTGCACCACACGAGAGCCGTAAGAAGCCACGACCCAATGATATTAAGCCCTAGGGCAAAATAAATATTTGGGCCCTCTAATATAGAAGTTTACACTATATTATAAATGTGTGGGCTCTATATAATGAATTTTTCGGTAAAAGGTATCATTTTAAATTTAAAGTAAAACTATTTGGGTTTATCTGTTTTAAAAAAGCTCTATTATATATAACATTTTTTAAAAAAATGAACCGTCTTGACGGGCGCATCTCTATCCACCCCATTTGGGCCGGATCTGGGCGTAAGGCCTGTGTTACAACACAAGACTAAAAGCTAAGGAGATCAGTCTCGGCTATGCTTTGAAGAGAAAATTTTTGCATAAAAAATTGTCTATGCAGAAAAAAAAGTTTTTAATTTATTTCATCGTGAAAAATAAAAAAAAAATAAAAATAACAAAGTCAAAACAAGAAGATTACAAATCCAACAATAATGAAAAGGCATAAAATATGCGGCTTAATGAAAATCAAAGACCGAAACATTCATGTGATTAAAGTTCAAAAATAAATAAATAAATAAATCATGTGATTAGTCAAAATAATGTTTTAATGAAAATATGAAAATTGGCTTACCTAGCTTACCATGGGGTGCGGCTGGTTTGGTGCAAGAGAAGGACAGCTTGACTTGTCTTGCTTATCTTGATATTTGGCCGTAAATTTGAATCACTTAAGCTTGTTGGTGTTCACACGTGTTGAAGTATGAGCTTGGACTTGGTTCGATAATTAATAGGGGTTGGTCCTCTGGTCGGTCCAAGCTTGAAGATATGGAGCCTTTATAGATGGTCCTTCATGGGCTTTAATTTACACGTTGAATGTCTTCTTTTAGTTTGGATGATTTGTCTTGGTCAAGTTGAATAATTGCCTTTCTTAGTCCTGCCTTTGGTGGGAGAAAAGGTGGAGGCGGGAGAGAAGTAACAATATGGTTTGCACTCCCTCCTATTGGTGGTGTCGCCATGCTGGGGCCGCCTTGGCCATTTATAGGTGGACTCGATCCGAGAGCTATCCCGTTCGAAGTCACAATTCCGGTTTTTTTTAGCATGTGTCAGCACTCTCGTCGTGTGTGTTTGTGTCACATTCATACTATAAGTTCCAGTGCTCGTGTTACCACGGAATGTATTGGAGATATTTTAGGGAGCAAGATGTGTATATCTTGCGGATCAAGTATTGTGGACTGTGAAATGCGGTTTATGGAGTGTAACCCATGAAGTTTAACCGAAGAATGTTCTCATAAATATCCTATTGTGATAAAAATTAGGAAGATTTACATTATTTGGTGTTAGCAATATGTTAATGTTAATAACTATATATATGTATATTAATCAACACAATCATTCAATAATATTCTATATGGTATCAGAGCATTCGATCCTTGTGGATAAAAGTCAAAAGCTTCCGCATTACAAGTTTTAGGTTCTCATGATGGAGGTGATGATCTTTGGCGTTGAAGATGGTGAGAGAGGTGATGATGATGAAGATGACGTGAGGAGTGAATATTTTGTCCGTATGGGTTTTTAATTTAAAAAAAAAATTAGAATTTTGGTTTTTATACTTAATTTATGTTTTAGATTTTGAAGTTCTACTTTTATAGCTTACGAGCTTAGATTTTCTTTTATATTAAGTAGGTTTTTTTTTTTTTTTTTTTTTGTAGTTCGATGCTAGAATTGAGAGTTATCAAAAAAATATTTTGGTTAAGGGTTATGGCTTTTCACGGGTTATTATTAGTTTTATTTTCTGTGATTTATTCTACAGTTTAGAATTTCTCAAGATTTTTTGGTTTCTCCTATTACGAGGGAGTTTGGTTATGGTTTTAGAGAGTTCTAGTTAAAACGCTCGTGTTCTTTAGGTCACTTTTTTAGTCCTATGGACTGTCCGAAATAAGAACAATTGTTTGTGGAGTTGCAGTTTCACCCACGAATGTTATTTTCCCTTTATTATCAAGAACAAAGGCGAATTGAAGTTTCATCCCTATGAAGATTGAAGTTTAATCCAGAGAAGTCAGTTGGCATGTTTTGTCCGTCCTCGACAAGTGTCCACGATAAAAATCTTTTGGTTAAGGGTTATGGCTTTTCACGGGTTATTATTAGTTTTATTTTCCGAGATTTATTCTACAGTTTAGAATTTCTCAAGATTTTTTGGTTTCTCCTATTACGAGGGAGTTTGGTTATGGTTTTAGAGAGTTCTAGTTAAAACGCTCGTGTTCTTTAGGTCACTTTTTTAGTCCTATGGACTGTCCGAAATAAGAACAATTGTTTGTGGAGTTGCAGTTTCACCCACGAATGTTATTTTCCCTTTATTATCAAGAACAAAGGCGAGTTGAAGTTTCATCCCTATGAAGATTGAAGTTTAATCCAGAGAAGTCAGTTGGCATGTTTTGTCCGTCCTCGACAAGTGTCCACGATAAAAGTGTGTCGCTTTACGATTGTAGATTTTGTGTTTTGCATCCCACCTTTATTGTGCGGGGGAGTATTGGAGTATTGTGGGATATCAAAGTCCGTTTATGGAGTGTAGCCCATGAAGCTCAACCGAAGAATATTCCCATAAATATCCTATTGTGATAAGGATTAGGAAGATTTACATTATTTGGTGTTAGCAATATGTTAATGTTAATCACTATATATATATGTATTTTAATCAACACAATCATTCAATAATATTCTACAGAATGCAGTGATATATCATGATTTTTATCTGTTTTTGGACCATGATATAAGTGTTTTTATAGAGTCTTTTGGCATTTTTAGAGTCCTATTATAGTCTTTACAGGATGGAGTGCATTTGGGCCTTAAAAGGAGATTATGGAGCTTATTGGAGCATTTTAGAGGAGCAGTCGAAGTGATGAAGTCGGAGCTGAAATACACGCAGGGTGTCGATCGACACTAACCCTTGGTGTCGATCGACACCAATCAAGCCGACTTGAGTTTCGCGACTTCCATCAGAAAAAGGAAGTTGTCCCAAGATTTGAAGAATTACAAGATTTACTCCTGACGAAAATCCTCTTCTATAAATAGTTTTCAGGCATTATTTAGCCAGGGACCTTATCATTATTTTCTGTTTTTGAGACTTAGAGAGAGATTGATCCTGAGCTTTTGGGGAGATAATTATGTACTCTTCCGAGAAGTTTTTGAACCCCTGTATCATTCTCTATTCTTTTATGCAATTTATTTCAGTCATGATTTGTGCATTCATCTCCATGTCTGAGTAGTGTGCTAGTTAGGTTAGGGTGATTTAAGGTTAATGATGAGTTTGTAGAATTATTATCTTGTTAGGAAAATCACTCGGATCTTCATCTTGATTTGTGCTTATATTGATTTCTTACTTGATCACTTAGAAATCAAACCCTAGGTTGTTTAATAGATGCGAGAGCATTATTGATAACTTAACCTAATCATAGATGAGCAAAATATCTATTCGCAAAGAGATTTGGTTTAGGTATTTTGTAAACAATCGAACCTGTTTTTAATGCTTGCCTTAATTGTTTGAATTCGCAAAGAGATTTGGTTTACAGCAATTTAGGCATAGATAACTTCTGCAACGAGAGTTGATTGGTTTTAAACTAGTGTTTCGAGTTCTAGACGGTTCTTCATAATTTCCTGACAATATAATATCTGCATTCTCTTATTCATCATGATAATCATCCTTGCCTAGCGCCTTCGTCTCCTGAACATTAATCCACATTTAATTCTGTTTCTGATTTACTTAGTAGTTTTATTTATTTTAAATTGATTGGTCTAGCATAATTTGAACCTAGAAACCATAGCGTAGCATCTACTTCCCTTGGGATTCGATAACCCCTTTATACTTCAACTGCTTTGCTGTGCACTTACAGTGTTGATTTATTTGGGTAAAACTTTGACCCTATCCAGTTTTTGGCGCCGTTGCCGGGGAAGTAATAGCTGCCTACGAAATCTAGTATTAGGATTTTGACTAGGTTTTGTTTTTATTTTTGGTTACTGATTTAGTTTCTTATTTTTTTGGTTTCAGGTGCGTGCCCAATCGCAGTACCAGAAGCAACAAAGAGAAGAAGCTAATTGAAATCAACCAGGAGCTTGGTCGTCTCGAACGTACGAATCGCAAATCTGCACGAGTGTCGATCGACACCCTTACGAGCATCGATCAACACCCTGCGCAAAACGAGATGGCATAACCTATGGTTTTGATACGCGACACAGAAGGTAACCTGGTCGACGGAGAAGGCAACAGAAGGAACACCAGAGGACAGAGACTTGATGAGAACGGAGCTGTCATCATCGAGCAAGCAGTACAAGTCGCACCTGCGAATGGAGGTCGTGGAAGAAAGCTAGGCGAATACAACAGACCATACCAGTTCTACGCGAACAGAGCCGCGATTTGCCCACCCCCTTTCAAAGGAATGACTTTGAGCTGAAGCCTGCTTACTTCTCACTCGTAGCTCAGCATCCTTTATGTGGTCTCCCGCATAAACACCCCATGGACCACATTGAGAGGTTCGAAGATTTAGCATCCAACATTAAGGCTAATGGAGTGTCTGAAGACTACCTATTCTGCAAGCATACTGGCTGAAGCAATTGCCACCAGGATCACTAACCACTTGGGAGGACACTAATAATGCATTCTTATGCAATTTCTTCGACGATGCGAAATCCGAGGATATGAGGACAAAGATCACTACATTCTCCCAAGGACCTACTGAGGCATTCAAAGCTTCTTGGGTAAGGTTCATAGCTTATCAGCGAGACTGTCCACACCATGGTTTCAGCGAGCCACAGCTTCTAGGGATCTTCTACCGAGGGATCGATTGGAGGTACCAGATGGCTTTAGACGCAGCAAGCAATGGCAACTTCAACACCAGATATCCAGAAGACGCGATGGTGCTTATAGAGAATTTGGCCTCTTGCAACAGCACCAAGAATGCAGACTTTGAGAGGAAACAACATGCTTGTGCAAATGGAGGAAGCCAAATAGCTGAGGTTAACAGGAAGTTGGACCTTTTGGTGGGCAAGAAGCAAGTTCACTTTGCTAATGAGGTAGAGACATTCGAGCCTAATGATGACTGTGAAGAAGAAGATGTCAACTACATCAATGGAGGTAGTTTTCAAGGCCAGAGGTATCAGAAGAATTCCTTCACAGGAAATCAAAACTCTTCTGGTTATACTCCAAAGCCTCCATTCCAGAACAGCAACTATTCAAGAAATTATGGTTCTTCATCTTACCAGAAGCCTCCTGCACAAGACAACGAGATGAAATCCATGATGGAACAGCTTCTAGAAGGACAGCAGAAGATGACAGCAGACTTCAATGGGAAGTTTGATTCACTGTACCAAGACCTGAATGGAAAAATTGAGAGCTTGACCTCTCATATGGAGAATCTGGACACTCAAGTTGCCCAAACTGCATGAGCTGTTAATAGGCAAGAAAGATTTCTTCTGGGAAAGACGGATACTAATCTCAAACGCCATGTGAACGCCATCACATTGAGGAAAGGGAAGAACCTTAAACCTGTGCAGAAAAGGAGTCTTACTGCTGAAGAATTCGAGGAGCTTGAAGATGTTGAAGATGAAGAAATTGATGCTGCAGAGCCAGTGTCGATCGACACCACTGAGGTGTGTCGATCGACACCAACAGAGGATCGTGACGAAGCCAGCAAGCTCGACACCAAAGTCAAGTCTTCTCAGACGACACCAGATCAGCTGAAGACAACGAAAGTTGCAGTAGAAAGAGTCTACAAACCAAAGATCCATTTTCCCTTGATACCAAAGAAGTCCAAGAAGGAGCTACTTGATGCTAGATGCAAGGCTATCATGGATAGACTAGTGGTTGAAATCCCTTTGATGGACGCCATTAGGACCACTCCAGTGATCAAAAGATACTTGAAGTGGATGATGACCAAGAACATGGATATGGAGGAAGGAGTGATGATGATATCAAAGCAAGTTAGTGCTGTCATTCAAAACAGACTTCCAGAAAAACTCTCCGATCCTGGAAGTTTTGTTCTTGATTGTTCCATCTTCTCGGATAAATTTGGAAGGTTTCTCTGTGATTTGGGTTCAAGTGTCAACTTGATGCCTCTTTCAGTGGCTCTTAGGCTGGATATGACAGATTTCAAAGCCACAAGGATCTCTTTGGTTCTCGCTGATAGTTCTATTAGGATTCCGGAAGGTGTTTTGGAAGATGTACCTATCAAAGTGAGAGATTGTTTGATTCCCACAGACTTTGTGGTTCTAGCTTATGATGAAGAACCCAAGGATCCTCTCATCCTTGGCAGACCATTCTTGGCTACAGCTGGAGCCATCATTGATGTGAAAAGGGCAGAATTGCTCTGAATGTTGGTGACTTGGTGATGAATTTCGATATGGAGAAGCTGATGAAAAGGCCAACAATTGACGGACATACCTTCTATGTCGATTCACTCACCAACCTTGCTGAAGAAAATTTCCATGAAGACCATCCTACAAACCCTTTGGAAAGAGCGTTGACGACGTCTACAACAGAAGCTGAACACTTGGACGATGCCGCTGCTGGATACGTAAAGATGATGGATGCGAGTGAACAAGTCCTGCAATTAGTCGCACAAGAGGATTTGTGTCGATCGACACCACCCCTTGGTGTCGATCGACGCTCTTCTAAAGATGTGAAAGCTGCAACATTGGAAGACTGGAGTGAAGCTAAAGCTCCAAAAGTTGAGCTAAAACAGCTCCCTGCAGGGCTAAGGTACGCGTTTCTTGGACATAACTTAACTTATCCTGTCATTGTGAATGCTTCTTTGAACAACGTAGAGCTCACTTTATTGCTAAGCAAACTGCGAAAATTTCGCAAGGCTCTTGGCTATTCTCTTGATGACATTCCAGGTATCTCACCAGACTTGTGCATGCATCGGATTCACCTTGAGGATGAAACAAAGTCATCAATTGAACATCAAAGGAGGCTGAACCCGAACCTAAAAGAAGTAGTCAAGAAGGAGATCATGAAGCTCTTGGAAGCAGGGATCATCTATCCCATTTCGGATAGTGCTTGGGTCAGTCCAGTTCATGTGGTTCTTAAGAAAGGAGGAGTCACAGTGGTGAAGAACGAGAAGAACGAGATGATTCCTACAAGGACCGTGACTAGACACAGGATGTGCATAGACTACATGAAGCTGAATGTCGCGACCAGAAAGGATCACTTTCCTTTGCCTTTCATTGATCAGATGCTAGAAAGATTGACGAATCACCCCTACTACTGTTTCCTGGATGGATATTCAGGGTTCTTCCAGATTCCAATCCATCTAGACGATCAGGAGAAGACCACGTTTACATGTCCATATGGAACATTTGCATATCGCAGAATGCCATTTGGACTTTGTAATGCTCCTGCAACCTCCCGGCGGTGCATGATGTCCATCTTCACAGACATGATTGAGAATTTTATGGAGGTCTTTATGGATGACTTTTCTGTTTATGGGTCATCTTTTAAAGGCTGCCTAGACAACGTATGCGCAGTATTGCAGCGATATGAGGAGAAACACTTGGTCCTGAACTGGGAAAAGTGTCACTTTATGGTTCGAGATGGAATTGAACTTGGGCACAAAGTTTCAGCAGAAGGAATCGAAGTAGACAGCGCCAAGATTGAAGTGATGACAACTTTGCAAGCACCTGATTCTATGAAATCGGTGAGGAGTTTTCTGGGACATGCTGGGTTCTACAGAAGATTCATCAAGGATTTCAGCAAAATTGCAAGGCCACTCACTGCTCTTCTCCGCAAAGATGTGAAATTCGAATTCACAGCAGAATGCTTCTCAGCCTTTCAACAGATCAAGCAAGCTTTGGCGAGTGCTCCGATTGTTCAGCCTCCAGACTGGGATTTGCCTTTCAAGGTAATGTGTGATGCCAGTGATTTCGCGATAGGAGCTGTGTTGGGACAGAAGAAAGACAAGAAGCTTCATGCTATCTATTATGCCAGCAGAACGTTGGATGATGCTCAGAAGAATTATGCAACAACGGAGAAGAAACTTTTGGCTGTGGTCTTTTGCCTTTGAGAAATTTCGACCGTACCTTGTTGGCTCAAAGGTAATTGTTCATACTGATCATTCTGCATTGAAATACTTGATGCAGAAGAAGGATGCAAAGCCAAGACTGTTGAGATGGATTTTGCTTCTCCAAGAGTTTGACATTGAAGTGAAAGACAAGAAAGGAGTTGAGAATGGGGTAGCTGACCATCTCTCAAGAATCAGGATAGAAGATGACGTCCCCATTGATGATTTCTTACCTGAAGAGAACATCTACCTTGTTGAAACTCGTTTTCAAGCCACTACGTCTTCAGAACAAAGCCCAGTGTCGATCGACACCCCGTCCGAAAATTTGAAGACACGCGCATCACTTGACACAAGCTCTCGACCAAGTTCACGAGTGTCGATCGACACCGTCTGTAGTGTCGATCGATACCCGACGCCAACAGCGAAATCACTTCACAGGATCTTGACCGAGATGTTTCAACAACCCATCTTTGCTATATCTGACACCAATAGACCGTGGTATGCTGACATTGTGAACTTCTTAGCTGCTGACATTGAACCTAAACATCTCAAGAACAATGAGAAGAAGAAGTTCATGAGAGAACATAGGAGATACTATTGGGATGAGCCTCACTTGTATAAGCATTGTTCAAACAATGTTTACCAGAGATGCATAACAGAGAGTGAAGTTCGAGATGTGCTCTTCCATTGTCATGGTTCTGAGTATGCTGGACACTTTGCTACTTTCAAGACGGTGTTCACAGTTCTTCAAGCCGGTTTTTTGGTGGTCTACAATGTTCAAGGATGCCCAGCTGTTCATAACCCAGTGTGATGTTTGTCAAAGGAGAGGAAAGATCAGCAAGAGACATGAAATGCCACAAAACTTCATCCTAGAAGTTGAAGTCTTTGACTGCTGGGGCATTGATTTCATGGGTTCTTTTCCTCCATCTTTTGGGAAAAAGTACATCTTGGTCGCTGTGGACTATGTGTCCAAATGGGTGGAAGCAATTGCTTCTAAAACCAATGATGCTGCGGTGGTTCTTAAGCTGTTTCGAACCATAATTTTTCCAAGATTCGGAGTGCCTCAGATTGTTATAAGTGATGGTGGTTCTCACTTTATTAACAAGGTTTTCAACAAGCTGCTAAAGAAGCATGGTGTTCAGCACCGTGTGGCCACTCCTTATCATCCGCAGACAAGTGGACAAGTCGAAGTCTCCAACAGACAGATCAAGCAAATCTTGGAGAAGACAGTGGGCAAGACAAGGAAGGATTGAGCCGAAAAGCTGGACGATGCACTTTGGGCCTATATGACTGCCTACAAAACGCCACTTGGGACTACACCATTCCAGCTACTCTATGGCAAAGCTTGCCATCTTCCAGTGGAGTTGGAACACAAGACACATTGGGCTATCAAGAAGTTTAATTTCGATTTGAGGCCTACTGCAGAAAGGCGCCTTGTACAGCTCAACGAGTTAGATGAACTTCGCTATCATGCTTATGAGAATTCAAAGGTCTACAAGGAAAGAACTAAAGCATATCATGATAAGAAGATCGTCTCCAGACAGTTCGAACCAAATGATCAGGTACTTCTGTATAACTCTCGTTTGCAATTGTTTCCTGGTAAATTGCGTTCACGTTGGTCAGGTCCCTTCACCATCAAAGAGGTCAGACCCTATGGAGCAATTGTGCTGTCAAATTCCAAAGGAGAAGAGTTCATTGTAAATGGGCAAAGAGTGAAACACTATTGGGCTCAAGCTGAGATTCCAGCAGGACACATTGTGTCTCTGGATGATGCACCAACCGTGAACAGTCAAGCTATTGACGTTAAACGAGCGCTTGGTGGGAGGCAACCCACTGGTAAGTATTTATTTTATTTTGATTTTTCTAATAATTATTGATTTTTATTTTATTAAAAAAAAAGAGAGAATGAGGCTCGACAAGAACCGGTGTCGATCGACACCATCACCTTGTGTTGATCGACACCCGTCCAGTGTCGACACATTGAGTTTCATTTGTCAGAAATTTGATTTTGCTTTCTTTTTCTTGCAGATGCCTCCACGGATTAAGAGACCTCGTGACGCTGAAGCATCCGCCTCTGGGACTGCTAATGATGCCCAAATCGCCTCTCTTCCTCCTTGGCCTAAGCGTGAAAACGCAAGGATTCCGAGTGGACGAAATTGGGAAGACTCGCCAGCAAAAGAAGTCGCAAAGGATGAATGTGTCTACCGACACATCAGCGAGGCTTGGGATGAGTATGACACGTTGTTCTACAATGCGTGGCTGAAAGTGGATATTGCACTAACTCGGTTTGCTGATGAGAAGATGATATCAGGGTTAGGCATCAAAGATGATGTCCTTCAGCTATTGCGACAAATTGGGATGGGGACTATGGCGACAAATTGGGATGGGGACTATGGCGACCAGACAGTACGACCTTTACCCCGACTTGGTCCGACAGTTTCTTTCCACAGTTCGCGTTTACTACAGGGACGAGGTGGTTAAGAATGCATTGGAGGGGACCTTGACATTTCTATTTCGCGGGATTCGCTACAGGATTTCACTTCCAGAGCTTTGTGGGATCTATGGGTTTGAGAACGAGCATGATACAGGTGTCTACCTTCCTCAACAGTTTCCGGACAGCCAGAAGTTTTGGTCACATTTCGGCAATGGGAGGTACAATTCCAAGACCTCTACACCCGATATCCGTCATCCTACTCTTCGCTACCTTGCTGGCCTATTCGGTACGACACTCTTGTGTAAGCATGAGCCAGGGAAGATGCGTGTCTCTAAGTTAGTGCTGATGTATTACGCCATCTGGTCTGTGATTTATGAGGAGTCCTGGTTGACAGAGAACGTCAACCTTGGTGCTGTGTTTGCTCATCACTTGGTCTCACTGAAGACGAAGCCTTTCACTGGTTCCAGAGCCAAGCCCGAGACTGTTGGTAGTCTTCTCACTCCTATCTTTCAGCATTGCAGGATAGACACTACCACTTGCTCCATTATCACCTCGCGTGCCTTGGTTGATATGGAGTATCTGCGGAGAGCTACTTGGGTGAAGCCTGACAAGCTCTGGGTTTTCACTAGTGCGCAGAGAGAGAGCAGCTTTTGGTCCAGTTACCCAACATGGACCTTACTCACATCACTGGCGATCCAGACCTCCTCGCCTTTCAGCCCAGTCCGAACTTGCTGCGGACCGCTTCCGTCGTCAGACGCAGAGGTGCTTCTTCCCGCGCTGCAGCTTCATCCGCAGAGGATGCACCAGCTGAGGATCTTCCATGAGCTTCATCTTCAAGGCGTAGCAGGGCACCGCTGCCTACTGGTCCTCATCACCTTCCCGATGGTCGCGAGATTCCTATGGAGCAAGCTGTTTTTCAGAGATACGTGGTCCAGAGCTTTCAGGCCATTTGGAACGCCAACGCAGTTGTGTCTAACTGCGGTTGCGTCCGTCCACGCACACCACCACGTTCTTCACCACCACGCTCTGATGATGAGTAGTATTTGCCACTATCCTGGTTTAGTATTTCTTTTTTGAGTCAGTTTTTCATTTTTCTTGAGTCAGCTTTTGTTTCCATTTGTTTCAATACTTTGTTTCACAACTTGTTGCACCCTTTCAGATTATGGATTATGTTGTGCTCTTAACGTTTTTTTTTTAGTTTTCTAACAGCTTGGATGACTCTGACAACAATCTAACTTAATAACATACATGTTCGTGAAAAGGAACTCTGATTTCAGACAGAGTGTCGATCGGCACCACCTAATGTCGATCGACACCATCAACATTACACAGCAACGATCGATACCATTTATGTCGATCGACGCTGCACGCAGGGTCATGTAATCCATTTTCTCTTGATTCTGTAACAGTTTCAAACACATTTTTTCTATCCAAACTCACACTTAATAACACTGGGGACAGTGTTGTTCAAGTCTGGGGGAGGTAGTTGCTAACATTGTGTTTTGTTTTGATAGTCAGTTGAGTCTGTCAAAAATTTGTTTCATTGAGTTAAAATCAGTTGAAACTTTCAGATTTTCTTGGAACTAACCACAGAATGTTGACACTTGAAGGACCATAGCTATAATAATTGATTACATGTCTTACTAAGTAGAAAGCTGCAAGTGGATCAATCTAACAGAGAGAGTTCAGATCCCCTTATAGAGCTAGGTATGCACTGAACTTGATTCCTCTTTCAGCTCTAAACAAGATAAGCAAGTTGCAGTCTCTCCTTGATCTTCCCTTGAGAAAAGAAAAGAAATAAGAAGTCTGACCAAGGAATAATGCAAAGATCCTCATGAGCCTGTCTCCTCACAAGGAGCAATATTAGTGAGAGCTCATGAACATGTCTCCTCACAAGGAACACAAGTAAAGAGCAACACTATTCCAAAGCTTCAAAAGAAAAAGAATGAGTCAATGAAAAGATCTTAGAACACCCTGAAAATGGGTAGCAGTTGACTCATGGGAAGAGAAACTAGGAAAGCTATACAAAGCATGTCTTGTTCAAAGCACTAAGGAAGGGAAAGAATCGGGAAAGTTCTTTGGTAAGACCATTGTTAGAGTTCGAAATTTGACTAAGGAAAGGATCTGGATTCAAACTGGGAGATTGCTAAGCTTGTGGTAAGTACTTTGAACATTACCTAAGGTTAGCTTTATAGCATGTGGATTCAAGAGTGTTAACTGTTGTGGCGTTCTAAAGGATAGCTGGAAGTTTCTGTTTTCAAACTTCTACTTCATTCTAAGTTTCTGTTTTGCTTGAGGGCAAGCAAAAGCTAAGTCTGGGGGAGTTGATATATCATGGTTTTTACCTGTTTTTGGACCATGATATAAGTGTTTTTATAGAGTCTTTTGGTATTTTTAGAGTCCTATTAGAGTCTTTACAGGATGGAGTGCATTTGAACCTTAAAAGGAGATTTTGGAGCTTATTGGAGCATTTTGGAGAAGCAGTCGAAGTGATGAAGTCGGAGCTGAAATACACGCAGGGTGTCGATCGACACTAACCCTTGGTGTCGATCGACACCAATCAAGCCGACTTGAGTTTCGCGACTTCCATCAGAAAAAGGAAGTTGTCCCAAGATTTGAAGAATTACAAGATTTACCCCTGACGAAAATCCTCTTCTATAAATAGTTTTCAGGCATTGTTTAGCCAGAGACCTTATCATTATTTTCTGTTTTTGAGACTTAGAGAAAGATTGATCCTGAGCTTTTGGGGAGATAATTTTGTACTCTTCCGAGAAGTTTTTGAACCCCTCATTCTCTATTCTTTTAGAAAGAATTACTCAGATATTACACAAAAATTGGTTTATTACTAGAATATTATACATTTTTAAAAAATTACTCAGATATTTTGTGCCCTTGTGTAATTACAATAAACACCCTTCATTAATTTACAATTTTTTTAATTTTAAAATGATTAACCAAAAATTAGTTTAATCCACCTCATTAACATCTAATCCACCTCATTAACATGAAAAAAACTAAATACACGTCATGAAATACAGTTTCGGGAAAAAAACTTCTCTCTCGCCGGCGAAACCTCTCTCTCTCGGCGATTCCAAAGTCGAACCCTAATTCCACCGTCGTATCGTATCTTCCGGCTGCTTCTCTTATCTCCGTCGCATTTCGTCTCCTTTTTCACGAACTCGAGTGGGGACTCTTCGTTTTCTCGGCTAAAAATCTCTCATTTTCACGAACAAACTTGCTCCGGTTTTTTCGCGGCTGAGTTATTATACTTCACGGCTGAGTTATTATACTTCACGGCTGAGTTATTATACTTCACGGCTGAGTTATTATACTTCACGGCTGAGTTATAATACTTCATGGAAGACGAAAGGTTGCGTAGGTTAACTCGGCAAAACCTCTCTCTCTCGGCGAAACCTCGTCTCTTCCGGCCGTTGTATCGTCTCTTCCGGCCGTCGTCGTATCGTCTCTTCCGGCCGCTTCTCTTATATCTGTCGCATTTCGTCTCCTTTTTCACGAACTCGAGTGGGGATTCTTCGTTTTTTCGAGGGGACTTTTCGTTTTCTCGAGTGGACTCTTCATTTCCAATCCATAAGTCAGCCGTAAACAATCCTTAAGTCAGCCGTAAACAATCCATAAGTCAGTCGTAAACAATCTATAAGTCAGCCGTAAACAATCCACAATTACCGAAGTTGGGACTCTTCGTTTTCTCGAGGGGACTCTTCGATTTCTCGAGTGGACTCTTCGATTTCTCGAGTGGACTCTTCGTTTCCAATCCATAATTCAGCCGTAAACAATCCTTAAGTCAGCCGTAAACAATCTATAAGTCAGCCGTAAACAATCCATAAGTCAGCCGTAAACAATCCACAATTACCGAAACCAGATCCATCATATATCGGAGAAGGATGAACGAAAATGAAGAAGAACGAGGAAGACGATGACGAATTGGATGTTCAAAATTTAAGTTCTGGATATCTCTGTTGATGTGAAGAACAAGGTGAAGAACAATGACGACGAGAAAAACGATGACAGTGACGAGGAAGACGAAGAAGACGTTTCGTATTTCTCTGTTGATGTGAAGAACAACGACGGCGAGAAATTCGATGACGACGACGAGGAAGAGGAAGACGATGTTTCGTATTTCTCTGTTAATGATGACATGTAAATATGCATCCGACGTCATTTTTTAATTGATGAAGTGGCAAGTAAGCCACCAAGCGATCACGTATATCAACTGTGTTAAACCAGCCATCAAACAAAACTTTAAGTCAGTCGTAACATGAATACTATTACAGTAATTAAAAAAACGAAAAAAACGGCTGCCAAATTCAGCCGTAACTCAACTGAAAATCTTTAGCTCAGCCGTATCGTTTGATAAGTCAGCCGTCAAAACATGCTATTGTAGTAATTAATATTTCGCTACTAAATCAGCCGTAAAAGGCCGAGTTTTTTGTTAACCCAGCTCGTTACGGCTGAGTTATGACACTTACACGAAAATCAGCCGTAACGAAGCAATAACTCAGCCAGCTGGAGAAAGTTAATTCAGCCGTGGCGAGACAATAACTCAGCCAAATTTTGACAACTCAACCATCGGGTAATAACTCAGCCGTAACGTATGGCTGGGTTATCTCGTAAGTCAGCCGTTTTCTCATAACTCAGACATATTTCGTTAACTCAGCCGTAACTTATGTCTGAGTTATCTCGTAAGTCAGCTGTTAGCTCATAACTCAACCATTTTTCTTAAATCAGCTGCAACATACCATAACTCAGCCGTGATTGCCGCTGTAGCGCTTTACGGCTGAGTTCATTAATACACGTCAGCGATTTCTTACGTGGCGGCGCGTTTTTTCTGATGTGAAATTAAAAAGTAATGGCATTCTTTGTAATTACGTTTTTTCCTATAACATGTAACAAGGGCACGCTGTGTATGGAAAATATAGGCGAAATATGATAGTAATAAAAAAAAGTTTTGTATGTTTCTGGTCATTTCACCTAATTTGTATGATATCTGAGTAAACTTCCCATTCTTTTATGCAATTTATTTCAGTCATGATTTGTGCATTCATCTCCATGTCTGAGTAGTTTGCTAGTTAGGTTAAGGTGATTTAGGATTGAGGATGAGTTTGTAGAATTATTATCTTGTTAGGAAAATCACTCGGATCTTCATCTTGATTTGTGCTTATATTGATTTCTTACTTGATCACTTAGAAATCAAACCCTAGGAGAGCATTATTGATAACTTGACCTAATCATAGATTCGCAAAATATCTATTCGCAAAGAGATTTGGTTTAGGTATCTTGTGAACAATCGAACCTGTTTTTAATGTTTGCCTTAATTGTTTGAATTCGCAAAGAGATTTGGTTTTCAGGAATTTAGGCATAGATAACTTCTGCAACGAGAGTTGATTGGTTTTAAACTAGTGTTTCGAGTTCTAGACGGTTCTTCATAATTTCCTGACAATATAATATCTGCATTCTCTGATTCATCCTGATAATCATCCTTGCCTAGCGCCTTCGTCTCCTGAACTTTAATCCACATTTAATTCTGTTTCTGATTTACTTAGTAGTTTTATTTATTTTAAATTGATTGATCTACCATAATTTGAACCTAGACACCATAGCGTAGCATCTACTTCCCTTGTGATTCGATAACCCCTTTATATTTCAACTGCTTTGCTGTGCACTTACAGTGTTGATTTATTTGGATAAAACTTTAACCCTATCACGGAGCTCGGTGACCGTTTGGGCTGAAGCCGTCTGCTCATTAGTTATTTATTTTACTTGTTGAATCATCATGGCTAGAGCCCGTTAATCTTCTTGGTAAGGTCATAGTTGACCTTACTTTGGTCATCAAAAAACCTGTTAAGAGTTTCACGAATATCTTAGGTTTTGGCCATAGAGACTTTATGTGTTGGTGTTAGACTTGCATATTCCCTCCTTCTTGCGTTAAACTATTGTAATATAAATTACAACTAACTTAATTTGTTATTATGAATAATGAAAAGATCCGGTTTATCTTTTGGAAACAAAAAATCTAATGGCTTTTTTGCAATAAGTAAGACTTGCGAGATTGAGCACGAGATGTATGAATTTTGTGTAAAATTTAGAGTAGAAAATGGTAGCAAATGAGTTTAGTATTTTAACTCGAGAGCATTTTACAAGAGTAAGAAAAAAAAATTATAAGTAGAAATCTAGTGTTTAGTGTAGTGTGGTGAGAATGCAAGTGTTCTTTCTGTGGTGTTCTTCTTCTTGTTTTATACCCTGAGATTGTGTTTAACGTTCTCATTTACTCAACTTGATTTGCCATTAAATACATTTATTTATGTTCATTTGACTGTTTTTCATCAAAGCATTAAGTTGCGATTTTGAACAATTCTCGCATCCACTTCGGAGTTAACTGTAAGTCTTACTCTCTTGCTTTGACTTTGTCGTTTACTCCGGGCTGGTTTGAGTTCGTTGTTCCACTTTGATTTATGCCTTCCACTTCGAAGCTTGTGTTACCACGGAACGCAGCTCGGTGACCGTCAGGGCTGAAGCCACCTGCTCATTAGTTATTCATTTTACTTGTTGAGTTACCATGTGATATATTATGGTTTTTACCGGTTTTTGACCATGATATAATTCCGTTTTATAGAGTCTTTTGGTCTTTTTAGAGTCCTATTAGAGTCTTTGCAGGTTCAGGTACGTTTGGAGCATAATTGGAGATATTGAAGCATTTTGGAGCATTGAGGAACAAGCTGCTGAAAACATGAAGTCAGAGTCAAGTAAGATGAACAGTGTCGATCGACACTGTTCATTGTGTCGATCGACACCCATCAAGACAGAAGACGGTCGTGAGTTTTACAAGTTTTGAAGAAAAGGAAATTTGCCCAGAAGTTTTTCTTATTTACAAAAAGTGTCCCACTCGTGTTTTAACCCTTATTTAAGGATTTTAAAGCTATTGTTTAGACCACACAGATTATTTTAAAGAAAGATTTGTAGAGAGTTTTTGGAGAGAAGAATCAGACTCCTTTAGAGCAGGTTTGGAACTCCTTTGTTTCTACAAATTTCTTTTATGCAAACTATTTTTTTCATGATGTTTTCTTCATTCACCATGTCTGAGTAGTTTGCTTGTTAGGTTTAGGGTTTTTCAAAATTGAATGATGAATTGCTAGGTTTAATAAATTTGTTAGGATAAAATCATTAGAGTTCTTCATCGGAATTTGTGATTAATGCTTATTCTAACTTCATGACCTAGAATGTTACACCCGCCTCTTACGTAACCAAGACAGGATGTTCAAGTGCATTAAATTTCACCACAAGAAACCACTTCTAGTTCAATGTCACTTTATTCACAAGGATCGTATCCAAAATGTCTTACAAAAACCATTTCATACTTAAATATCAAATCCGAATTGAAATAACAACGTTTTTAAAATAAATAACTAATAATAAAATAAAATATGTGTCTTCTCAAAACCATCACCAAGCCGATCACTAATCTTGTATGCCAGCGCGCTCACCTGCAAAGAAGAGAGGGATGAGTAATTTGGATTACCCAGTGAGTGCAAGTCCTAGGGACCCACGATATACATCTCGCACATGCATAACCATTCGAGAGGAAAAGTCTTAAGCTAATACACACAAACAATCACGTCCGAAGACACTCATAGATCAAGAAAACGACATTCTAGACCTACTGGTGTATCCACGCCTTTACCCGCGCAGACCCGTGGCATATAACGGCACAACACGCTGTCCGTCCTCACGACGCAGGGCTCGTCAAGCCTCCAACGATAGACTATGGTGTGCCACACGCCTTCCATATCCAGCACAGACTCATAACGTAAGAGAATCCTCTATCTTACTTATGACATCACACAGGCAAAACCGCCTCAAAAGCCTACAACTTATCCCAACCCGCACAAGTGATTTCCCGCACACAATGCAAACACCCGCAAACACTGTTCATAAGTCATTCAACCATTTTCCATTTAACAACCTATGTTACTAAGTACATCAATCAACAACAACAACAATACAACAGTTAATATTATAATATTATTAACGCGTTTACTAATCCGGTTCAGACAACAATCAAATATGTGTATTCATATAGATACAACGCAGGTATGCACGCATTAACAAAAGACTACTTAGACTGAAACGAGTATAAATATACGAGAGAATAAATCACGCCAGTCCTCACCTTAGCTTCTCGGGTTAAAATGGAACATAACGATGACGAAACTTAACAGAGACTTGCGTTATTAACGGATTTGAAACAACAACTAAGGATAACGAGATGTGGCTCAGGGCTCAAGCAAACATGGGAACAACATCACTATCACAATTCCATTCGTGAACAACAACGATAACACAACAAGATCTCGCTTACCCGAAGCGACGACTCCTACGCACCAATGCAACAACAATTCAACGTGGAGAAGACAAGACTTGCGGCTGAAGCAACGTACATGCAACAATGGCGGATCAATAATACGAACTTTCAGGAAAAACAGAAATGCAACGGAGATGACGAAAGAACTTGGATCTGCTTACCACAGCGTGCTTCCCGGATGGTGACGGTGGCTCGGAGTAACATAACGATGGTGATGGCTAGCGGCGGCGGTGGATTCGAGCAACGGCTCGGCGTTAACGCACGACGTCTTCTCCTCACGTCTACGACTTCACGTCTGGAAGCTCCGGCTAGGTCAGAAATGGCGGTGGCAGAGCTCTCGGGATTTGGGCAGAGCTTCGGTGCTGGCGATGGAGTTTACGGCTCGTCAACGCAGCGGTGCAGCTTTTTAAAGGAAGGAGGAAGAAGACGACGCAAGGGTTTTCCCTCTTATTGGGCTTGAAAAAGATTTGGGCCTTGCTTTTATTTGCTGGGCCGCGGATGTCACAATTCTCCCCCACTAACCGGGAATTCGCCCCCGAATTAAAATCTACATCCTGCGGAACACCAACACCTCCAAAGATTTCCAGATATCTAACCCGCACAACAGCCTGAGGCTCTCAAGTCTCTTCCTGGATCCCATCCCTTTCCCAGCAAACACGAACCAACTTTCTCTTTTTCTCTTGAACTTCCGACTCTTGACAGTCTAAGATTCCACCAGTTTACTCATAATTGTTAAGTTTTGACCCACGTACACTGGCGGCTCCGATAAGATCAACCCTAGTTCCCGAACCACTTTCCTCAAACTTACACATGAAACACATCATGAAAGTCTGACAACTCTTGTGGTAAGTCCAACCGATAGGTATCTGCCCCTATCCTCTCGATGATCTTATACGGCCCCATGAAACTTGGTCTCAAATTTTTCAACTTACGATTCTCATCGGTTTCTCAGAACGTCATCAACTTTAAGTACATAGTGTCTCTAACTGTGAACTCCAATCCTTTCTATGCTAGACCGCGTAACTTCTGACGTTCGATGCTAAGTCAAACAGTTCCTTCCCAAAAATTACTTCGGAATGGTCAACCTCCATTTTCACAAGATTCTCGGGCATCTTCTCGCCTTCCACCACTATGGATATTTCTTCGTAACCTCCGATAGACTTCACAAACTCAGGTTCAAGGGAAGATCTGCAGTCTCATCATCGATGGAGGCAGTTGCACCAATGTAGCAAGTGTTACTATGGTGAAGAAACTTGGACTAAAGGAGCAGAAGCACCCTAAACCATATCAGCTTCAGTGGCTCAATGACAGTGGATAAATGAAGGTTAAAAGTCAAGTAACTGTGCCAATAACCATTGGGAAGTATGAGGACGAAATCTTGTGTGATGTTTTACCAATGGAGGCTGGGCATATTCTTCTTGGAAGACCATGGCAATCAGACAGGAGAGTTATCCATGATGGCTACACCAATCGCCATTCTTTTGAGTTTAAAGGCAGGAAAACTATTCTGCTTCCTATGTCACCAAAAGAAGTCTATGAGGATCAAATCCATCTCAAACGCAAGGAGGACAGGTTAATCAAACAACCTAATTTCTTTATTAAAGCTGATAAAGTTAAACAAGCAATGTTTTCAAAACAAACTATGCTTCTGTTTGTGTTTAAAGGAACTCTTATGAGTTTAACTAACCTTACACCGGTGCTGCTGAGTGAAATGAAATCTCTTTTGCAGGATTACAATGATGTGTTTCCTGAGGATAACCCCATTGGTTTACCTCCCATTTGTAGCATTGAACATCAGATAGACTTTGTCCCAGGAGCATCATTGCCAAATCGACCTGCTTATAGAACTAATCCGGTGGAAACAAAAGAACTGCAGAGACAAGTGGATGAGCTCATGGAGAAAGGACATATCAGAGAAAGTATGAGTCCATGTGCTGTTCCAGTCTTGCTCGTGCCTAAGAAAGATGGCAGTTGGCGCATGTGTGTTGATTGCAGAGCCATCAACAATATCACGGTGAAGTATCGACACCCCATTCCTAGATTAGATGATATGCTTGATGAATTGCATGGTTCTAGCATATTTTCTAAAATTGATCTTAAAAGTGGTTATCATCAAATTAGGATGAAAGAGGGTGATGAATGGAAAACTGCATTTAAAACGAAACATGGTCTATATGAATGGTTAGTTATGCCATTTGGATTAACAAATGCACCTAGTACATTCATGAGATTAATGAATCATGTTCTGAGAGCTTTCATTGGAGTTTTTGTTGTAGTATACTTTGATGACATTCTGATTTACAGCAAAAGCTTATCTGAACATGTAAAGCATATAGAATCTGTTTTAAATGTGCTTAGGCAAGAGAAACTTCATGCCAACCTTAAGAAATGCACTTTTTGCACAGATAATCTTGTGTTTCTAGGCTTTGTTGTGAGTGCAGATGGAGTTAAGGTTGATGAGGAAAAGGTTAAGGCTATTAGAGACTGGCCAAGTCCAAAGACAGGGGGCGAAGTGAGGAGTTTCCATGGTCTTGCTGGATTCTATAGGCGCTTTGTTAAGGACTTCAGTACTATAGCTGCACCACTCACAAAAGTTATAAAAAAAGAAGTGGGATTCAAGTGGGAAAAAGCACAAGAAGAGGCTTTCCAGACACTAAAAGAGAAGCTTACTAATGCCCCTCTCTTGATATTACCTTATTTTCTTAAAACATTTGAAATTGAGTGTGATGCCTCAGGTATAGGGATTGGAGCTGTACTAATGCAAGATAAGAAACCTATAGCCTTTTTCAGTGAGAAACTTGGAGGAGCTACACTGAACTACCCAACCTATGACAAGGAGCTGTATGCCTTGGTTAGAGCTCTCCAAACGTGGCAACACTACCTGTGGCCTAAGGAGTTTGTCATTCATACTGATCACGAATCACTCAAGCACTTAAAAGGACAACAAAAACTTAACAAGAGGCATGCCAGGTGGGTCGAATTTATTGAGACATTCCCATATGTCATCAAGTACAAAAAAGGTAAAGATAATGTAGTTGCAGATGCATTATCCAGAAGGGAAGCACATGGAGGTGGATTAATGGGACATTTTGGCATTGCTAAAACACTGGAAGTCATGAGAGATCACTTTCACTGGCCACACATGAAACGTGATGTTGAAAGAATCTGTGGAAGATGTACCACTTGTAAACAGGCTAAGTCAAAAGTTCAGCCACACGGTTTGTATACTCCTTTACCTATTCCTACTCATCCCTGGAATGATATTTCTATGGACTTTGTGATGGGATTGCCTAGGACTAGAACTGGAAAGGACTCTATCTTTGTTGTGGTTGACAGGTTTTCGAAAATGGCTCATTTCATTGCATGTCATAAAACTGATGATGCATTACATGTAGCTAATCTGTTCTTTAAAGAGATAGTTCGTTTGCATGGGATGCCTAAGTCTATAGTTTCAGATAGAGACACTAAGTTCCTTAGTTATTTCTGGAAGACTCTTTGGTCTAAGCTAGGAACTAAGCTTTTGTTCTCTACTACATGTCATCCACAAACTGATGGTCAAACAGAAGTGGTTAATAGAACATTAGGTACTCTTTTGCGTGCATTAATCAAAAAGAACCTGAAAACATGGGAAGAATGTTTGCCTCACGCTGAATTTGCATATAATCATGCTGTGCATTCTGCTTCTAAGTATTCTCCTTTTCAAATTGTTTATGGGTTCAATCCCATATCTCCTTTGGATCTAATCCCTTTGCCTTTGAGAGAAAGAGCTAGCATTGATGGGAAAAAGAAGGCTGAAATGATTCAACAGATCCATAAGAATGCTAGGAGGAATATAGAAGAGAAGACTAAGCTTTATGCTAAGCAAGCTAACAAAGGAAGGCGCCAAGTGATTTTCAACATTGGAGATCAAGTTTGGGTTCACTTAAGAAAGGAGAGGTTCCCAAATGAAAGAAAGTCCAAACTAATGCCAAGGATCGATGGTCCATTCACTATAACAAGAAGGATTAGTGACAATGCCTATCAGCTTGATCTACAAGGTAAGTATAATATCAGTTCTAGTTTCAATGTTTCTGATCTAGTTCCGTTTATTGCAGATGAAACGGATTTGAGGTCAAATCCTTTTCAAGAGGGAGGGGATGATATGATCATGGATAGCACTAGAGACTTGGAGCTTGAACCAGAGAATGTAGCTGAGGATGAGCTCGTGGATGAGGATGCTGTAGCTACACCAGAAGGACCAATGACTCGTTCTAGAGTCAAGAGGATCAAAGAAGCTGAGACAACAAATCAACAGCAGACTTGTCGGCAGACTTCAGAAAATACAAAGCAGACTTGTCAGCAGACTTCTGAAGATGCAAAGCAGACTTGTGAAATCCTTAATCACATATGGGACCAAGATGACCAAGCCAGCGAATTTGGAGGTAAAGCTTATCAAACCACTTTGGTTTTGATTCAAGCTAAGTGATTTCAACAAATGGGAAAAGTGTTTCAATTATACTCTTTTTCCCTTGTCAAGTTTTGTCCCAATGGGTTTTCTTGACAAGGTTTTTAATGAGGTAATTGTCTCACTTCTCAATTGCCCATTTGTTGAAACAAAGGCCCAAACCCATTAGAAGAGAAGCAATTTTCGTCCATAATAAAGCCAGGAAGAGAGAGGGCACTTTTCTGTTTTAATTTAGTTGTTATTTCCAAGACAGTCTGCATGTAGACTTGTCTTCTATTTTGTTTCTTTATATTCTCTGTATTCTCTTTGCAGAAACTCATCTTTCTTTTTAATCAAAAACCCTTTCTAAAGAAGATCATCTTGTTGGTGCGTATATCCAGCAAAACCCTTAAACTCTTTTGGTGCGTATATCCAAAGGAATTTGAGTCGATATCTTGAAGTTATTCCGCAAACATCTGTGATATCCATCGACCATTCAACTTCTATTTCATCATCACGGCTTCTCAGCCAAAACCCTTCATCTATTCTCAACCAAAGAATGCCGATTCAGGGAGAATCTCATCATCTAAGGAGTAACATTTTAAGTCTTGGTCAAGCTACTGAGGCTGGTTGTGAAGTATGAATGAAAGAAGATCGGCTGAGACTATTAGATCGGAATGGAAAGCTACTCGTAGAAACCACTAGATCCAAGAATCGGTTGTAGAAAGTGATCCTAGAGGTGGATAACATCAAGTGTCTACAACTAATGGAGCTTAGCGAGTCGAGTAAATGGCATGCAAGACTGGGACATGTGAATCCTAGTACCATGAGAGTGATGATCAACAAAGAGCTTGTAAAGGGTATACCAAGAATGACAATTGAGAAGGAGAAGTGTGTATCGTGCCTACTAGGAAAACAGACACGATAACTCTTTCCACAAGTAACCTCGTACAGAGCATCCCAAGTTCTTGAGTTTGTACATGGAGATCTTTGTGGACCTATCACACCTTCCACACCAGCGCTTAAAAGGTATGTATTCGTGATTATTGATGATTACTCTCGGTATATGTGGATAATTCTGCTAAAAGAAAAGAGTGAAGCACTCGAGAAGTTCAAGACTATAGTTGAGCAAGAGACCAGAGCCACGGTTAAAATGCTTCGCACTGATAGAGGAGGGGAATTTATGTCTCATGAGTTCCAAGATTTCTGCGAGAAACACGGTATCAAGAGACATCTAACTGCACCCTATTCACCTCAACAGAATGGAGTTGTTGAAAGGAGAAATAGAACATTGCTTGAAATGACGAGAAGCATATTGAAACACATGAGCATACCGAACTGCCTGTGGGGAGAAGCAGTAAGACATGCCACTTACTTGATCAATAGGGTTGCGACAAGATCACTGATTGTGCAAACACCGTATGAAGCTTTCAAAGGAAAGAAACCAAATCTTGAGCACCTCCGAGTGTTAGGATGTATTAGTTATGCAAGAACAGAGGCTGCTGGGAGAAAGAAGCTGGATGATAGATCACGAGTATTAGTGCATCTAGGAACAGATCCTGGGTCAAAAGCTTATCGTTTGCTGGATCCAACTCATCGAAGAATAGTTATTTGTAGAGATGTAATCTTTGATGAGAACAAGAGCTGGAAGTGGGATGGTCAAGGAACATAAATTGCTAGTGAACCTGGAATGTTTAAGTTGAGTTTTGGGGAATTCGGTAACAATGGCATAGAAAGAGATAGTGATCCAAACGTTTCTGAAGAAACAGAGGAGACTCACGTGGAGGATGATGAAAGTGATGCTGATCTTGATAATGAGGAACAAGGACAGGAAATGCTTCCTCTACGACGATCATCAAGGGAAAGTCATAGGCCTGGTTACCTAGATGACTATGTTTATCTTGCCGAAGTGGAAAGTGAGCGTCTTTTGTTGATGATCAATGAGGAATCCTGGGATTTCAATGAGGCTAAGGGATCTAAAGACTGGATGATAGCGTGTGAAGATGAGATTTGCTCGATAATAAAGAACAAGACATGGGACTTAGTTGATCTGCCGAGTGGAGCAAAAGCTATAGGCCTAAGGTGGGTCTTCAAGGTTAAACACAATCGTGATGGAAGTATTAACCAAAGCAAGGCTTGTTGCAAAGGGGTATGTACAAAGGCATGGTATTGACTTTGAAGAGGTGTTTGCTCCAGTGGCACACATAGAAACAATTCGCTTCATCATTGCTTTAGCAGCGTCAAATGGCTGGGAAGTACATCATTTGGATGTAAAGACCGCATTCTTACATGGTGAGTTAAAGGAAGTGGTGTTTGTAACACAACCAGAGGGGTTTGAGATCAAAGGAAAGGAGAACAAGGTATACAAGCTGAACAAGGCACTCTATGGGCTTAAACAAGCGCCAAGAGCATGGAATGAGAAGCTAAACAAAATTATTAAGAAGATGAGTTTTTGTAAGTGTTCAAAGGAGCCGTCTCTTTATCGAAAGGAGGAGAAGGGACATCTCCTTATTGTTGTTGTATATGTAGATGATCTCTTAGTCACATGATTTAGCTTGAAGATGATAGCGGAGTTTAAAGAGGATATGGCAACAAACTTGGAGATGAGTAACCTTGGGAAACTGACCTACTACCTTGGCATTGAGGTACTTCAACACAAGGATGGCATAACACTGAAACAAGAAAGGTATGCGTCTAAAATATTGGAAGAAACTGGAATGAGAGAATGTAATGCATCTCAAGTACCTATGGATCAGAATGTGAAACTATCAAGAGATATGAAGCTGAATCGTGTCAATGAAAGAGACTATAGAAGAAATATTGGATGCCTTCGGTATCTTCTTCATACAAGACCAGATCTTTCGTTTAGTGTTGGAGTACTCAGGCGCTACGTGCAAGAGCCACAGGAACCTCACGAAGCTGCGATGAAACAAGTCTTGAGGTATTTGCGAGGAAATCTCTCTTTTGGTCTTATTTAAGCGGTCAAATGGCACATGATTGGTAGGCTATAGTGATAGCAGTCATAATGTTGACATGGATGATGGAAAAAGCACGACAGGTGAGGTTTTCTATTTTGATGAATGCCCTATTACATGGTGTTCACAAAAACAAAAAACGGTATCCTTGTCATCTTGTGAAGCTGAATTTATGGCTGCTACAGAAGCTGCAAAGCAGGCAATTGGGCTTCAAGAACTCTTTGCTGAGATCACAGATAAAGAGTGTGAAAGAGTGACTATTTGAGTTGATAACAAGTCAGCAATCGCGCTCACAAGAAATCATGTGTTCCATGGCCACAGCAAGCACATACATACAAGGTATCATTTTATACGAGAATGCGTTGAGAATGAGCAAGTGGAAGTTGAACATGTTCCAGGAACCGAACAGAAGGCTGATATCTTAACTAAAGCACTTGGGAGAGTCAAGTACAAAGACATGCGAAGTCTCATTGGAGTTAAAGATTTGAAGGAAGATGAGTTCAAGTTTAAAGGGGAGAATGTTGATGTAAGCTTGAAATAGCTTGAAGAGCAAGCCAAGTATATTTAGGAGAAAGCTAAATATACATATCTAATGAGTTTAGGAATTATCAAATAAGTTAGTTTTACTTTTGTGTTTAGGTTTTCTAACTTATATAAGGAGATGCTAAGGTGTAGCATAACTTATGAGATTGTGAGATTGAGAACTTAAGGTTTTGAGATATTTTCCTTAAGCTAATAAGAGAGTTATTCTTATTGATCTTGGTGTTATTCAATCTTGTCAGTCTATAGCTCTTGTTCATCGCCAACCGCGGGAGCCTCGCCGAAAGGAGAAACCGCCAATTTCTCAATTTCGCTGCAGTTGATCGATGTCCTTGTCCTTGCCCCGCCATCGCAAGCTCATGTCGTTGTTGATAGTCAATACCGTTGTAAGTGCAATATCTGCTCCTGCGTGTTAGTGGGTTTTAAGCGGGGGCCTATAGTGATGTGTTATCATAGAATTGGCTTGTGTAAAATTGTTTTCAACACTTAAACAATTGAGAAAATTTTGGAAAATACACCAAAACTAGTTTATAATTTGAAAACTACACCTTTCTTATTTTTAAAAATTTTTAGAATTAATTATATATGAAATAACTAAATTAACCTTATTTTGAATTCTTATAATTTAAAATTATTTAATAAAATCAAAATAAAATAACATTTTGAAACTAAATAATATCTATTTAGATTTTACTTTATTTATAAATTCTAAAATCTTAATTTTATACTAATCTATAGAATATTCTAC
>JAHZTW010000001.1:148711347-148722371 GCA_020283515.1 Alliaria petiolata | reverse complement strand
CGGTATATCGTCGGACAGAGTTCCGTCGGTATGTCGTCGGAAATATTTCCGTCGGACATCCGTCGGAATTGGATCCGTCGGGCATCCGTCACAAATAAATCCGTCGGTATATCGTCGGAAATCAATCGGTTTACCTTCCTCGGTAATCCGTCGGAAATTACTTACGGATTACCGACGACCAAACCTCTGCACTGAAGATGCAATCGAAGATATGTTGCCTAGACTCATCCAGAGAATTACAGAGAGGACAAACCGTAGGAACCGGCATTCCCCACCTTAATAATCTGTCCCTCGTATGGAATGTATGACGAGTTACCACCCAAGCCAATAAAGCATGTTTCGAGATGTTTCCCTTGAACCAAATCGCTTCATGCCAGTCCACAATCAGAGACGTAGGATTTAAGTAGTGCCACATTTCCGCAGTGGAGAACCGATTCGACGGAAGCTCTCCTCTCCATCTTGAACAAAGTTATTAGAGAATTTGAATTTATAATGCTGCTGCTCCTTTTCTACATATCTAAAAAATATGTGAGGAATCAATATTACCCATCATCCAAATCTTAGAAAAGTAAAATTCTAAAGGAAACGTTTGTAAGATAAACAACTGCATTCTATTCCAAATGTGATTAAAAAACATTTTATCAGTCAATAACTTCTCCGATAGTGTTTCCAACATCCTTCACTTTCTCAAGTGCTGCAACAAACCAGTAAAACAAACCATAGAGATCCTATGTGTTTATACTATTACCAACCATTTTTCAATAGTATCATTTTGTGTTTATACTATTCCCAACCATTTTGTGTTTATACTATTGACAACTATATATATACATAATAACTTATTTTAAGAGATCCTAAGCTCACGTTACATGATTGGCCTATGAGCCAAAGTCATTTATTAGTTTCAAAAACTTTTAACTTAAAATCCAAGAAGCGAAACACTCTCGGCAACTGGAGGAAATCATTGACCACGAAGTAAATTTAGTTAGGCATGTCAATCGGGCTGGCCCGGCCCGGCCGGCCCGAAACCCGTAAAGCCCACATGTATTTAAGCCCAGCCCGGCCCGGCCCGAAAATATATCGGACCTATATTCTAAAGCCCGGCCCGGCCCTAACAAGGTTATCGGGCTTTTTGGGCTTTCTCGGGCTTTTTAAAAATGAAAATAAATTTTAAATACAAAATAAACTAAAAGCAAAACTATTTATTAAAATTAAATCCAAATTGAAAGAATCGTAAATATAGCTTTATCAAATCCAATTTAAGTTAAAAACACAAGTTAGTAAATTCAAATAAATCCTAATATAAAATAAATAAATAAATGTGTAATTTAAATAGTAAAAACGGTAGAGTCGAGATGATAATCTTTAAGATTGGAATTTTCTTATGCGCCTTCCATGATCTCATCGTCATTAATATCTAAATGTAAAAAAAATTTAATAAAAAGCTGGGTCAGTCCGATTGACATGCCTATATTTTTTCATTAATAAAAAGTCGAGTTTTCCGTGTCGGTTCGAGCCCGCTCGGGATTAAGCACAAAAAACCATTAGCCCAAATGGGTTTAGCACGAAAGACCCGATTTTGTTTTGCCTTAAATATTTAAGCCCGAACCCGCTGTGAGATTTAAGCCGATTTTTTTTGGGCTTAAATATCTAAGCCCTATTTTTTTGGGCTTAAATGAGAAGGCATTTTTCTTTGTCTGTGAGATTTAAGCTTCAAAAAGAACATAAATCTTAGAAGATAGCTCAGCATGATGAGGATGAGCATCAGTTGATGATTGCTCAAGAGGTAAATGTTCATCAAGGGAAGCAAGGAAATGAAGATGAGGAAAGAAATTCTTCGTATCATCTGAGATGGTAGAAGATACAAAGGGAAAAGTATCCTCATAGAAAATGACATGACAAGAAACAAATATTGAATGTGTCTCTATGTCTAACAGTTTATATCCTTTGACACATGCAGGGTACCCTAATGACGCAGTCGGAAAATCCTAGGATTAGCAAGCATAAGCCTAGATTGAAATCAAGTTCGCAAGCGATAAACTTGAAGAAAAAACTCTTGAAATCCACGAGAATAGAGAAAAGTTATTTGCTTTGATTAATTATATTAATAAGATGTATCTTACTAATAACTTAGGATCTCTCTATTTATAGAGAAGAAACTCAAACACAAAAAAAATATTAAAAATAAAGGAAAAAAGACTAAAAAGGAAAAACTACTAAATCATTCTTACATCACCTGAGAGCACACATGCCCTAGCTCTTGGTTCAAACTTAGTTCTATTCTTAGAAGAGGTTGAACTATAACAAAGATATTCAAAAGTTTTCAAAGCCTGATATTCTAGTTTCTTAGATGTTAATTTCTCATAAGGGGATTTGTAATTTAACACTAAAGAAGGTAATCTATTTATCAAGAACACAACACTTAATTTAACACTAAAGAAGGTAATCGAAAGATGACCTAATCTTTTATGCCATGTAACAAAATCAACAATAAAACTAGCACAAACAGAAGACATACCATGTAACAGAATCAACAATACCTAGGAAGATTCCAAGCATAAAAATTGCCATGCTCACTACTTTGATCAATCATCGACTCCCGAATAAGATCCTGAATAAAACATTGAGTAGCCGTAAAACTAATTTCAAAATTCAATGTCTTAGTCATAACACTCACACTCAAAAAATTGAATTTGAAGTCAGGAATAAAGAGAACATTGTTTAGAGAGAGAGCATCAGTTAACTGGATAAAACCAGTTCCTTCAATTTTGATTTTATAACCATTAAGAAAAGTAACATATGTCCTATTTAAAGGGATGTACTCTTGATATAACGTCTTATTATGTGTGACATGATGACTAGCTCCCGAATCTATAACCCAAGCTCTAAGAGACACATCAATTTATGTAGGTGATATATCATGGTTTTTACCCATTTTTGGACCATGATATAAGTGTTTTTATTGAGTCTTAGTACTATTTTCGAGTCTATATAGAATCTATGCAGATTTAGGTACAATTGGAGATTTGGATGCATTTTGGAGCTTAATGGAATGAAGTCATGAAGTGATGAAGTTGGATTGAAGTTACACGATGGGTGTCGATCGACACAGACCATTGGTGTCGATCGACACCGTGTTTTCCAATTTCAAAGGCGTGAAGTTTTCAGAATTTTTAAGAACAGGAAATCTACAAGACTTTTCCTAATCCTCCAGGGAATTGAAGATTCGTACCTAGGCCTATAAATAGAGTTTTTTATACCATTGTTTAGGAAAAGAATTATTATTTTAGAGAAACAAAGAGAGAGATTAGGTTTTGAGAGCTTTTAGGGAGAAAAATCTGCACTCTGTTCTTGAGAGATTTGGAACCCTTGTATCTCTTCTATTCTTTTTATGCAAATTACTTATTCTATGATGTTTGCTGCATCTATGTCTGAGTAGTTTCATTGTTAGGTTGTGGGGAATTCAAGGGACTGATGCTAGGTTGTTAGAATTGATTTGCTATTGGGATTATCTGCTTGTTCTTCATCTTTGATTGTTTAACTCTGAAATTTAGGATTGATCACCTAGATTTCAAAACTCTAGGTTGTTTAACAAATGCGAAAGTGTTGTTAATCACTTAGCGATTGAATCATTAGATGAGCATTGAATCTATTCGCAGCGACAGTTGGTTTAGATCCTTGTGAACAATATCGAACCTGAAATTAATGCATGTTTCTATCTTTGAATTCGCAGCGAAAGTTGGCTTTCTAGGTTTAGACATTGATAACATCTGCAGCGAAAGTTGATTTGTTTGTGTTTTATGTTTCGAGTTCTAGAACAATTAATTCTGATAGTAATCTAATCTGCAATCTTGAAACTTCCTAAGATACCTCACTGCCTAGCGCTTTGTCTTCCTGAATTTTAAGAACCTGAAATTGAATTGCTCTGTTTATTTTATTGCTATTTACTGCTTTCTTATTTTACTCTTAGCTTAAAACCTGAATTAGAATTTGTCTAGTTACATCGATTCTCTGTGGAATTCGACCCCTAAGTATTACAGTGATCTCTTAATTTGAGAGAGTAGCTCAGGGTTAATTTGAGCATATCAAATTTTGGCGCCGCTGCCGGGGAATTGATAGTTTTCTAGACAGATTTCTTGTTTGGAATTTTTGTCTAAGTTTTAGCTAACTATTTTACTAACTACTTTACTCTCTTTTGTTTCAGGTGTATGCCTAAACGCCACACCAGGAGCAAAAAAAAGGCAGAGCTAACTTTACTCAACAACCAGGCATTTGCGAAACTCGAACGCACAAACCGAAAAGCTGCGAGAGCGTCGATCGACACCACCAGGAGCATCGATCGACACCCTTCGCAGACAGAGATGCCAAACGCTTTAGTGCTGGTGCAAGACGCGGCAGGTCTGCTACGAGACCGAGAAGGAAACAGGCGGAATGAAGAAGGGGCGCTTCTGAATGACGCTGGAGCTGTGATTGCTGAACCAGCTAATGACGCAGAGCGTGGGCGCACCCTTGGCGACTACAGCATGCCATATCAGTTCTACGCCAATAGAGCTGCGATCCACCTACCCACCTTCCAGAGAAATGACTTTGAGCTGAAGCCCGCATTCTACACTCTTGTGGCTCAGCACACTTTTCATGGTCTTCCACATGAGAACCCAATGGATCATCTGGAAAGGTTTGAAGACCTGGCATCCAGTGTCAAGGCACATGGAGTGTCATAAGACTACCTCTACTGCAAGCTCTTCCCATATTCTCTTAGTGGAGATGCTGCGTACTGGCTGAAGCAGTTGGAACCTGGTTCTTTGACCACTTGGGAGGAGACCAAGAATGCCTTTCTCAACAATTTCTTTGATGACGCGCGGTCTGAGGATCTAAGAAAGAAGATCTCTACCTTTTTTCAAGGACCATCTGAAGCATTCAAGGGTTCCTGGATCAGATTCAAAGCATATCAGAGAGATTGCCCCCATCATGGATTCACTGATGTTCAGCTGCTGGAAATTTTCTTTAGAGGGATATATTGGAGATACCAGATGGCACTAGATGCTGCAAGCAATGAGAACTTTAACACTAGGTCCCCAGCAGACGCAGTGAAGCTGATTGAGAACTTGATATCTAGCAACAGTACCAAGAATGCAGATCTTCAAAGGAAAACGTCAGCTGGCACTAATGATGGAGGACAAATCCCAGAGATGAAGGCCATGCTAGGATCTATGCATAAACTTCTAGTAGGGAAGAAACAAGTTCAATTTGCTGTAGAAATGGAGCATTTCGAACCAACTGCAGAGGCTCAAGAGGAAGACTGCAATTTCATCAATGAAGGTGGTTTTCAGAAGTTTGGGAATCAACAGGGGAACAAGTTCTACAATGGAAACAACGAGAGAAACTTTTTCTCTGGAATTCAGAATTCCGGTGGTTACTCTCCAAGATCCCAGTTTCAAAAGACCGAGTTTCAGGAGCCTTACCAAAGCACCAACTACACCAGAAACTATGGGTCTTCCTCCTATCAAAACCCACCAGCTCAATCTTCTGCAGATAATGGCATGAAAGCAATGATGGAACAACTTTTAGAAGGACAACAAAAGATGACAGTGAGCTTTAATGGGAAGATTGACACATTATATCAAGATGTGGCTGGAAAGATGGACGCCATGTACCAGGATTTGAATGGGAAGTTCGAATCTCTGAACACCCATGTCAAGAAATTGGATACTCAAGTGGCCCAAACTGCAGATTTGTAAGAAGACAAGAGGGGTTTCTTCCTGGGAAAAGTGACACAAATCCCAGACATCATGTCAATGCCATCACGACAAGGAGCAGAAGCAAGCAGGAACCAGAGCAGAATAAAAATCTAGGTGCTGAAGACCTTGTGGAGTTGCAGGAATTCGAAGAAGAAGTTGGAGAGGACGCTGCAGATCCAGTGTCGATCGACACCGAAGATGAGTGTCGATCGACACCCGAAGAACATCGCGACATCATCGAGATCTCAAGCCCGAGTGTCGATCGACACCAAGCCCAGACGTCTGCAGGATCATCCAAACCTGCAGAAACCTCCGTGGAACGAATTTACAAACCTAAAATCCCCTATCCCAGAACCCAGAAGAAGACCAACCAGGAGCTAGAAGACGCCAGATGCAAAGCAATCGTGGATAAACTTGTTGTGGAGATCCCATTGATTGATGCTTTGAAAATTACCCATGTTCTTAGGAGATATGTGAAGAGGATGGTGACCAAGAACCTGGGGCTTGAAGAAGGAGTTGCTATGATTTCAGAACAAGTCAGTGCAGTGATTCAGAACAAGTTACCAGAGAAGCTAAAGGATCCTGGAAGCTTTGTGTTGGATTGTTCTATTTTTACAGAAAGATTTGAGAGATCTCTTTGTGATTTGGGAGCTAGTGTCAATCTCATGCCACTCTCAGTTGCTAAAAGTCTTGGGATGACTGATTTTCAACCAACAAAGATCTCTCTAATCCTTGCAGACATGACAACTAGAATCCCATAAGGTGTCTTGGAGGATGTTCCAATCAAGGTTGGTGATTGCATGATTCCAACTGACTTTGTGGTGCTGAAGTATGGAGAAGAACCCAAGGATCCTCTTATTTTGGGTAGACCTTTCCTAGCTACAGCAGGAGCTATCATTGACGTCAAGAGAGGCATCATTGCACTAAATGTGGGCGATCTAATCATGCGATTTGACATGAACAAGCTGATGAAGAGGCCAACAATAGATGGGCAAACTTTCTATGTGGATTCACTCACCAATCTGGCTGAAGAAATTTTTCATGAGATGAGTCCTGAAGACCCTTTGGAGAGCATGCTGGCAAATTCTACAGCAGAGATGACGCATTTGAATGAGACTTCTGAGGGGTTCAAAAAGATGTTGAACACAAGCCAACAAGTACTGCAATTAGTTGATACTGAGGAGGTGACTGGAACTTCGGCAAAAGCTGCAAAACTGGGCGAATGGAGTGAAGAAAAGGCCCCAAAAATCGAACTCAAACAACTTCCAGTAGGGCTAAGGTATGCTTTTCTTGGTCCTAATTCCGCTTATCCTGTTATTGTCAATGCTACTTTGAACAATGCAGAGCTCACGTTACTGCTAAGCAAGCTGCGCAAATTTCGCAAAGCTCTTGGCTATTCTCTTGATGACATTTTAGGCATATCTCCAGACTTGTGTATGCATCGCATTCATCTTGAGGATGAGACAAAGACATCAATAGAGCATCAGAGGAGGCTGAATCCGAACTTAAAGGAAGCCGTGAAGAAGGAGATTTTGAAGCTATTGGCGGCAGGGATCATCTATCCCATCTCAGACAGCGCCTGGATCAGCCCAGTTCATGTGGTTCCTAAGAAAGGAGGCGTAACAGTGGTGAAGAATGAGAAGGAGGATTCCTACAAGAACTGTGACTGTACACAGGATGTGCATCGACTACAGGAAGCTGAACGCTGCCACAAGGAAGGACCACTTTCCATTGCCCTTCATTGATCAGATGCTGGAAAAATTGGCGAATCACCCTTACTACTGCTTCTTGGATGGGTATTCTGGTTTCTTTCAGATTCCCATTCATCCGGATGACCAGGAGAAGACCACCTGTACATGTTCTTATGGTACATTTGCATATCGAAAAAATGCCATTTGGACTTTGTAATGCTCCTGCAACGTTCCAGCGCTGCATGATGTCTATCTTCACAGACATGATTGAAGATTGTATGTAAGTCTTTATGGATGATTTCTCTGTCTATGGGTCTTCTTTCAAAGGTTGTCTAGACAATCTCTGCAAAGTGCTAGCTAGATGTGAAGAGAAGCACTTGGTTCTTAACTGGGAGAAGTGTCATTTCATGGTTCAAGACGGCATTGTACTTGGACATAGAGTTTCAGCTGCTGGAATTGAGGTGGATCGCGCCAAGATCGAAGTGATGACATCTTTGCAGGCGCCAAATTCAGTGAAGACAGTGAGAAGTTTTCTAGGCCATGCTGGGTTTTACAGAAGATTCATCAAAGACTTCAGCAAGATTGCAAGACCTCTTACTACTCTGCATTGCAAAGATGTGAAGTTTGAGTTTTCTACAGAATGTCATTCAGCTTTTGAGCAGATTAAGAAACCCTTGGTGAGTGCCCCGATTGTACAACCACCAGACTGGGATTTGCCTTTTGAGGTGATGTGTGATGCCAGTGATTTCGCAGTGGGCGCTGTACTTGGGCAGAGAAAGGACAAGAAGCTTCATGCTATCTATTATGCAAGCAGAACACTTGATGAAGCACAGCGAAATTATGCAATAACTTAGAAGGAATTGTTGACTGTGGTGTTTGCTTTTGAGAAATTCCGACCATACCTTGTTGGGTCCAAGGTAGTGGTTCATACTGATCATTATGCACTCAAATATTTGATGCAGAAGAAGGATGCAAAACCCAGACTTTTGAGATGGATTCTGCTTCTTCAAGAGTTTGATATTGAGGTTAAGGAAAAGAAAGGAACTGAGAATGGAGTTGCTGATCATTTATCCAAAATCAAGGTAGAAGATGACGTGCCAATTGATGATTTCTTACCAGAGGAGGCTGTCAATTCGATTGAGACTCGAGAAGCAGGAAACCTGCAACTTTCTGCTGAATCGGGGTCAGTGTCGATCGACACTGACTATGGGTGTCGATCGACACCCCGAATCGAGGAAGTCCCCGACGCATGACCCCGTGTGTCGATCGACACACTAACTAGTGTCGATCGACACCACCTGCAGTTGGCGGAGCAGATTTTGAAGGCCATGGGTGATGCATTTAATGCACCTATGATGATTGTTTCCACTTGTCAAAGACCGTGGTATGCTGATATTGCCAACTACCTTGCTGCAGAGGATGCACCTACTGATCTTAAAGACTATGAGAAGAAAAAGTTCTACAGGGAACTTCGGAGGTATTATTGGGATGAGCCTTATCTTTACAGACATTGCTCAGATGGAGTCTACAGAAGAAGTATTGCAGAAGCTGAGGTGCAAGACGTGTTGTTTCATTGCCATGGTTCAGATTATGCAGGTCACTTTGCAACATTCAAGACAGTCTCGAAGGTTCTTCAAGCTGGACTATGGTGGCCAACAATGTTCAAAGATGCTCATGTATTCATCTCTGGATGCGATGCTTGTCAAAGGAAAGGGAAGATCAGTAGGAGACATGAAATGCCACAAAACTTCATTCTTGAGATTGAAATCTTTGATTGCTGGGGCATTCATTTCATGGGTTCTTTTCCCTCTTCTTATGGGAATAAGTACATCTTGGTTGCTGTTGATTATGTATCTAAATGGGTTGAAGCGATTGCCACTCCAACCAATGATTCTGATGTGGTTCTTAAGCTGTTTAAGACCATTATCTTCCCCAGATTTGGAGTGCCTCGGATTGTTATAAGTGATGGTGGCAAGCACTTTATTAACAAGGTCTTTGAGAAGCTGCTGAAGAAGCATGGTGATCAACATAGAGTGGCTACTCCTTATCATCCTCAGACAAGTGGGCAAGTTGAAGTTTCAAACAGACAGATTAAGGAGATTCTGGAGAAGACGGTTGGCGCTACAAGGAAGGATTGGGCTGTGAAACTGGATGATGCACTTTGGGCTTACAGAACAGCTTTCAAAACGCCACCTGGTACTACACCATTCCATCTGCTTTATGGGAAAGCTTGCCATCTTCCAGTGGAGTTAGAATACAAGGCAGCGTGGGCAGCAAAGTTACTGAATTTTGACATCAAGTCTGCTGCAGAAAGGCGCCTAATACAGCTGAATGAATTGGATGAACTCAGACATCATGTCTATGAGAATTCAAAGTTGTACAAAGAGAGAACAAAGGCCTATCATGACAAGAAGATCATATCCAGGCAATTCGAACCAAATGACCAGGTACTCCTATACAACTCTCGTTTACAATTGTTTCCTGGTAAATTGTGCTCTCGTTGGTCAGATCCTTTTACCATCAAAATTGTCAAACCATATGGAGCCATTGTCTTGATCGATCCAACATGCAAAGAGTTTACAGTCAATGGACAAAGGGTGAAACATTACTGGGCACAAGCCGAAATCCCAGAAGCACAAATTGTGCCTCTGGCTGATGCACCCATCGCCTGATCACCTGCCAAAGTCGAGCTAATGACTGTAAAAAAGCGCTTAGTGGGAGGCAACTGATATATGATGGTTTTTACCCATTTTTGGACCATGATATAAGTGTTTTTATTGAGTCTTTTGTTAGTTTTTAGAGTCCTATTAGAGTCTTTACAGGTTTTGGTACAATTTGAGATAAATTGAAGATTTGGATGCATTTTGGAGCTTAAGGAATGAAGTCATGAAGTGATGAAGTCAGGAGCGGATTTACACGCAAGGTGTCGATCGACACCAGTATTTCCAAATTCCAGAAGCGTGAAGTTTCCAGTTTTTGAAGAAAAAGAAATCTACAAGAATTTTCCTAATCCTCCAAAGAATTGAAGATGCGAACCTAGGCCTATAAATAGAGTTTTTCAGCCATTGTTTTGGCATAACACACACATTATTTAGAGAGAGATTTTTAGAGAGATTTTGGAGAGAAGAATTTGTCTCCTTCAGAGCAAATTTGGAACTCATTTGATTCTATTGATTTCTTTTATGCTTTCTATTCAGATAATGATTTATGTTTCATTGATCATGTCTGAGTAGTTTGCTTGTTAGATTTAGGGTTTTTCAAAGGTGATTGATGAATTGTTAGGTTGAATTAAATTGTTAGGATAAAATCATTAGAGTTCTTCATCTCGATTTGTGTTTAATGCTTATTCTAGCTTCGCGACCTAGAATCTGATCTTAGGTTAATTAATAGATGCGAGAGTATTATTAATTGCCTGAACTAATGTTAGATGAGCAAAATACCTATTCGCAAAGAGATTTGGTTTAGGGTTTTGTGAACAATCGAACCTGAACTTTAATGCTTGTCTGAATTGATAGGATTTGCAAAGAGATTTGGAATTCTAGGGTTTAGACATAGATAATCTTCGCAGCGAGAGTTGGTTGATTTTACATTAGTG
>JAHZTW010000001.1:148663322-148703536 GCA_020283515.1 Alliaria petiolata | reverse complement strand
AACCCTTGTATCTCTTCTATTCTTTTTATGCAAATTACTTATTCTATGATGTTTGCTGCATCTATGTCTGAGTAGTTTCATTGTTAGGTTGTGGGGAATTCAAGGGATTGATGATAGGTTGTTAGAATTGATTTGCTATTGGGATTATATGCTTGTTCTTCATCTTTGATTGTTTTAACTCTGAAATTTAGGATTGAACACCTAGATTTCGAAACCCTAGGTTGTTTAACAGATGCGAAAGTGTTGTTAATCACTTAGCGATTGAATCATTAGATGAGCATTGAATTTATTCGCAGCGGCAGTTGGTTTAGGTCTTTGTGAACAATATCGAACCTGAAATTAATGCATGTTTGTATCTTTGAATTCGCAGCGAAAGTTGGCTTTCTAGGTTTAGACATTGATAACATCTGCAGCGAAAGTTAATTTGTTTGTGTTTTATGTTTCGAGTTTTAGAACAATTAATCATGATAGTAATCTAATCTGCAATCTTGAAACTTCCTAAGATACCTCACTGCCTAGCGCTTTGTCTTCCTGAATTTTAAGAACCTAAAATCGAATTGCTCTGTTTATTTTATTGCTATTTACTGCTTTCTTATTTTACTCTTAGCTTAAAACTTGAATTAGAATTTGTCTAGTTACATCGATTCTCTGTGTAATTCGGCCCCTAAGTATTACAGTGATCTCTTAATTTGAGAGAGTAGCTCAGGGTTAATTTGAGCATATCAGTAGGTATAGAGGAAGTTAGCATGTGATAATATGATGTTTGGAAAGAGACGAAAGTACCAGTTATATGTGAGACACTTGGTAAGGAATTTGAAGTTGAGGCGAAGTTCCTTTCAGATACAGAACTAGGAGCTTGAAGCTTAGTACTCAGATAAGCAATCATATGTTGAACCTGTTCTTTGGACATACCATCATTAACTTCTTGTGGACTAAGATCAAGATATTCTGCACATTGCTTGGAGTCGTTGTTGCGAGATTATTAGTTCCAGTAGGCTTGGTTGTCTTTCCTTTCTGCGGATGTCCAGGTTGATAACCATGCACATCGTAACATTTTTCAATGGTGTGACCAATATAACGACAATGAGAACACTTAGGCTTATGATAACCACCTTGTGCCAGAGAAATCTGCTTATTCCCAAGAGCAACAAATTGCATTTGAAAAGCAATGGGGGCAGGAAGACCTTTCGTGTTGTTATTTACCAATCTCTGACTCTCATCTTGATCCAGCATGTTGTAAATATCTAATAATCATGGTCGAGGTTTCATATTCAGAATATGTCAACGAGTGTTGTTGAAAGAATCATTTAATCCCATAAGGAATTGTATGATCTGACTCGTCTCAGCCTCTTCAAGCAATTCCTTAACCTGATCGCAATCACACTTCTTCACCGTGGTGAACTTAGTATTAGCTAATTGTTCCCAAAGCATCTTCTTCTTAGTGTAATAAGTAGAGAGATCAGATTGTCCTTGCTTGAGAGTCATAACAGCTTGTTCCATCTGGGAGATTATTCACCTTGAATCTCCGAAACAAATCTTCCCACATCTAGGCAGCATCTTCATAATATAGAATGCTATCATATATTTCCTTGTTCACAACATTGAGAATCCACGATTTGACCATGATGTTACATCTACTCCATATCTTGAACATATAATCATCACTAGTAAGTCTAGGTATAGATCCATCTACAAAGCTTAGCTTATTTTTCGCATCAAGACTAATCTTCATAACGATCGACCAGCTATTGTAATTTGATCCATCTAGAATATGAGAGACGATCGATAAATCTAGATGATCTGCAGAATGGAGGAAAAAGGGACTATGTGTGCTTTCGCATGATTCCACCAGCTTCAGCATCAATAGGGATCCATCGTAAGGCATCAAACGGGGAGAATGTTGTTGTTTTGCAACCGTGACTTTAGATTCTTCAATGATCGGGATCTGCGATCTAGGTTTTGAAGTGGAACATTGATCCTTTTCCATCGTTGAGCTTCGAATCTTTTTACTTCCTCGCTTCACCATTTTCGCTCAACCGAGTCCATCGAACAGAGATGAAGACTCGAAAAAGTGATTAATCGGTGATTTTAGCTAAGAATCGAAAGAGAAAACGAAGAATCGACTATGAATCGATGAGAAATCAGAGAGATGAGCAGAATGATTGCTCTGATACCATATTAGCAAAAACAGAATTTGTGAAAATGCTTTCTATTTTCTTATTCAACAATCGGTGTTACACTTGGTTTATATACAATTGCTATACCACAGTAACCCGAGAAACAAAATAATTAGACCATTGTAAACCGGACTAAACCAATCTCTATAGTTTGATATCTTCAGTCTCATGACCAGATCGGTTAATGCTACTCTTCTGGCTCTAATACCATTTTTTTTTATACTCCCTCACCAACAATGAAGGACTATCGACCGGTGGCTTGTTGCAATGTGTTTTACAAAGTGGCATCAATATTTTTTGAAAATTTGCTTAAGATCATGCTTCAAGACGTCATTGAACCAATTCAGAGTTCTTCTGTGAAGGGTTGTTTATTGCTTGAAAATGTACCCTTAGCAACTGAACTAGTAAAGGATTGCCACAAGGACTCCATTGCTCTTCGTTGTGCTATAAAGTTTGATATCTCATAAAGCTTTTGATACCATCCAATGGCCATATATCATTGTTATCTTTCGTGGACTACACTTTTCAGAACTATTCATCAACTTGATTGTATGCATATCCACGACATATTTCTCAGTGGTGATAAATGATGATTTACAGGGGTTCTTTGCAAGCATTCGAGGAATTAGACTAGGCTGCTCCATATCTCCGTATATGTTCGTTATGATCCAAAATGTTTGATCTCGGTTACTGAATCGTACAGTTGCCGGCGGAAGAATCCAAAGCCCTCTAAATGCGATCAAATTTGTGTCACTCATCTGAGTTTTGTGGATGACATTTTCGTTTTCACGGATGATTCTTGCTGTTCAATCGGGAAATCTCCCTATATTTGAGAAAAAAATTATGTATATTGGTGCTTCATAACAACACTAATTAATCCTCTCAATCGTTATGAACGAAGCCTTGGTAAAGGCTATTCCAGTCGATAGTTTTCATATCTGCTAATTGGGACTTCCTCTTATAACAAAGGTCATGACGACTCATGACTATGCTCCTCATTGCTATCTTATACTAGTAAGAATATGTCATATGCGGGCAGACTTCAACTAATTAATATCATCCATCATCTCGAGTATCTCGAGTTCCTGGTGCACAGTATTTCGATTACCGTCGCAATGCTTTGATGAAATGAGAAACTCTGTGGGACATTCCATGAGATCAAAAGTTTTGTGGGAAGAGGTGTGTAGGCCGAAATCAGAAGGTGGGCTCGGTATAGACAACTTCGAGATGTTTCACGAGTCTTTGAATACAGTCTTATCTTGCGGCTGTTCTCTCTCTCTGGATCTCTCTTGGTCGCCTGGACGAAGTACAACCTCATGAGAAAAGTGTTTTTTCTGGACAGCAAAAAACACAAATCTTAGATCATGGATATGGCTAAAAAAAATTAAACTCCGTGAAATAGTGAAGCTGTTCATTCGTGCAGTGGTGAAGCTGTTCAATCTTGCATATATTAAAAAGGTTAATTTGGTTTGGCCACAACATCCTACGATGCAGTTTCATTTCGTGGCTCGCGGTACGCAACAAATTAGCAACGAGTGCTCAAATGAGAAATTAAGGGTTTTATTAGTCTTGTGTTTTTTTGTGATGACCCAGACGAATCCAGCGACCATCTCTTGTTTGCTTGTCCATACTCCTTTACTGTTTGAATCGAGCTGGCTATAAAACTTCTTCGCAATAGCCAAAACCAGGACTGGGAAACAATCCTAAAAAAGCTCACTGACCACACCCGAGACGGGAAAAGGACCTATTTCAACCTGAACAAAATCAATCGAGCTTTTTCATACATAAACAATTGAACCGTGCGTTTTCATACCCAAACTCTCATACAAATTCAAATTAAGTACCCAAACTAAACAATTGGTGTGTAAATCAGTGTTGACCGTAATGGTGGTTAGTCAACCGTTAAATTTTGCCGACTCAGATGATACGTTGGCAACGAGTTGTCACTGTTTAAAGCAAAACGACGTCATTTTGTTCGTCTAATTCTAAAATTCAAAACGATTCGGAAAAATTCAGAAAAACTCAAAAAAAAAAAATCAAAAAGTTTCAGAAATATTCAAAAAAAAATTAAAGAAAAATAAAACAAAAATCAAAATATGTTTGAATTACAAATATATGGTCCCATTGTAATATTATAAAATAATAATTAGTCGATATTTCATCTATTTTAATGTAAGTGATGTCAAAAAAAAATTAAAGAAAAATAAAACAAAAATCAAAATATGTTTGAATTACAAATATATGGTCCCATTGTAATATTATAAAATAATAATTAGTCGATATTTCATCTATTTTAATGTAAGTGATGTTTTACGCAAAAAACTATTGTTTCAAATTATACCATGTTTTCAACCTAGTATCGTTAGATTTGTATTCGACAAATAAATTTATTTTTAGTGCTAACCATTTGTATTTTCTAACCAATTATTTAAAATAATAATTATGAATTTATTAATTAAAATATTTTCTAATGTGATTTTAGGATATTTCTTATAAATTTACTCTATAAATTAATAAAATATCATAGTTCTAACTTTATTAAACTAATAGAGTTTATTGTATCTGCTACATAGCGTGGCTTTACCACCGCGAATTCGATTTTGGTGTAGATGGTATTCTTATACGGTTCTATTTTCAAGTGGTTATATATTCAATTTATTTGTCGAATACAAATCTAACGATTCTAGGTTAAAAACTAACTATAATTTGAAACAATTTTTTTTACTATATCTACTACATAGCGTGGCTTTACCAACGTAGATTCGATTTTTGAAAATCATCTACACCAACCGAATCCGCGGTTGTAAAGCCACACTATGTAACAGATACAATAAACTCTATAAATTTAATAAAGTTAGAACTATGATATTTTATTAATTTTTTAGCCTGTCTCGTGTGGGAAAAATAGCCTATTTCAACCTAAAACAATTAATCGTGACTTTTCGTACATAAACAATTAAACCGTGCGTTTTTATACCCACAAAAATCTAGTACATGGTATTCTTATCCGGCTCTGTTTTCAAGTGATTATATATACACACCACATGTCATACTAGTAGTTGTTACCTTTTGCTCTCTCATGTTCCATATTCTTGTTTTCTGATGTTTTAGATTTCCGTTTCGTTCAGGTTTTGTTTCCTTGTTTTGGCTATATCTCCGGAGCTGTCTTTTTTTGCAGCCGGCTTGGTTTTTCTCTTCTTTTGAGGCTTTGTGTGTTTCTTAGCTACTTTGTTAAAGTTTTTTCAACTTTTAATATAATTTCAGATGCCAAAAAAAATGCAAGAATACACACCACATGTCATACTAGTACTACGGTGACTCAGCTTGTTCGATTCATTTATGTGGAATAGGATCTCCTCACTCAACTACCCGACACAATGCGCTTGCGAGATCTGATTCAAAGGTGGTTCGGGCAAGCCTTTCTTAAGGTTCTCTCCGTTGAACCATGATGCTCTGTTTTTAGGTTGTGATTCTGTGAAGCTCTATTATTCTGTTACAGTTAGTTTAGTTTCTAAACTTTTTAGTTTTTATTGATATTAGTATCACTTTGTACAAATTATTATTTTCATTAGATCAAGAGATCTCACAATTCAAAAAAGGGGGAAAGAAAATCATCCCTAGTCATAAGATAATAGTCGAACAAGCTGAGTCATACTAGTACTACGGTGACTCAGCTTGTTCGACTCATCGAAAAACTCATGCGGAATAGGATCTCCTCACTCAATTACCCGACACAACGCGCTTGCGAGATCTGATTCCAAGGTGGTTCGCGGCAAGCCTTTCTTAAGGTTCTCTCCGTTGAACCATGATGCTCTGTTTTTGGGCTGTGAGCGTGTGAAACTCTATTTTTTTGTTACAGTTAGTTTAGTTTCTAAACTTTTTAGTTTTTATTGATATTAGTATCACTTTGTACAAATTGTTATTTTCATTAGATCAAGAGATCTCACAATTCAAAAAAAGGGGAAAGAAAATCATCCCTAGTCATAAGATAATAGTTGATGATTTCTAATGGTCAATTGATAAATGAAAATTTCTAAAAGTTTATAAAGATCAAATATATAAAATTTCAATAATAATTTTTTTTTAATAACAAATCTATCGATCAAAACTTCAATTTACAAAATATTTTGAAACAACTTCCTCGTCTTTAGAGCATCTTCAACTCTATATCAATTTTGGTGCCAAATTTTATTTTGTAATAAAATCTGCTCCAACTCAATTCAATTTTCAATTGCATATTGATATAATATCATTTTTGGTTTCAAATCTGTAACCATCTCAATTTCAATTCCATTTTGCAATTGAACTTTTTTTATTTATAAAGTAGTCCTTCAAAATTTAGATACTTTTACTTTCAGAGTTATAAATAATTATTTTGATGATGATTTCTTTTTTTTTTATGATTATAAATATTTAAACACTCTAATATATAAAATTAAAATGCAAATAACATTATTTAATAGAAAATATAAAACATAATACTAAATTTAAAATAATTATATGGTACTGAAATTAAAAATAATAGAAAATAAATTTAGTATAACAATGATTGTTGACTTAATAAGTTAATACTCCGGTAAATCGCTTCCGGATCCACTTAAATCACCAAAAAAATGTCCAAATGAAGCATATTGAGGCGGATCTTGATGATATTGTTATTGTTGAGCCTTTTTTCGTAAAATTCGTGTTTGTTCAGTCTGAACATATACACGAAGATTCGGATCTTCTATCAAGTTCAAGTCTTGGAACAAAAATTTGTTTTCTTCCTTAAATTATTTCAAGGCGTAACTAAATTTCAAGAATATCATAATTTATGGAAATTTTGAAAAAAAACTAAATAATTGTGTCAATTTGTAGATTTTAAAGAAAATGTATGTAATTAACAATTAATAATTATATAGAAAGTTGCGCCCAACAAAAATTATATATAAAAAAAAGAATATACTAAAAATATTCTTTTTTTTTTTTGTTAACAGCCTCAAATTCCTATAACGATTCAGAAAACCAAATCGGCGGAACCGAGTTTACATGATGTAGACAATAAAAGTAGTCGCGAGCACTTCGTGTCAACTTGTCCGCCTTTGTGTTCTGCGCGCGTAGAATGTATGAGATAGAGAAAAAAGAGAATTCCTTCCTGCTTCTCTCGTATTCTTCCAGGTGTAATGAGAAAATCGGCCACTCCTCTAGTTTATACACCATCTTCACCAAATCGGAACAGTCTGTAGCGAATGCCACCGCCAATCTCCTAGCGTCGAACATACAATGCATCGCCCATATTAATGCTTCTAGTTCAGAATGTAAAGGCATAGATGAAAATAATTGGGATGCAAAACATTTTGCATATATGCGTAAGTGCATCAATGCTGTTTGTTTGACCTAAACAACACTAATTATGTGTGGATGAAATTAATTTGCCTACGTTTCAAAGTTCACACAACATGAAAAATTGCACACAACATCAAAGTTCAATAAGATGTCTTACAAGCAAACTCATGACCCCTTGATTTGCCCCTTAGAGACTTTTTCCTATCTGAAAAAAGGAAAAAAGCTCCGAGGAAAGATTTTTACTTCTGGCTTCATTTATATTAAGTCGTCTTCATCTTCTTCATTTTCTCCCGCATCTTGTATTGCAGTGTTGCAGGAGCACAATCTAGTGGTGTTTCTCCTGGTGACAATATAAACAAATCATATACTTGGATCAAACCAAGAGCAGTTCCCATGTGAAAGAAAAGTATTCACAACTATCAATCAGTAACTAAAACTTGCTCGTCAAAATGCTTTTGGTTAGACACATCATGAAGGAAATATTTGTGTAGCATGAGAAATACCTTGTGCGTTTTTGTGCTCAAGGCTTGCTCCATGTTCCATCAGCGTCAACGCGATATCAGTTTGGTTGAATAGCGCAGTCTGTGAAAGCCGAAACATTATATAATTAGTATGTTTGGACTTACCAAGCAAAATCGATCACACAAGCGCTGAAACGAGAGAAAAGACGCGGGAAGATTACCAGATGAAGCACTGACATTCCCTGTTTGTCACGGTAATTTGCATCCACACCCTGCAACTCTCACAGTTTTTAGCCTTTCTATTAAGTTATTTTAAGTAAGCACAGTTCTTTAATCGAACAACGAGTACCTCTTTCAGAAGCTTTTTCACACCAGCAGTATCACCATTCTTAATTGCTTCCCTTAATCCCTGTTTACAAACAGATTCCATAAAAGCAAATGAATAAACTGTTAGACAAGGAAACTATGATTATCCATGAAATGAGATGTAAATAGTTACCTCCCCATTGACTTCATAGTCTCTTTGCGGGTTGTCTAGTCTAGGATTCAGAGCCGATCTGAGAATTTCAACAGCTTAGTTACATATCAAAAATACTAGAAAGGTATAAGAAAATAACTATAACAGCGAGTTCAAATCCAGTCAGCTATCTGCTAGAAGCAAATTCAGATCATCAGTCACTTGCCACAACAGAGAAAACCGGAAGAAAGTTTTCCACAAAATTGCTCGAGAAGCAGTTGAATCAACATGTAATTACAAGGGCAACCCAGTTTCATGTTTGACACTTCCTTGCAATAATCAAGAAAAATCCAAAAGGCACAAATGCCTAGACTTACAACTTTCTCTCATGTCTAAACTCTAAAAGCTCATGGAGTAACTAAATGCGAACGGTACCTAGCATTGCTGCTGCTGGAAGTGGAACCTTTACTTTTTGCTAAAGCCTCTGACTTTGGTTTAGGATCTGTCTGAGGGAAAGCCACAGGAGCTTGTGTAGCCTGTAGGAAAATCATTTTTTGAAAAAGAGAAAGAAACGTATGTGATAAGACTAAGCAAGAAACTCTCGTCTTATTCAATCCAGAACAGAGAAACAACACTCCTTTACACAAGATACCAAAAACCAAGCTACTCAACTCAATACCTCTACTTACAGTTTCTCTATGTATTCGTCTAACTCTGGCTTATCAGTATGTTGTACGGAACACATTTTCAGGAAATGAGATTTTACCGGTGGGTTCGGTGTCTTGGTTGATTTGGAAGGAGCTACACAGATGCACAGAGGCATACCACACTTGCATTCCATTGTTTGACTGCCTCCAGGGTCCATATCGTGGTCAATGTCCAATCTCGAAACACCTTCTGTTAGAGAATCAACTTTATTGGAAGAGCGCCTGCGAATGAGTTCTTGCCTTGCCTTTGTGAACGAGCTTTCTGCCACAAGAAGAACCAAGAAAGATTTTAATAAAGGCAAAGCTGATGCTTAAGAAGAAAAATGAGCAAATTGGATACAAACGAACCACGATTTCTCATTTCACCTTACATATATATTTGATATAATGTTAGTAGTTATTGTTCTGAAGATTTTGTAATTTATCATTGCATTGAGTAAAAATGATCATTTTGTAGCATGTTCCCATTTTCCTATCAATAAATTTCTGAATCGACTTCTCAGCAATTTCGAAAACATGAAACTAATAACTGAATTTCACATATATTTCTAATCTTCTAGCTTTAACTCATCTTCCTCTATCTGAATATATTGCTTCTATCAGATTTTAACCTAATTTTCCCTCAGATATCAAATCAAGATTCCATATCAAACAAAAAAGTAAAACTAAGAACAAACTTCGCAGCCAAGAACAAAATCGAATCAAAGTTACTCAGAAAACATATCTTTTGATAAAAAATCCCCAAGCGTAACTAATTCTCTCCACTTCGTTAGAGCACTTAACTATTTCACGAAATCTGAAAGCATGGCAAATTGAAGAATCAACAACGAACTGAGAAACTTCGAAGCTACGGAATTGGAGTTTGCGATTAGCGAACCTGTTGGGTAAAGGGAATTGAGAGCCCTTTTGGTGATCTTCTGTAACACCGTGCGGTGCGGAGACAAATAGGACAAACGATGCGATCTCGAGAGAAGACGAAGAGGTGACAACAGAGAGAAACAACGAAACTTTTTCTTGCCCTTTCCATATTTTTGGTTATTTTGGTTATTATATTTCGACCCCTATATTTTCAAATTTTGCCAAATATCCTTCGTAATGTTTTTTACTTTTTGGGTCGACTTGTTGTATTAATCAAAGATTTAATCAACCAAAAGGTACACCCATTTTAGAGGAGAAATGTAAAATCCATTAAACGTAGACAACAATCTAATAGAAGAGAGGGATATGAGTGTAGGAAAAGAGAGTCATTCAAATATTGGACAAATGGGGAGTCGAGGAAAAATTCTGAAACCCACAAATTAAAAAAGCAATAAAAAAAACAATTGAACAGCTAGTTTGGAGGGGTCGTTTTAATTCTTACAACGCTTTAACATGTGTTTGCTCCAGAGATCATCTCGTGTATTTGCTCCGGAGGTCACCTCCAGTCCGGCGTCCTTTGTCGGACAGTGGGAAGGCCTTCTCAAGGTAAGTTAGTATTTTGTGTGTCTAATCGACAGAAGGGGGTATTTGGCAGTGGTCTTGGAGGCAGTTTACTCTTTTCTGCGATGTTGTGGTATGGTCGTGGGTGTGGTGAGCGGATGTGCAAGCTATGTGGCCTCAACGTGGGAGTCGCGTTGGATTTTGGCGGTTCGAGCCTCCGTTCGGGGACGGTAGAGATCTCGTCAGAATCTGGTGGCATTTTTATCGAGGTTTGGAGTTGCCGGTTGTTTGCGTCGTTAGGTGGGTTGTACCATTTGTCGAGGGCGGATCCGGTGGTCGACGGTTGGATCCGTTTGAGGATGGCGGTTCCTCGGTGGTTCCTCGGCGGTGTTGTCAAGTTTGTCGTCGCGGGTGACTGCTCTCGACCAGATCGAAGTTTTCAAGCCTGTGTGAAAAAAGCAGTTTCGTGTGCCGGCAAGGGTTTTTGGATCTCGAGGAAGGGATTTTGGAGACCTTGGCGGTGTCTCTCTGGGAGTATGGATGTTTCTGCTTCGCCATAGTGAGTGATTCTGGTAGTTGGAGCTGGAGAAACTAGTTCTCCGAATCTGATCTGATGGCAATCGCTCTGCTTCGTTCTCGTGTCCACCAGAGCAAGACTGTTGGTACTAGGCTCGGTCCATCATGTTAGTCCGGCCCAAAATCATTATTAGGTTCAGATCCGAATTCGGCCCAAGAAAAAAAAGGAAGCCCACAATACGAAGTTAACAGAGGAAAATCCCAAGTCAATAAAGGAGATAGGCTGGCCAGGCCCGGAAGGAGGTCTGTCAGGCCTAACTCGCTAGGAAGCCAATCAACTCCACCGCCCTATTTTCCTATAAATAGGGTTTTACATTAATGGAACATATTAACTTTTTCCCGTAGATTCAGATTTTTTTCTCGAAATTCTCATATTCTTGTAAACAGTGTTCAAGGTCAGCGTTTTAGGAGTTTTCTCTTTCTAGCCTTGCCTTGCGTAGATTCGCCTTATATTGCCTTACATCTTTCGCTTTGCATCTTTCGCTTTGCTTTGCATATTTTGCATTGCCTTCTTGACAACTCAGTAAATTCGACGAGCTTGTCCTTTGTAATTGAACGAGTTTGCGCTCATTAATAAGAAAGTCTCAAACTCATACTTTACACACCTATCTTATACTTAACCGGATCACGGTTCCAACAGTTGGCGCCGTCTGTGGAAATTGAGATTCTTCTATACATAAAAAAGGACAACTTCCCCGTCAGCAAGGACGACCTCCATGGTTTTAGGGATGCCGATCTCCGGGGTATCATCAATACCAGTCTCCACAGTTTTGGAGATGTCGATCTCCATAATATGAGCTATATCAACCAACGTGGCATCATAAATGCCTACCACGGCAACAACGATAGCAAAGCCGACCTTAATGGCCTCAACATATCGAACTTACACACCACCAACGAGACCGACCTTACTGAGTACCACAATAAGGACGTTTTTCTCATATCCAACAAGGGCTAAAATGACGACTTCAAACGCCTCAAATATCACGAGGCTGACATCAACTGCAAGCGATCCTGCGGCACAATCTGACGTCTTAGTCTTACTATAGACGCTTCTTGCTCATATGAATGACAACACTTGTGGAATGAATAAACGACTAGACGAACTAGCCACGTCTCAACATATTTTCATCGATGTTGTCCACAACACCACCAATAGGGGACAAACGCTGAGGCAAACCACATTCACCCCTACCCTACAACGAGTTCTATTCAGGGACCTGGTTGCAGACCAACCTGACCAAATCAAACAACCTCCTCCGACTAGTAACCAAGAACGAATGGATCAGAGACGATCATCAAACGAAGCATATTGATAGGCAACAAGCCACCATCGATAGGGGACAAACGCTGAGGCAAACCACATTCACCCCTCGCTTACAACGAGTTTTATTCGGGCACCTGGTTGCCTACCCATCTGATCAAATCGAACAGCTTCCTCCGACGAGTAATCAAGAACGAAAGGATCATAGACGATCATCAAACAAAACATATGGATCGGCAACAAGCCACCATCGACGAGATCAGCAGAACAACGAACTAGAAGGCATAATGAGACAACTCAGACTAATGACCTCCCTAGTCCACCAAGCAACGAGTAAGCGTCAGAAATAGACCGAGTACTTAAGAAAGCACAAAACATCCCGTTCACAAGCAGCATCACCAATTCATCTGCTCGACATCCAGAAAAAAACAAGATCTCAGCCTATGACGGGACGGCAGATATAATGCTATTCATGACGGCATTCAGCGTCGCAATGTGCCAAACTCAATTCCCTCCCAATGAGCACGACGCAGGGTATTGTCAACTACTTGTTGAAAATATAACCAGCGCGACCTTAAGTTGGTTCTTTAAGCTCGAAGCAGATTCAATCAACAGCTACCACTAGCTCTCAATGGCTTTTCTCAAGTACTATCCTATGTACATCGAACAAACAGCATGCAAATCCGACCTATACATGCTACGGTAAGGCCAAAAGGAGTCACTGCGATCATACATTAAAAAGTTTAAGAACATCGTATCAAAAGTGTCAGTGTCAGACGATGCAACATTTTCAGCATTGCACAAGAGATTCTGGTACTGATAGGGTCAAAGTTACGATCCAAATTTGGATGCTTTTTATGGTCTTTCTCGAGCTTTAAATTTATAAGACCCTTACCTGCAAGTGCACAGCATGCGTTATAGTACTTAGGGTGTCGAACCACGGAGATGGTCAATTGCAAAAATAAAGAATCAAAGCAATTAAAGACGCAGAGAATGGGGGTTTGGGGGTTTGTGTCACGGTTTTGCAGGTAATGAAAGAGAGGCAGGCAATGTTTATATAGAGCTGGCTCTCGCCTAACTCTATAGCAAACGGGAAAAGGAAAATTAACTTAAAGACTAGAAAGAAAATTGTAGAAAGGAAATCAATGAAAGCAGTGCAGAAAATGAAAAATATGAAAATGCGTAAATCTCGATTTGAATGCAGGGGTTGGAACACGTTGGGAATCTTCTCGGAAAATCTATGGGGTTCTAACTAGAAATCAAACATACATCGAATCAGACAAACGAGACTAGGCGAGTTTCTCTAAACTGGAATCACTGGTTTTATGATCTAACTCTTTCAGGCTAGACCGTCTAGGATATGAAAACTTCATAGGGATGACCTTTTCGTATTCCTACGTCGCAAACAAACACGCAATAGCAGTTTTATGGGGTCGAAAGTTGCTATCCAAAATTGGACTACTTCTTAGGGACTTTCTCGAGCTTTAAATTTGTAAGACCCTAAGCTGCAAGTGCACAACATACGTTGTAGTACCTAGGGTGTCAAACCACGGAAATGGTCTGCTGCAAAACAAAGAATCAGAACAAGCAAAGACGCATAAAATGGGGATTTGGGGGTTTGTGTCACGGTTTTGTGAGAAACGAAGAGAGGTAGGCAACGTTTATATAGAGCTGGCTCTCGTGTAACTCTATAACAGACGGAAAAAGGAAATTTAACTTAAAGACTTAAAGTAAATTGCAAAAAAGAAATCAAAGATAGCAATGGAGAAAATGGAATTTATGGAAGTGCATATATCTCGATTGAAAGCAGGGGTTCGAACAAGTTAGAGATCTTCTCGAAAAATCTATGGGGTTCTAACTAAAAATCAAACATACATTGAATCAGGCAAACGAGACTATGAGTTTCTCTAAACTAGAATCACTAGTTTTATGACTTAACCCTTTCAAGCAAGATCGTCTATGTTATGAGAACTTCGTAGGTATATTTTGTATTCTACGTCACAAACAAACACACAATAGCAGTTCTGGTTCATAAACATTAACACTACTTCAAGGATATGCCTTAGCATCACAGAAGCGCACGTTCGGTTAAGTTATGTTCGGTGGAAAGATTCAACACGTTAATGGTTCTTAACAATCCTAAAATCAGTCTCTAGTTCATAACGATAGACGCAACAATAAAAACAAACTTAGACACGAAAGAAAACTTTAGAATACGGCCTAGATATCGATAAAGCCAGTTTAAAAACAGTTAATGAAATTCCCCATAGATTCCCTTAAAGAACACCCACCGAAAATTAATTACTCAGAAATAGAAGAAGGGGGTAGAAGAGATTAATGAATGCATACCTTGTATAAATCAATGAAAAGCAAAGAGGTTTCAATAAGAAACCAATCTCACTGAAAGAACAAAGATGAAATGGTGAAAGAGAGATTCACGGCCACCAAACGTGATAAGAACTTTAGAGATTTCGTGATAAGAGTTGATACTAAGAAAAACACTAAACATCAAATATATATAGGTTTTCAAGTCCACATGGGCGTCACTTAGGTCTTGGTTTGCATTTGACGACTTCAGGTTTGAGTTGTGCTGCAAATGGGCTCGGGTATCGTCAAGTGGCCTGGCCGCGTGAGCAAGGGGTCGTGGCGTGGCCATGACTCTTATGGCTTGGTCGTGGCGTGGCCTCCTTGCTCGTTTTGATGCTTTACAGACCTTGCTTCCTTTTCCTCATTCTTGCTTGGTAAGCCGACATGCTTACCAAAATGGCACGCCGAACTTGCAGTTTGAAAAGGCACCGCTCGAAAGGAGATCCGGTCCAAGATCCTGAACGAGGAAAAGACCCATCCGAGAAAAAAATCCTGTCAAAGCAAAATTGCCAGCTCGACAATCCAAGTTAAACGCCGGTCAAGAGGCCGACCCAAAGGAGATCTACCGATCCGAGACACGCCGACCACGAGGAGATCCTCACCGATCTAAGGCAACTACAAGGAGATCATCACCGATCTGAGGCAACCACTAGGAGATCCTCACCGATCGGAGACAATCATGAGGAGATCCTCGCCGATCCGAGGAGACATGTCAGCTTCGCACAGCCGTGCACGCCGAGCTCACAACACCGGCCCCAAGAGCATCAATTTCTTAGACAACTTTTGAAAAAGTACTTGAGAAATCAAACAAATCTCTTCCAAATGCAGAGTGTACCTTCACATACTAAACCTCGAGTCTTCAGCCCCTATAAAACCTAGCAGTGAGCGACTTGATTCGATCGTCAAGAGATTAGAACTTTCAATGAAGGAGGATACATCAAACCTGACGCCGGCCTCGAAGTAACCCGCCGATCTAAACCGCACGACTCGCCGATCTGAACCGCAATATCGCCGACTAAATCTTTGCAGGTCCAATTGCACAAACGACGATCTAAGCAACATTAGCGGCAGGATCCACCTCGATCTCAAGATCCCTAATCGTCGTCCTTCGATCAACAAGTAGGAACAAACAAAAAAATAATAAAAAAGTAGAGGTTGAAGGAGAAGAATTTTACCTTGGTGAAAAAAGTGGAGAGAGAAAGCTAAAAGAGTAAAAAATGATATGTCCTATCCACGTACAACCCTATTTATAGGAAAATAGGGCGGTGGAGTTGATGGGCTTGACGGGCTTCTTAGCAAATTGGGGCTGACGGGCCTCTTTCAAGGTCGGCGCTTTAGGAGTTTTCCTTTTTCGCCTTGTCTTGCGTTGATTCGCCTTGCCTTGCGTATTTCGCCTTGCCTTCCTGATGACTCAGTCAATTCAACGAGTTTGTCCTTTGCAATTGACCGAGTTTGCTCTCCTTAATAAGAATGTCCCAAACTCACATTTTACCCACCTATCTTATACCTAGCCGGATCTCGATTCCAAAAAGACGAAGCTGGCTCCTGTTACTTTTCCCAATCATAAATTTTCTTTCTTTGATTTCTCGATTTTATTTTGCTTTAATCTGTTTCCAGTTTTTCCACATTTTTTTCAAGTTTCAGCGGCAATGTAACCTCCTCCGATGCTTAAGTTTTATTAATAATAAAATTTCAATTAAAAAAAATAAAATGAAAATCAATACATTCAAATATTCAATGACGAATCGCACTGATGGATGTAAGAAATTTTCCTAAAATAAAAGATAAATAAAAGGTGCAAATGCACAGCGATCAATTATAATATGTTAGGTATCAAATCCATAGTGAGACTCGAATGCACAATAATTTTCGAATTGAAAGTAGTGCTAAAACTAAATATGATTTGATGGTGGTGTGAAACAAATGTAAACGAATGCAAATAATGATATTAAAACGATGTAAACTTATAAAATAAAACGTTTGGACGTTGGGGAATCCTAATGGATCAAAGTTTAGATTATTCAAATTCTAACAACTAGAGGCAAACACAAGTATTTTTTTATACTAGAGCTCGAAGCATTAACTTATTCGATAATTCCATTCTCGTGGCCTAATAAAACCAACTTATACTATCCTAAATCATACTATCGTATGCAAGGTAGATTCGATAACACAACAATGAAAGCTCAAGTTCGATATCCTTCTGTAAATCCCGTCTTTGTTGCAGCCGTCGGCTCTGATTCTGCGCCCTATTTTTATCGAGATGCTAATGCGAAAGAAAAGTTTATGGAAGAGGTTAGTCGGAGTGGTCAATTTACTAATCGATTCATGAGGCTCTTATGTACCTTCTTTTGTAAGGTATGGTTCATGTTAGGGTTACAGAAGGATCAAAACCATAAAATTTTCAATATGGATAAAATCTAATCAAAATTTGGGTCCTCAAGCCCTCTCTCGGCTTGTGATATATACCATTGTTCAACGGACGCAACGATACTCTAGAATATTTTAAAATTTTGTTAACAGTCACTGCGATCACCACAAGAATGTTTCTCATTCATTATTCTCACTCACATGTTACTGGAAACATGTTTAACTACAGTGTTTTTTTCACTTTGGAGTTATTCATAGACAAATCAAAATTATTTATCTCTTCCTGAATCATCATGATTACTATAACTCTATGTATTACAATCATCCTCCAAATCACATAGCGCAATGTTCTCGTTGCAACCCAATAACTGATAGCTTGCATATTTTGCCCATTTTCACTATCATAAGTGAATGATTTGATAAGCATTTCACTAAAATTTTAATGCATAAACAATCATATTTGATAATTCTCACATATGTATTAGTAAACAAATATACTAATAAATATAACACATATCATTGGTAAATCAAATATCTCATATTTGATGATATGTAGTTCGATTTCATTATTTATTCATATCCTAAAATAAAAACTTGAATATAAGTTAATGAGATTATTGTTACCATCGTAAAATACATATTAATAAATTATAATAATAATTACGTTTTCTGATTATTTGGAAACATAAGGTATTATTTAAAAGAGAACAGTTTCTCTAACATCCATTGATAACACAAAAACGTGTATTATAACATTTCTCTTATGTAACATATGTGGAAACACATATAAATATGACACGACCAGCTTCTAAAATTTCGAAATAAAATTTAAAAGAATAAGTAACCAAAAATCAATCTAAAAATATTATTAAATATCAAAAACAAATGAAGACAATTATTTTATTTTTGACTCTTCTAGTGCTTGTTTTATCATGTAAGTTTAACTATCTCGAACAGAGATGATACCTAAAATATTATATGGTCTTTATTGAAATATTAAATTAATAACTTAAAGTTTGTTTTACAAATTTTATAGGTGTGTCAACTATTATGGCAAAATATAATTTGCAAGATAGTATACATTCTTCCAATCCAGCGGCGAGCCCCTAATTTAATTTTCAAATAAGAAATCAACTTTCCCATGATAAAGATCTTGGAACCTCGATAATTGGCAATCCAATTGGTTTTGTCAAGAATGTGTACGTCATTGTATGAGAAAGGATATGTATACGAAGGACTGTGCAAACTTTCATTGTTATTGTGATTATAGTAGAGGTCATATTCCTGGATAAGATTGTGTTTTTAAGAAAAAATATTTATACCAATGAATTAAATTTAAAAATAAATTTATTTTAATATTATTATTTTAATAATATCAGTTTCGAAAACAAAAATATTTTTATTTCGTAGTAGCTTGATTCTTTTCGATAAAACTTATAGTGCAAACGTCAATCTTGGTGGATCGATCCCTAAGTACTACTACGTTTGTTGTGCACTTGCATAAAAAATTTAAGGGTAAAACTCTGAGCACATCAGTCTCTAAACTAATTCGAAATTTATAATTTAAATATATAAATAGTAAGAATATAGAAAACGAAAACAAACTTATCTTTTCTTAACTCGTCCTATGAAAACTGAACAGTTAAGCATGTTTAATTGGGAGAAATTTTAGGATGTGTTACCTACTAAAAAAATAATTTTTGGTATAGTGTGAGTGAGAACAAACATGGGAAAATATCTTTTACTGATGCAAGACTACTGAAAATGTCTTGTAAACATCATAAATTAACGCATCGACCATCAGACGAAGATGCAGTCCATGAGCTGATAGAGGACTCGGAGACTCACATAGAGTGGTTTTGTGTTGTTAATAGTGATATAATAGCCAAACTAAGATAAATGTGCACTCATGTGTGATTACACCATCGGAGGTTTACGATGTTGTTGCGTTGCAACGAGAACATTGCGCTCTATGATTTGGAGGATGATTGCAATACATAGAGTTATGGTAATCATGATGGTCTAGGAAGAGATGTAAATATTTTTGTTTTGTATATGAATAACAATAAAGTAAAAAAAACTCCGTAGCCAGGCATGTTTCTAGTAACATGTGAGCGAAGATAATGAATGAGGAAAATTCTCGTGTGGATCGCAGTGACTGTAAAGAAGTTTTTAAAATTTTCAGAGTATCGCATGTGAGTGAAGATAATGAATGAGGAAAATTCTCGTGATCACAGTGACTGTTAACAAGTTCTTAAAACTTTTCAGAGTATCGTTCCGGCCTTTGAACAATGGTATATATCACAAGTCGAGAGAGGGCTTGGAGGCCCAAATTTTGATTAGATTTTATCCATATTGATATTATTTATGAAAATAAAATACAACATTGATTTATTAGCTTTTGTCCGTATATTTATATTTCCTTAAATATAGTTTAGGTGATAATTTGTTTTTTTTACAAATAGTATCAAGTTTTTATTTTAAAAATATGAAGATATTAAAAAAAAAAGTGGTTTGGTGAATAAATTATTTTCTTCATCACCATACATATATATAGAAAAAATCTTATATAGACAACTGTTAATAATAAGTTTGTGTTCCTATCTTTGATTATTCTCACATATGTATTAGTAAACGAATAGACTAATAAATATAACACATATCATTTGTAAATCAAATATGAGTATTTAATGATCTTTATTTGGATTTCATTATTTATACATATCCTAAAATAAAAACTTGAATATAAATTAATGAGATTATTGTTACCATCGTAAAGTACCTATTAATAAATTATTATAACAATAAGATTTTTCTGATTATTTGAAAACATAAGGTATTATTTAAAAGAGAACAGTTTCTCTAACATCCATTGATAATACAAAAAAAGTTTATAATAACATTTCTCTTATGTAACACAAGTGAAAACACATATAAATATGACACGATCAGCTTATAAAATTTTACAATCAAATTTAAAAGAAAAAGCAACCAAAAAATCAATCTAAATTTATTATTGAATTTAAAACACAAATGAAGACAATTATCTTATTTTTGACTCTTCTAGTGTTTGTTTTATCATGTAAGTTTAACTATCTCAAACAGAGATGATACCTAAAATATTATATGGTCTTTCTTGAAATATTAAATTAATAACTTAAAGTTTGTTTTGAAAATTTTATAGGTGTGTCAACTATTATGGCAAAATATAATTTGCAAGATAGTATACATTCTTCCAATCCAGCGGCGAGCCCCCAATTTAATTTTCAAATAAGAAATCAACTTTCTCATGATGAAGATCTTGGAACTTCGATAATTGGCAATCCAATTGGTTTTTGTCAAGAATGTGTACGTCATTGTATGAGAAATGATAGGTATACGAAGGACTGTGCAAACTTTCATTGTTATTGTGATTATAGTAGAGGTCATATTCCTGGATAAGATTGTGTTTTAAGAAAAAATATTTATACCAATGAAATAAAATTAAAAATAAATTTATTTTAATATTTGTTTTCAATTGATATTATTTATCATTTCAGTTTCAACAACAAAGCTATTTTTATTTCGTAGTAGCTTGATTCTTTTCGATAAAACTTATAGTGCAAACATCAATCTCGGTGGATCGATCCCTAAGTACTACTACGTTTGTTGTGCACTTGCATTAAAAATTTCAGGGTAAAATTCTGAGCACATCAGTCTCTAAACTAATTCGAAATTTATAATTTAAATATATAAATAGTAAGAATATAGAAAACGAAAACAAACTTATCTTTTCTTAACTCGGCCTATAAAAACTGAACAGTTAAGCATGTTTAACTGGGAGCAATTTCAAGATTTGTTACCTTCTAAAAATTAATTTTTGGTATAGTGTGAGTGAGAACAAACATGGGAAAATATATTTTGCTGATTTTCAAGACTACTGAAAATGTCTTTTAAACATCATAAAGTAACGCATCGACCATCGACGAAGGTGGAGTCCATGAGCTGATAGAGGACTCGGAGACTCACAGAGAGTGGTTTTGTGCTGTTAGTAGTGATATAATAGCCTTTTTATTTTTATTTTTGTCAAACATTTTTTGTATTAAACTTAAACTGCGGTTACAAACAGAAGTTGAGAACTCGATGCCAAAGAGTTCGAGTCACAAATGTTCGAAACTGATACAAATTTGAAATACAAGACAAGATAAACATAAGATAGAAGATTACAATCATAGATAATAATCGAAAGCACCTGCCAAAGGGCTAGTTCTTTTGCCACTAAAGGCGAGCGAACAACACTAGTAGATCGTAATGCCATCAAGGCTGAGCGTTTGAAGATGTTCTCCATGAAGGAGAGGAGCAAATTCGGAGATACGCCGGTAAGTTGGCAATACTCCAGAATAGCCACTGCAGATTTGGAGATACGCCGGTAAGTTGACAATACTCTGAAATCCAAATCGAGTTTGAAGATATGCCGGTAAGTTGGCAATACTTCATAACCCATGTCGGTAAAATCTGACGATCTCTCAGCTTCAATTCCGGTAATTTTAGAAAAACTGAGCGCTTGATTTGTGTAATGAAACGGGCTGTTGAAGACTAATGGGCTTGCCAGGCCCAAATACTGAACCTTTTGAAACTGGCCCATCTCCAATTGAAGAAAGCAAAGGTGGAGGAACGATGTATCTACGAGCAGATGAGACATAGTGGTCGTGGAGGAGAAGGGACGGTGGCCGGGGAAGCATGTAGTAGGAGCAAAGGAGATGAAGGATCTGAGCCTCTGTATCCTCGCCGGCGAAGTCTCCCAATCCATCAGTCGGATCTGAGAGTTGTCGAAGGCTAAAAGTCTGACGCTGCGGAGGTGTAGTATACATCCTTCCAATCCAGCAGCGAGCCCCCAATTTAAGTTTCAAATAAGAAATCAACTTCCTCATGATGAAGATCTTGGAACTTCGGTAATTGGCAATCCAATTGGTTTTTGTCAAGAATGTGTACGTCATTGTATGAGAAAAGATAGGTATACGAAGGGCTGTGCAAACTTTCATTGTTATTGTGATTATAGTAGAGGTTATATTCGTGGATAAAATTGTGTGTTTTAAGGAAAAATATATATACCAATGAAATAAAACTAAAAATAAATTTATTTTAATATTTGTTTTCAATTGATATTATTTATCATATCTGTTTCAACCACAAAGCTATTTTTATTTCGTGCTAGCTTGATTCTTCTAGATAAAACTTATAGTGCAAACATCATAGATCGATCCCTAAGTAGTATTACATTTGTTGTGCACTTGCATAAAAACTTTCATGGTAAAACTCTGAGCACATCAGTCTCTAAACTAATTCAAAATTTATAATTTAAATATGTGAATAGTAAGAATATCGAAAATGAAAACTGAAACCAAACTTATCGTCTTATGAAAACTCAACAGTTAAGCATGTTTAACTGGGAGCAATTTCAGAATGTGTGGCCTACTAAAAAATAATTTTTAGTATAGTGTGAGTAAGAACAAACATGGGAAAATATATTTTAGTGATTTGCAGGACTACTGAAAAAATCTTTTAAACATCATAAATTAACGCATCGACCATGAGACGAAGATGGAGCCTATGAGCTGAGAGAGGCCTCAGGGACTCACAGAGGGTGATTTTATGCTGCTAAGTAGTGATATAAGAGCCAAAGCAAGATACATATGCACTCATGTGGGATTACACCATCGTCGGGGGGGGGGGGGGGGTTACAATGTTATTGGGTTGCATTGAGAACATTGCGCTCTGTGATTTGGAAGATGATTGTAATATATAGAGTTATGGTAATCATGATGGTTCACGAAGAGATCTAAATAATTTTGTTTTGTCTATGAATAACATCAATGTGAAAAAATCTCTATACTCAAGCATGTTTTCAGTAACATGCGAGTGAGGATAATGAATGAGGAAAATTTTCATGGTGATCGCAGTGACTGTTAACAAATTTTTAAAACATTCCAGAGTATCGTTCAGGCCGTGGAACAAGAGAATATATCACAAACCGAGAGAGGATTTGGGGGCCCAAATTTTGATTATATTTTATCCATATTAATATTCTTTTATAAAAATAAAATACAACATTGATTTATTAACATTTGTTCATAGATGTTTGGTTAATAACTTTCGAATATTTGTTTTTCCTGACATATATTATAGGTTAGAATTTTTATTTTTTATAAAATAATATCAAGTTTTTAATTTGAAAATATGAAGATATTAAAAAAAAAATCATGAAAAAGTTGTTTGGTGCATGAAAATTTTCTACAACACTATACATATATATAGAGAAAATTTTAAATAGACAACTATTAACATATTAAGATTGTGTTCGTATATTTGATAATTCTCACATATGTATTACTAAACGAATAGACTAATAAATATAACACATAGCATTGGTAAATCAAATATCTCATATTTGATGATCTTTAGTTGGGTTTCATTATTTATTCATTTTCTAAAATAAAAACTTGAATATAAGTTAATGAGATTATTGTTACCATCGTAAAGTACCAATTAATAAATTATAATAATAATTATATTTTTCTGACTATTTGAAAATATAAAGTATTATTTGAAAGAAAATAATTTCTCTAACATCCATTGATAATACAAAAAATGTTTATTATAACATTTCTCTCATGTAATATAAGTGAAAACACATATAAATATGAGTTTATGGAAGAGGCTAGTCAGAGTGGTCAATTTACTAATCCATTCATGAGGCTCTTATATACCTTCTTACGGAAGGTATGGTTCATGTTAGGGTTACACAAGGATCAAAACAATAAAATTAAAAGAGTTTTTTACAACGGATTACTAAAAAAGAAAATTTCCTTTTAACTATTTAAATGGTTTTGATCCTTCCGTAAGCTTAAGTCATAATATTAATATCTACATTGTAATCACTACACAACAGAAAAGAATTATATGATTTGTTGTTGTTTTATATTATGATGTAGATTTATAGTGATTTGTCGTCCAAGTCTAATTTTTTTAATTTGTTTTGGCCCAACGTAGGAGGTAAGAATACATGCTTCTGGCGGAAACACGAGGATTTGGGTCTGGCGGAAACTGTTAAAACTCAGAGACCAAGCGTACCCTTACTTATGGTATGAAATAAGAGATGGCAATTCTGTGTTTTTCTGGTATGACGATTGGTTGGAGGAGGGCAAATTGATAGGTGTAACAGGAGAAGGGGGGACATAAAGCTTTGGTATTCCAAGGAATGCAAAGGTGGCAGACGCAACAAATGGTACGACATGGACATTCTGAGGGAGTTGAGGAAGGCATTTTAAAGAACTCTATGATAAGATTCTCACTAAGAACCCATGAAACAACCCATCCCGGACTCTAAGTCCGAGAGGCTGTTTCCACTCGAAAACCGTAAGTGTTTTCGAGCCAATCAGTCCATTTTTGTAAGGTCTATTCTTTAATCGAGGTTCATTAACTTAGTCATTCTGAGATTCATAAATAATAGAGTCGATATGTAAGAGATAGACAAACAACTGAATTTTTATTTATATAACAAAGGATTCGATACAACTTTTAGAGTTTGCACTATAGGCTAATACAAGTGTTCGATCCTAGTCTATCCAGTCTAATACGCCACCCATCCTTCCTAGCCCTTGTCTCGCGCACCTAAGCCAAGTCATTCCCACGATCACCATCCTTTCCTGAAATCAAAGAGGTGTAAGTAATCTTATATTTACTTAGTGAATGCGGATATTCGCCTATGACTATATGATCCTATTCCTTAATATATTCCATAGAATCCCTTATCATCCGAATCTATCCCGAGACTTAGAATAATCGCATAGGCTTTAGTCGAGCCTTGGTGGATTCTATCCGATCCCTAAGTCACCTGCCAAACCGTGCACAAACCAATCCCGAATATATTTGTTTCGTTCCAAGCCAAATCGCGACTAGTTGCCATTAGCCATAACCGTTTGCCAATAACTACGACTATTCTGCGAATAGCCGAGACTAATGGAAACGGTTACGACCGTCCGTGACTGGCCGATTGGCCGTAGTCACGCGTGTATGAACCCGATCGGCTACTATCGATCTATCTACGATTGGTTAAGCCGAAATGTGAATAATGCCGAATAACCGTCCAACCAATCCATAACTGCCTCGGCGAACCGAAAGTTGTGGATTCATTGTCTAGGTTATGACCATAGCACTCACCTTTGCCGTTCGATCCGGTGTATTGACAGGTTTTTTCCCGTTCCTTAGTTGCAGAAGGATCCATCCCGATTCGATCCTCTCGGCCAACTATTCTTCCGAAATTGTTCCACGCGATCCGAACGATTCCCGAACCCGCTCGACTATTCCCGAACAACGTCCGGCGATCTCTTCTCCTTCCTTGAATAGTTGCCTTTTTCTCTCGGCTATCTCTGTATTTTCTCTGGAAATTTCTCTTGAATGCGTTCTGGGCGAAGAAAATCGCCTAAGTATCGTTTATATATGATATGTGGCCATAGACTTCCCATAACCGCTTTATTAAACGAATGGTTGCCACGTCCCTTCGCTTAATAACTTCTCCAAACCGTCTCGCACACTTGGCACGTGTATAGCCGAGCCTTATCCGATTATCAGCCTTCCAACTGGCCAGCTTGTCAAGTGAATGATCCACCTAGCTTACTACCTGGCTAGTCAGCCCGACAGTTCACCGGCTGGCCCAACTGCGGAACACTTGGTCCAGCTGAGTTGAGCTCACGTCCAGCTGCCCCAACTGCCGATCACTCTGTCTGAGTTAAGCTACCATCCAGCTGCCTCAACTGCCGATCACTCTGTCCAGCTGAGTTGAGCTCCTGGCCATCTGATCCAACTGGTTTGGCTCAACCATCCAGCTCGTTCCAGCTCATTTGAGCTTCCCGAGCTAATTCTTCTCTTTTTTCTGACCTTTCTTAATCTTTCTCTCCTTTATCCCGGCTAAGTCCTTTCCATCCGACTTAACCCACACTTCGGACCATGGAACGGTTTTAACTTGGTCTTTATCCAACTAGTTTTCTTCCCATTCCCGACCATGGTCCATCCCGGCGATCCTAGCGAGGATCGGGGATGTTACAAGTCTCCCCCCCCCCCCCTTGAAAGGGATTCGTCCTCGAATCTGAGTCGACTTGTTTATCCTTGTTTAACTTTAAGTCTAAATTTTCTTCTCTGGCTGTTCTTGGCCGTGACTCAAGTGTTGCCAATTTGCCTAACACTTCTGGTTGAACCTCTTGGAAAAAGCCATTTCCTTGCGAGATTTCCTCGAACCACTTGGGAAACTCAGCCTTAATTCTGTTTTCGGTTTCCCAAGCTGCTTCTTCCAAGCCATTGCATTCCCATACAACCTTGATCAATTTGATCACTTTCCTTCTTGTTAACCTTTTTTCATTGTATCTACAATCCAAACCGGTCTTGCTTCAACGGTTAGATTTTCTTTGAGTTCCGAAGGTAACTCAGGAACAATGACATCTTGGTCAGTTTAACATTTTCGCAGTTGGGATACATGGAAAACGTTGTGAAACGCAACCATTTCAGCCAACAAGTCCAACTTGTACGCGACTGTCCCAACACGTTCGGTGATTACGAACGGACCAAGGTATCTCGGGTCTAGTTTTCCCTTCTTAGATGTTCTTGATCTTCCCTTGAAAGTGATCATTTTTAGATAGACCCAATCGCCAATTCCGAACTCAATGTCTTTCCTACGCTTATCCGCGTAACTCTTCTGTCTGTCTTGAGCCTCTTTCATTTTGATCCGTGAGAATTTAATCTTATCAATGGTGTGTTCAACTATATCCGGCCCAATCACACTTCGTTCGCCTACTTGTGTCCAACATATTGGCGTTCTGCATGGCCGCCCATATAACGCTTCGTATGTCAACATCCCAATGCTGGCTTGATGACTATTGTTGTATGCGAATTCGGCCAAGGGTAAATGTTCTTCCCATGAGCCGCCCCAGTCTAGTACACAAGCCTGTAGCATGTCCTCTAAGGTTTGGATGGTCCGTTCCGATTGACCATTAGTCTGTGGATGGTAAGCCGTGCTCATGTTTATTCTGGTGCCTAAGGCTTTTTGGAAAGCCTTCCAGAAATAGACGTGAACCGGGAATCCCTATCCGAGACTATGCTTACTGGAACACCATGCAACCGGACAATCTCCTCAATATACTTGACTGCGATCACATCAGCTACGTCCGTCTTCTTTATTGCGATGAAGTGGGCCGATTTAGTCAGCCTATCGGCTACCACCCAAACAGCGTCCTTCTTTGTCCTTGTCCTCGGCAAGCCAGTCACGAAATCCATCGTAACATTATCCCATTTCCATTCCGGAATGGGCAAACTTTGCAACAGTCCACTTGGAACTTGATGCTCGGCTTTGACTAGCTGTCACGTTGGACATTTCGAAACCCAATCGGCTACATCCCGTTTCATTCCGACCCAATGATAGTACCGTTTTAGATCGTGGTACATCTTACTCATCCTCGAATGAATTGAGAACTTGGACCTATGTGCCTCTTTTAGAATCTCATCCTTGAGTTCTTTCACGTTCGGCACACTGACCCGACCATTGACTATGATCGTTCCATTGTTAGAAATCTGGTACTCGGCTTTATCATTCTGAGCCACCTTAATTAGATTCTCATCTTGTCCTTGAGCAATTCGAATCTTAGTAAGCAAGTCGGCCTGGTCAGCCGCACTTAAACCCAACGGCTCTAGCTCATTAGACAAAGCATTTAAATGCAGTGTCCTAATTATATTCACCAATACTTCGGCATCCTTTCCTGCAGCCACATCTGACCGTCTTCTACTCAAAGCATATGCGACCAAATTTACTTTTCCCGGATGATAGGCAATATCTAGGTCGTAGTCAGCCACGAATTCCATCCACCTCCTTTGCCTCAAGTTTAATTCTGGCTGAGTAAAGATATACTTCAAACTCTTGTGGTCAGTGAAAATTTGCACTTTAGCCCCATAAAGATAAGACCGCCATATCTTAAGTGCAAAAACCACCGCAACCATCTCTAAATCGTGGGTTGGATAATTCCCTTCATGCTTTCGCAATTGCCTTGAAGCGTAGGCTATTACTTTGCTCTTCTGCATCAAAACACAGCCAAGCCCGGATATAGACGCATCTGTATAGACCACATATGGTTCATCCATTTCTGGCAAGGCTAGGACTGGTGCACTTATGAGCATGTTTTTCAACCCGGAGAAACTCTTCTCACATTCCTCCGACCATGCAAACTTTATATCCTTCGCAGTTAACTTAGTCATGGCTTGCGCCATGCTAGCAAAACCCTTCACGAACTTTCTGTAGTAACCAGCCAATCCGAGGAAACTCCTTACCTCGGTGGCATTCCTTGGCCGTGGCCATTCCTTAATGGACTTAATCTTTTCTGGATCCACCGAGACACCCATATCCGACCCAATGTGTCCCAAGAATCCAATCCGTCTCTGCCAAAAGCTACACTTGCTTAGCTCTGCATAGAATTTCTGTTCCCTTAGCTGTTCTAGAACCGTCCTCAAATGGCTGTGATGGGTTTCACGATCTTTTGAATAAACGAGTATGTCATCTATGAAGATGATCACAAACTCGTCCAAACAATCACGAAAAATCCCATTCATCATTTTCATGAATGCCGCTGGGGCATTAGTAAGGCCGAAAGGCATAACCACAAATTCATAGTGGCCATGCCTTGTCTTAAACGCTGTCTTCCTGACATCCGTGGGTTCTATCGGAATTTGATGATATCCCGAAGCCAAGTCGATCTTGGAAAACCAAGTCGCTACCTTAAGTTGATCCAGCAACTCATCTATCCGTGGTAAAGGGTACTTGTTCTTGACTGTGACACGGTTTAATCCCCTATAATCGATGCATAGCCGAAAGCTACCATCCTCTTTCTTCACGAATAGTACCGGTGCAACCCATGGCAAACTACTTGGCCTAATGAAACCCTTTTCTAGCAACTCCTCCAATTGCTTCTTTAGCTCAGCTATTTTGGCTGGAGCCATCTGGTAGGGTGCTTTAGAGAGTGGGGCTGTTCCTGGTTCAAGCTCTATCGTGAACGGATCGGACATATCTGGGGGCAAACACATTAAGGACTTGAAAACATCCGCGAAGTCACTTACCACCGGAATGTCTTTTATCTCTGCACTCTTTCCGACTTCCATGGTTGTGATGGTGGCCAAGTAGGCTTCGCAATCCTTCTCGAGCATCCGTTCTGCTTGGATTGCCGATACCACTAAACTTCCCGAAATTGGCCGAATTCCTTAGAATTCCAACTTCATTCCTTCCCTTTCAAACCGTACCCGTCCACGGTGACAGTCTAAGGTTGCCTTGTATTTTCCCAGCCAATCCATTCCCAAGATCACCTCGTGACTCTTGAGCTGGACAATGACTAAATCCACCGACATTTCCACTCCACCAATACTTACTGAAATGTCACAAACCATTCCTAGCGAGGACATTGTAACGGCCCGAGCCCGCCATGTTATAAGGGGGCCCTGTTTGTATCGAGGGAAAATAAGTGACTAGGTTCAGATCAAGAGAATGATCGTGAACAAGTTAAAGGGATGGCTTAGTCAAGGCCAAAACATGGGCCAACTGACTTAACCGGGTGAATTAAGATGGATTAGTCAAGCCGGACGGACGTAGTCGAGCTGGATGAGCTGAAGTAGCTGACTACTAGCTGATCAGCTGACTACTAGCTGAACCAGCTGACTACTAGCTGAACCAGCTGACTACTAGCTGAACCAGCTGACTACTAGCTGAACCAGCTGACTACTAGCTGAACCAGCTGAACTAGCTGGACCAGCTGACGGACAGCTCAACCTAGCTCAATAAGCTGGCCGAGTACTGACCCAGCTGGGCGGACTGACCAGTTAGGTACCAAGCTAGGTGTGACTGAGTTAGCTTTAGGTCAGCTGTTGGCTAGCAGTCCTCGACCAAAGGTGGATAAGGTCGGATAACTACCCATTATCCAAGGGGTGCGATCTAAGCCGTTGAAATAATCAATGGTCAAGATTGGGGTACAAAGGATGGGCGGTTTTGAGACAAAGAAACCAACCTATTCCTTATAAAAGAAGGGGAGTTTCGTGAAAAATACATGCTCTCACGCCTAAGGCATAATATCCACAAAATAGCGGAGAGAAAAGGGAACGTTCGGATTCCAGTCGAGTCGCCGTTGGACATAACCGACCGTGTTCGGACGATAGTCTACGGCAAGGCGATTCCAGTCGGGGCGTCGGCGGAACCAGTCAACTAATACGTGGATATGATCGGGCAATGTGTGGATATCACCAACAGGAATCGAATATAATTATGGCGATGAATGCTAGTCGGATCATTGATGGAGTCAGTCGACCGGATCGGAGGATTGTCCATGGTGACGTGATTCTAGTCAAAGGCCGATAGAACTAGTCGGGCGAATCGTGATTACGTTTGGGAGCAACGCGAATATAGTCGGAATAATCGTGACTACGATCAGAAGATGCGAGACAACGATCGGGGAAGTACGACTACGATCAGGAGGATCTTGACTATGTTCGTGAGGCTCACGACTATAATCGGGGGATCATGACTACGGTCGGGAGCTGCGTAGTTATTATCGTGAAAACAAGACTATGACCGTGAGAAATCATGAGTAGTCACGTCGGATGGATTCTAGTCAGAACATCGGTAGAATAGGTCGGCTGGTTCGGAGGATAGACCACGGCGAGGCGAACCTAGCCAAGCGCCGATAGAGTCAGTCGTGAAGAACGCGGATACGTTCGAGGGAAATGCAGACACGTTCTAGGGAAGGGCGACTACCATCGAGATGATCACGACTACGGTCGGGATGATCGCGGCTACGAACGAGAGGATCACGACTACGGTCAGGAGGATCGCAACTACGATCGAGTTGATCATGACTATGATCGGAGGTATCATGGATACGTTAAGGCAATCATGAGAAACCGGTACTATTCGTGGTGGTTAGGATTCTAGTCGAGTCAATGATAGAATCAGTCAACCGAATCGGAGGATTGACCACGGTTACGTGATTCTAGTCAAGTGCCGACGGGACCAGCCGACTTGGTTCGTGAATGGTCGCGACTATTGGCGAATGGTCACGACAGTTGGTCGAATGATCACGACTGTAGGATGAACAGTTGCGATTGTTGGATTCTAGCCGAGGAGCTGGCGGAACCAATCGGATAGATCGTACACTGGAGCTACTATAGCGAATCGCTACCGACCATGATCCGGGAACAAGGATCAATGGTGCAATGCGAGAAGAGTTTAGTTGGATAGTCGGGTATATGATCCTGAAGGGATCATAACTCGGGGAATTTGGTCAAAAGATTTATTGACCGGGATAAAGGATGGCTCAGATCGAGAGAGATCTTGTAGCATCCGGGAAACTCCAGGACGTGGTGTGACTAGACCGTAAGGGAAATGGACATGGTCGAACGGGCGATCCTAAGTGGACGACCCTAGTCGAGCCATAGGGCTAGACAAGCATCTCCGTTCTAAACAAAGTCATGTGAGAATGGTTGGTTGAATGACTAAGTAAGGATCGGAGATGGATGAATAGCAAAGTAAGTCAACAGTACAACTGTGGGGAGCTGGTACAAGATTAAGCAGGATCCAGTAAAGGGCGTGTCTGAATAGATTCACAGCAACACTGGATTGGCTAGGACACGAGTCAAGGGGCAACTGAACTGCGTGGATATGGCTAAGGTATGTCTAGACTATTACTGGAACAGAATTGCTAGGGTGTTGACTAGATTGTAGCTGGATGTTTTCACTAGGTTGGACACTAGCCATGTTCTAGGTAGAATGGTCTAGGGGAATGGAATGATTGATGTATAGGAATGCATCACTTGAACCTAGTCAAAGATCGATCTACAAGCTGAACGGTAATCAAGAGATTGCCGAAGGCGAGAGATGATTAGATCGGCAAGTGCTTGGTTAGAGCTAAACTAAGGGAAAGTATGGATTTAAATTATTAAGGGATTTCTGCTGCTTAAGATAGTCTAGCGATCAAACCTCGAAGAGGAGATTTTGCTATGAACCGGTCTTAACAAGGTTTTTCGGCCGGGAACGTGGCACGAGCTGAGACACTCGTACCACGGCCTAGGATGGTCGGGTCGGGTTATTTCAGACATGGCCTGACCGCCAGCAGCATTGACTTATGCCGAAATCATTCCTTGGTCCCTTTAGGAACATTCCCTTTCCAATGATATCCGGGGTCACAAAACTATGTGTTGCCTCGGAATCAAACAAGGTGTGTGTCGCAACACCATCGATATCCAAAGTCCCTACACATTTGCCTAGAATGCTAAGTCCCTACCCTTTAATCCGATGCAATGCAATGTTTGTATTGACTATGATAGGTTTAGTGATGTACGAGTGATCGCGCTGAAGTTACCGGCCTCACCAGTTTCCTTTGACAGTTCATAATCTCGCGGTGCCACGGCTGGCCTCTTGCCTTCTGCTGACTGGTTACTTCTTCCACTTCCCTTTGAGTCCATTTGCCTTTCCACTTGCAGCTTCGGGCATTCTCTCTTGAAATGTCCATCCTTTCCACAGTGGTAGCAAGTCCTTTCCTCGTCACTAGTCACTTTCCCTTGATCCATTCACGAACAGTTTTGGATCCCATGGTCTCGACTGCACCTAGCACATGCTCCCATTGCCTTCCAGCAATCACTGTCGTGCCTTTTCCCGCAAGTTGCGCATTCACCGCGCCTTACAATAGACTTAAGTCGATCATCTGTCGGATCCCGCTTCCTTTTTTTATCACCCGACCTATCGGTCGCATTTGGCCGAGATAAAGGCCTAGCCTGGTTCTTCTCCGCGAGGTTGGACTCGACCATCGCAGCCCTTTCAACCAATTCTGAAACAGTGCCGAAGGTGCGGACCGAGCAGTGAGTTTGCAGTTCCACCCTTAGGCCACGGAGGAACCGACAAACCTGAACCGACTCCTCCTCAAGTTCTCTTCCCACAAAGCACCTGAGACGGTTGAATTCCTCCTCATATTCCCGAACCGATTTTCGGCCCTGAACCAGGTCGAGGAAATTACTCTCAAGTCTATCCCATGCCTCAGATGGAAAGAACTTCCGGTTGAACTCGGTCTCAAATTCCCCGAAAGTCGCAATGCGCCCACCAGTGCGCTTATCAACCGCGAGCCACCAGTTATGTGCGTCACCTTCCAGAAAGTGAACCGCAATATCCTTCTTGTAATCATCTGGGCAGCGTGTGGAACTAAAGTTCCTTACCAGCCGACTCCTCCATTCATCCGCCTCAATCGGATCAGAACTGCCCTTTAAATGCCTTGTTCCGAGCTGTGAGATATGTTCCAATAGACTTAGGTATCCACCTTTCGAGTAGTTCTAGCCAGTGGTGGGTCGATATCAATAACATCAGCCAGATTTCCCACACGCTCGACTACTACAGGAACTGTTGCGCGAATCCTTGTCGACTGCCCCACAGTCGGATTCTCGGCTGGCGTGATACTCTGAGTCAAGCCGCCAGTTGGGTCATGACCGTTTTCAGCGCCACCCACATTTCCCTTGCCGAAGGCATGACGGTCTGGTCATTCTCACCAGCCGCGTTAACATCATCCCCCAAGTCCGGGTCTGATTGCCGAGCCACGTTCGATGACTCAGCCGCTTCCTCCCGATTCTCATTACCACGGAAATTTCCAACAAGAACCTGAGTCTCGGCTTGCGTGGTCATGATCACAGGCGTTGTTCCGATTTGCCCAGTCACAGGATCGACTGGGTTAGCAACGCCTTGGTTCACTCCATCGACTGCAGCCACACTCTGATATGTCAGTGCTTTGTCCTTCTTGCTTTTCTCCGATTTGCTTTTTCCCGCCTGAGATTTAAACATGTTAGCATTACCTAATCATACAAAAATCCCAGCGAGACTAAGTAAAACCCAAAAAATTCCTAGCGCGAGACATTATAGCCGGATGAGTGGCATTCCCAAATCCAACACGTGACTATCCTAGGAGCAAGCATGCTCTGATACCAACTTGAAACAACCCATCCCGTACTCTAAGTCTGAGAGGCTATTTCCACTCGAAAATCGTAAGAGTTTCCGATCCAATCATTCCATTTTTAAGGTCTATTCTTTAAACGAGGTTCATTAACTTAGTCATTCTGAGATTCATAAATAATAGAGTCGATATGCAAGAGATAGACAAACAATTGGATTTTTATTTATATAACAAAGGATTCGATACAATTTTAGAGTTTGCACTATAGGCTATTACAAGTGTTCGATCCTAGTCTATCCAGTCTAATACGCCACCCATCCTTCCTAGTCCTTGTCTCGCGCGCCTAAGCCAAGTCTTTCCCACGATCACCATCCTTTCCTGAAATTAAAGAGGCGTAAGTAATCTTATATTTACTTAGTGAATGCGGATATTCGCCTATCAATGACTATATGATCCCATTCCTTAACATATTCCATAGAATCTCTTATCATCTGAATCTATCCCGAAACTTAGAATAATCGCATAGGCTTTAGCCGAGCCTTGGTGGATTCTATCTGATCCCCAAGTCACCCGCCAAACCGTGCGCAAACCAATCCCGGATATATCTGTTTCGTTCAAAGCCAAATCGCGACTAGTTGCCATTAGCCATAACTGTTTGCCAATAACCATAACTATTCTGCGAATAGCCGAGACTAGTGGAAACGGTTACGACCGGCCATGACTGGCCGATTGGCCGTACTCACGCGTGTATGAACCCGATCGACTACGATCGATCTATCTACGATTGGTTAAGCAGAAATGCGAATAATAACCACGTAGTTAGAGTTTTGGCCGAATAACCGTCCAACCAATCCATAACTGCCTCAGCGAACCGATAGTCGTGGATTCATTGTCTAGGTTATGACCATAGCACTCACCTTTGCCGTTCGTTCCGGCGTATTGACGAGTAAAGTCGATGATTGGAGAGATAATTATTTCTTCGTTTACATTGACGAACACTCAATGGAAAACACCAGCATCTTCGTTGAGAGTCGTTGGAAAATTGAGCTCGGTAGATTTTTAGTTTGCTAGTGTCATTTTGATTTGTTCGTCACGGTTAGTAATCAAATTTCCTTTTTGTTTCTTTCTGCAGGTCGGTTCGATCCATCTGGTCCGCTTCTCGACGATTTCGAAATAAGCGTAGAAGCATTTTCCACAGTCAGTGATATATCATGGTTTTTACCCATTTTTAGACCATGATATAAGTGATTTTATAGAGTCCTTTTGGCTATTTTCGAGTCTATATAGAGTCTTTACAGGTTCAGGTACAATTGGAAATAAATTGGAGATTTGGATACATTATGGAGCTTAATGGAATGAAGTCACGAATTGCAACATGATGAGTGTCGATCGACACCATCTGTGTCGATCGACACCAGGTTTTCCAATTTCCAGAATCGAGAAGTTTCCATATTTTGAAGAAAAGGAAATCTTCAAGACTTTTCCTAATCCTCCAAGGAATTGAAGATCCGAACCTAGGCCTATAAATATAGTTTTTCAGCCATTGTTTAGGCATTATCTCATACTTTAAGAATCATAGAAGTTTAGGGTTTTTGGAGAGAAAAATCAGACTCCTTTAAACCTGATTTGGAACTCTTTTATTTTCTTCTATTGATTTCTTTTATGCTTTCTATTCAAATTATGATTTTTGTTTCATTAATCATGTCTGAGTAGTTTGCTTGTTAGGTTTAGGGTTTTTCAAAGGTGATTAATGAATTGTTAGGTCGAATTAAATTGTTAGGATAAAATCATTAGAGTTCTTCATCTGGATTTATGTTTAATGCTTATTCTAGCTTCGCGACCTAGAATCTGATCTTAGGTTGATTAATAGATGCGAGAGTATTATTAATTGCCTGAACTAATGTTAGATGAGCAAAATACCTATTCGCAAAGAGATTTGGTTTAGGATTTTGTGAACAATCGAACCTGATATTAATGCTTGTCTGAATTGTTTGAATTTGCAAAGAGATTTGGAATTCTAGGATTTAGGCATAGATAATCTTCGCAGCGAGAGTTGGTTGATTTTATAATTGTGTTTCGAGTTCAAGAACAGTTCTTCATAATTCCTAACATCCTGTCTAGACCTGCAATTTAGATCACCTGAGAATTTCCCTGAACCTAGCGTTTCGTTTCCTGAATTTACACAAGTTTTAATTGCCTTCTGTCTTTTAGTTTCACATTCTCACTTAGCTTAATTCGAACTTAGAAATTTGCTGTGTGACTATCCCTTCTCTGTGGATTCGATCCCTAAGTACTACAACTGATCTCTTAATTTGAGAGAGTTGCTTTAGGGTAAATTTGAGAGCATATCAAATTTTGGCGCCGTTGCCGGGGAAGGAGATTAGTTGCCTACAGATTTCTAGTATTAGAATTTTGTCTAGGTTTTTATTTTTTGTTTTTGTTACTAATTTAGTTTCTTATCTTTGGTTTCAGGTGCATGCCCAGCACCAGAACTAACAAGGAAGAGGAACTAATCCCATTGAACCAGGAGCTCGGTCATCTCGAACGCACAAACCGAGCATCTGCACGAGCGTCGATCGACACAAAGAGCGTCGATCGACACCTTACCTCAGCGTCGATCGACACCTCTAGCATCGATCGACACCCTACGCGGACAGAGATGGCTGATCTTATGGTTGTGGTGCGCGACGCGGAAGGCAACCTGTTCGACCTTCAGGGCAATAGAAGGAATGCCCAAGGTCAAAGACTTGATGAGGCTGGCGCCGTCATCGTCGAACAAGATGTGCTCGATGGTGTCGATCGACACAACCTTGGTGTCGATCGACACCGTGCACATGCAGACGCTGGACGTGAAAGAACACTTGGCGAGTACAACCGCCCAGACCAGTTCTATGCTAATAGAGCTGCGATCCGTCATCCTGCATTCCAAAGGAATGACTTCGAGCTGAAGCCTGCCTACTTCCAGCTCGTAGCTCAGAATCCTTTCCATGGTCTTCCCAACGAGCACCCCATGGATCATATCGAGAGATTCGAGGACTTGGCTTCAAGCATTAAGGCCAATGGAGTTACATATGATTATCTCTTCTGCAAGCTTTTCCCTTACTAGCTTGCTGGAGATGCATCATACTGGCTGAAGCAATTGCCACCAGGATCTTTGACCACATGGGAAGACATAAAGAATGCATTCTTATGCAATTTCTTTGATGACGCGAGATCAGAAGAGCTGAGGACGAAGATCACTACATTCTCCCAAGGACCCACTGAAGCATTCAAAACTTCTTGGGTGAGATTCAGATCTTACCAGAGGGATTGCCCACACCATGGTTTCAGCGAGCCGCAACTCATCGGAATCTTCTATCGCGGGATTGATTGGAGGTACCAGATGGCTTTAGACGATGCAAGCAATGGCAACTTTAACACCAGATGCCCAGAAGACGCAGTGGTGCTTATAGAGAATTTGGCCTCTAGTAACAGCACCAAGAACGCAGACTTCGAAAGAAGACAACACGCTGGAGTGAATGGAGGAAGCCAAATTGCTGAAGTCAACAGGAAGCTGGGCAACGTACACAATCTCTTGGTGAACAAGAAGCAAGTCCATTATGCAGAAGTGGAGAATTTTGAGCCTGAGAAAGAAGAAGTTAACTATATCAATGGAGCTGGTTTTCAAGGACAGCGATTCAGCAATCAGCAAGGCTATGCTTCTTCTTACCAGAAGCCATTCCAGACAAGCAACTTCCAAAGGACTTATGGTTCTCCTTCTTATCAGAAGCCTCCTGCACATGACAATAAGATGGAATCCATGCTAGAGTAACTTCTGGAAGGTCAACAGAAGATGACTGTGGACTTCAATGGGAAGATTGATGCATTGTACACGGATCTGAATGGAAAAATAGAGAGCTTGGCCTCTCATGTGAAGAAGCTAGATGTTCAAGTTCCCCAAACTGCAGGATCTATAAACAGGCAAGAAGGATTTCTTCCAGGGAAGACTGATACAAATCCGAGACACCATGTGAATGCCATCACGATTCAGGGTGAAAGAAGCTTTCCACTAGTGCAGAAAATGGGTCTTAGAACTGAAGAATTCGAGGAGCCTAAGGATGTAGAAGATGCTGTGGAGCCAGTGTCGATCGACACTAACCTGTGTCGATCGACACCCGAGGAGATCCACGACAAATCGAGCAAACTCGACACGACGAGCTCGACACCAGAGTGAGTAGCGATCGACACTACTAGTGTCGATCGACACCCTGTCCAGACATCGCCAAACATGCCTGAAGCTTCAACAATTGTAGAGGAAAGAGTGTACAAGCCCAAGATACCTTATCCCTTACCTCCCAGAAGATCTAAACAAGAGAGAGAGGAAGCTAGATGCAAGGAGATGATGAGTAAGCTGATGGTTGAGCTACCCTTAGGTGATGCAGTCCAACTTTCACCTGCATTAAGAAGCTATGTCAATTGAATGGTAGTCAATGGTATAAGTCCTGAGGAAGGTGCATTGCTTACCAGAGACATGAATGCAATTCTCTTGAACATAGTTCCAAGGAAGAAGAAGAAGGTGAGGGTTTCTGAACAAGTCAGTGTTGTGATTCAGAGGAGGATTCCAGAGAAGTCTGGGAACTTTGTGCTAGACTGCTCAATCTCAACAGGAAGGTTTCCTCGTTCTCTCTGCGATCTAGGTTCAAGTATCAACTTGATACCATACTCAGTTGCTGTTAGATTTGGAATGACTGATTTCAAGCCAACCAGGATCTCACTTGTCCTAGCTGATCGATCTAAGAGAATCCCAGAAGGTGTTCTAGAAGATGTTCCCTTGAAGATTGAAGGCTGCATGATTCCCACAGACTTTGTGGTTTTGAAGTATGATGAAGAACCTGCAGATCCTCTTATTTTGGGAAGATCATTCTTGGCTTCAGCGGGTGCCATTATTGATGTGAGGAAAGGGAAAATAGAGCTTGATTTGGGTGATGTTGTCATGAACTTTGACATGGACAAGTTAAGAGGACCTTCCACCATTAATGGCCAATCTTTTTCAGTAGAGATGTCCGTAGATAAAGGTCCAATCATGGAAGATTCGGATGACGTTACTGCTGGGTATGTCTAGGAGCTTGATACTAAAGAGCAAGAGGACAAGCTGGTTATTCAAGAGGCATTGGCTGAGAATTCTAAGAAAATTGTGGAGCTTGAAGACTGGGGTGGAAATGATCATCTCTTCAGTACTATGAGCAGAGAAGATGTTCAAATCAATGACAAGCCGATGGAGGAAGACGTTTTCATCATGGAAGCAAGGATTGCAGAGCTGAATTACAAAAAAAGTGCAGAGATTCGAGCTGCAACCTCAGTGTCGATCGACACCTCAAGCATCGATCGACACCCTCCGGGAAGCAAACCACGAGCCACTAAAGCAAGTTCATCAACTGATGTCAAACAGAAGCCTCCACATCCTTCTGCCCAGAAACCTCGAAGTAAGCAAAGGTACGCACACCCTGGACTCAATTCCAAACCTCCTGATCATCTCAATAAGAATTTAAAAAGTTCAAAAGCTGTTGCACACTTATGCAAGCCACGAGATTCTCGTAGAAGGCTTGGTGTTTCTTTTGATGATGCTGCAGGAAAACGAAGTGTCCCACCCGAAGTCAAGTCCCACCCTGCTGCTATTCCTCAATTCCTTGGTCGCTCTCATGCACATAATGCTTATACACCACCTTGGATGAGAAGACATTCGTCTGGGAAGCATTCGATGCCACCCTCTGATCCACCAGACGTCTGAACCCCTACACAGTCAAGCTAATGACTGAAAACGAGCGCTGAGTGGGAGGCAACCCACTGTTAGGTACGTTTTTATTTTTATTTTGTTTTGGTTTTACTAATTCCTAGTTTCAGTCAGTTGAAAAAGGCGACATTGGATTCGACTTAGACCAGTGTCGATCGACACCACATAGTGTCGATCGACACCACGCGCAAACGAAGGTAAGTCTTCTATTTGGTCTTTTATGTTGTTTCTAATCTTTCTTTTAGCCAACTTCGGGCTTGATAACACTGGGGACAATGTTGTTTAAGTCTGGGGGAGGTGATTACTGACTTTGTGTTTTGTTTTGAGAGTCAA
>JAHZTW010000001.1:148639540-148653873 GCA_020283515.1 Alliaria petiolata | reverse complement strand
AGGGGCAATCTTGTAATTCTTCAAAGCTTGAGTGATTTCCTTTTTCTGATGGAATTGGGAAACTTTGGCCGTCCTTCCTTGGTGTCGATCGACACAGATGGTGTCGATCGACACCCTGTGCGTAATTCCACTCTTCTGACTTCATCACTTCGCAGCTTCTTGCAGAATGCTCCAAAAAGCTTCAGAATCTCCAATTATGCTCCAAACGTAGTCCCACCTATAAAGACTCAGAAAGGACTCGAAAACTAACAAAAGACTCTATAAAAACACTTATATCATGGTCTAAAAATGGGTAAAAACCAAGATATATCAGCTCTCCTCGGGGTCGTCCGATGCGACCATAGAACTCCTTTCAGTTCGTCAGCTCATCTACCCTTCTTGGCGTCGAGGCGCTTTTTCAATCCGTCGAGTATAGTCTTGTTTGCCGCCTCAGCTTGCCCATTGCCTTGTGGGTACCGCGGTGTCGACTTGCTTAGTGTGATCTTCCATTTTTGCAAAAGGATTCGAAACGTGTTGAGATGAATTGCGAACCGTTGTCTGTCACGATTTCGTACGGGACTCCGTGCCGGCAGATGATATTTTTTCAGACGAAGTTCTCGACCTGAACATCTTTGATGTTGGCGAAAGAATCTGCTTCGACCCATTTCGAGAAGTAATCCGTCAGAACTAGCAGAAATCTCTTCTGCTTGGAGCGATGCAGCGGGCCGACGATGTCCATTGACCATCGCATGAATGGATAAGGAGACGAGATCGAGGACAGCAGCTCGGTAGGCTGTTGAATCGTCGGGGCGTGGCGTTGACATTTTTCGCATTTTCGCGAGAAAATTTTGCAATCTTTCACCACGGACGACCATTAATACCCTTGACGTTTTTTCTTTATTGCTAAGGATTTTCCGCCACTATGGTTTCCGCAGGACCCTCCGTGGACTTCCTCCATTACTTTTCGTGCTTCTTTTCCTTCCACGCAAGTCATTAATGGTCCCGATAATCGCCATTTGAAGACTTCTCATTCGAGTAAGGTGTACCGAGCGGCCTGGGCTTTGAGTTTGCGGGCTGCCCACTTGTCCGTGGGGACTTCTCCGTCCATTATGTAAGTTCGAATTGCTCCCATCCATTCTTGGCCGCATTCGTACTCGTTCTGCTGGTCTTCTTTCATCGCAGCCGTCTCTTGTTCGTCGTTGGGCTTCTCGGCGTCCTCGGCGGACTTGATCAGGTTGACGATCTCTGATCTTTCGATGCTGGGTCATTCGATGAATTCTAACGGGATTACTCGTTTGAGGCCGGGGTCGGACGACGAGGCGAGGGCTGCCAACGCGTCGGCTTGAGCGTTTTCGCCGCGGGGAATTCTTGTGAGCTCGAACTCACTAAATCCCTTCGAAAGTTCTTGGACTACGCTCAAGTATGCTTCCATCCTATTGTCTCTTGTCGTGTATTCCCCATTGAATTAGTTTGCAACAAGATGAGAGTCGCAGAAGGCCCGAATTTTCTGAACCTTGATTCCCCGTGCTAGCCTGAGCCCCGCGATTAAAGCTTCGTACTCGGCCTCATTGTTCGAGGCGTGGAAGGCCAGTCTAAAAGATTGTTCCAAGACTTCGCCGGTTGGAGATGTCAAGCGAATTCCGATCCCTGAGCCTTGTTTTGATGACGAGCCGTCTACGTGAAGTATCCACGTGGAGTCTTCGGTCGGCTCATCTGTTTCGTAGATCGGAAGTTCTATCAGGAACTCGGCGAGGACTTGGGATTTGGCGCAGGTTTTGCTCCGGTACTCGATATCGTATTCGCTGAGCTCAATCGCCCATTTGGCTAGTCTTCCGGATTGGCTCGGGCTGTGTAGTATAGCTCGCAGTGGGAAGGACGTCAGGATTACGTTAGAATGTGATTGGAAATATGGTCTTAGCTTCCGTGCTGACATTACCACAGTGAGGGCCATTTTTTTCATTTGCGGATATCTTGTCTCTGCATCTGCCAGTGTCTGACTCACGTAGAAGATTGGACTCTGTTCTCCTCGTTCTTCTCGGACAAGTACTCCGCTGACTGCAGTGTTGGAAACGGTGATGTATAAGTAGAGGGGCTCTCCCTCTACTGGCTTCACGAGCACAGGTGGGGTGACTAGATATTGTTTCAGCTCTTGGAAAGCCGTCTCACATTTTTCTGTCCATTCGAACTTCTTGTTGCCTCGGAGTGTGTCGTAGAAAGCTAGACACTTGTCGGTTGACCTTGAGATAAATCGGTTTAAGGCAGCGACGCGTCCTGTCAGCCGTTGTACTTCTCGTTTGTTTCTGGGCGAGGCCATTTGAATTAACGCGTCGATCTGCTTTGAGTTTGCCTCGATGCCTCGGCTCGTAACCAGATATCCGAGGAACTACCCGGATGTCACCGCGAATCTGCACTTCGCCGGGTTGAGCTTCATGTTGTGGTGTTTAAGCCGTTTGAAGCATTCCGTTAGATGGGTGATGTGGTTGCTTACTTCCAGTGACTTTACTAGTATATCGTCGATGTATACTTCCATCGTCGTTCCCAGTTGGTTAGCAAACATTTTATTGACTAACCGCTGATACGTGGCTCCGGCGTTTTACAATCCGAACGGCATTAGTTTGTAACAGTAGATGCCTCAGTCGGTTATGAACGCAGTTTTTTCTCGGTCGTCGGGGTTCATCAGGATCTGATTATACCCAGAAAAGGCATCCATAAACGAGAGGAGCTTGTTTCCTGCAGTCGCCTCGACGAGGCGATCGATGTGGGGGAAGAGGGAAACTATCCTTCGGACATGCTTTGTTCAGATCAGTGAAATCGATGCATATACGCCATTTTCCGTTCTTCTTTTTTACGATTACCGGGTTCGCAAGCCAGCCTAGGTATTTCGCCTCGGTGATGGATCCGACTTTAAGTAGTCTGTCCACCTCGTCATTTACCGCTTTAGCTCGTTCGGGTCCGAGTTTTCTTCTCTTCTGATTTATTGGTTTGAAAGTTGGGTCTACGTTGAGCTCGTGGCATGTAACGTCGATGTCAATGATACAAGATTTTTTTGTCTTGCAAGCAATTCCTCAATTGCTCATGTCATTGCAATACTTGAGGTTATCAATCCATCTTGGGAGTTTGATGCAAAAGGAATACAAAGTTAAGTCTAAGCTAAGCCAAATTCGAAATTGAGGAGACAAGGAACTAATAAAAGCAAGCTACTAGCTAAAGGAGACACTACAAGACTAATTATATGATCTAAAACCTTAATTATCACTAATCAAGCACTAATCAAACAATTAACTACTAATCAAGATTACTAATTAGCTAAAAATGAAACCTAGGGATGGAATCATTGATTTGGATATTCAAATGGCCAACCTTGCAATCATTTAAGCAATCAAACAAGTTATCTCTATGCCTAGAACACTAATAAAGACTAATCCATGATGTGTGGTACTAATCCCTTTTCTAATCACCTTAATGAACTAATGATGTGTTAGCATTAAAATGATTAGCAAGCATTAAGCATAAGTCTAATTGGCATGATAAACACCCTAGACAACTAATGATGTGTTAGGCTAGGAATGTAAATCTCTTAAAAAAGTGGTTCAAGCATTTCATCAAACACTTGGTGGGTGTGTGAAATGCTTATGATCCAAAATAGCAAAGATTAGCTATTTGGCATTAGGAACACCTTAATAAGAAGAGAGATGAAAGAATCTATCCTAGATTGCAAGATTAAACCATTAGAAAACCCTAAATCTATCCCATCCCTAAGTTCCTAAGAGACTACTCACTAAACATAGCTAAACCAACAAATCTAAGGGATGAAATGCTAGTAAACATAATTAGAGAAGATAAAGATGAAAGATTAGAATAAACAAGATTCAAATTGCATTCAAGTTAAAAGAAATCTCAAAATCTTCTCAAAACCCCAAAGGGGCGTTTTTTCTGTTTATGCCCAAGAGAAGATACATAAAAATTAGGTTTTTAAGTATTTATAGGGAAGGAGGTCAAACCGGGTCAACCCGGAACAAACCGGGTTTTGACCCGGGTAGCAGTCTTGCGGAAATCACCATATCTCCCTAACCACAGCTCGTAATGAGATGAAACCACTTCTAGATGAAAGATGATTCAATTATCTACAACTTTGATGAAGAGCTCGAAGGCTGAATCGGAACGGAAAGTCTTCGTGTGATCTGATTTGTACCCGGAAAAACATCTGTGTTCGGATCGACCAGGCTCGTCGATCCAACTGGTCGATCCGAACCTCTGGTTATCTGGATCGACCACCTTCGTCGATCTAGCTGGTCGATCCGTGCTCCTGGATTTTTGGTTCGAGCAGCTCGTCGATCCAACACGTCGATCCGAACAAAAATCGATGTAACTTTCTAACCACAGGTCCGAATGACTTGATTCCAACGGCGCTAGAAAGCTCACTGGATCCTCTACAATTCTTAAGAAGGCTTCGGAGTCTGAATCTCAGTGCAAGGCCTTCTTTCGGACACATACATTTTCCGCCTCCAAATGCTCGATATGCTTCTAAAAGACTTTTGCTTCTCATTTGGCTGCTTTTCTTCCTCCTCTTGATCATTCATGAGACTCCATATGGTCCTCCAAGCCTCCAAAATACCTAATAAGGACTCAATATGTACAAATATGCAACAACCTAAGCTAACACTCACTAAACTCTAATATGTATGCAAATGGGACTAAAAGTGGCTAAATGAATGCAAAAGTACATTCAAAACTATCTAATATGGATGCTAAAATATGCTAAATTATGAGTCTATCAACTCCCCCAAACTTGCCTTTTTGCTTGTCCTCAAGCAAACAAAGACAAATCTAAGAGAGAGGTTTGAAAGTGGGAGCTCAAATCCAAGATGGTTAACAATAATGATCAACTCAACATCCTAGTTCTTAATTCTAGAATGCATGTGAGTTCCTACTCCAAAAGAGTTAGCCATGCCCATCTCAACATTCAAATGTACCTAAGATTCAATTAAAACAAGCCTCCCTATCAAACCAACTCTTTAACATTCATTAAGTTTGGAACCGTGAATCATGACATTGCAAGGAAAGTAAATTCATTTGGCTTAGGGACTGGGTTTTGAGATAAAAGTGATCTCAATTCATCCGGTTTTGCATTCAAGTGGGGGTGACACTCAAGAAAGATTGAACCATATGCATAAGGCTAAAGGTAAGAAACAAGTGATGCATACAAGCATAGATTTTCATCTACCCAAAATGCTATCAATGATCCTATACCCCTCTCATTCATTTTTTAGCTCACTCAACCCTCTAGAATCTACCCTTTTCTCAAGGCTTTTTGTGCCTTGCTAAACCCTTTGAATCTCAACTACATTTATTCCTTTTAAAGCTCTAAGGGGGAACTTCTTCAACTTATCATTTCAGTGAATGAAGTAATCTATTCTTGTTACTTAGCTCTTCTTTGATCTCTAGGTAGCCTTTATAAATGCACATAAATTTTTTTTTTTTTTTTTTTTTTTGCCTTTTTGGCTCTTTTCATCTCTTTTCCTTTTTTTTTTTAAGACCACCTAGCATTTTTATTTACTTAGAGCTATTCCTTTTCAAACACAAGATTCTCCATTTCAAACTATTCTTCCCCTTATTTTCGCCAAGCCCTTTACTCATCAACTCTTTCTTTCCAAATTTCTTCAGCAAACACCAAATAGTACCTCACTGAACAATCCCCCAATCCTAAGCCTAAAGCTAGCCCCAAGTTGCAAGGCTAGAATCTACATGAAAACCTATACTTGTCGTCCCAAACCTAACACTTTATGCTAGGTTCAATCGAAATAAAGGCCTCACAAACATTCACACAAGAACAATTGGCTTCAAAGGAGATTGGTTATGGTGGGAGTGCTACTTGAGCTAGCAAAAGGGTGGCAAAGTGGATAAGAAAACTCAAGTATTTTAATCCATGAATTCACTTTCAATGCAAGCATGATAATTAAATGTCAAATTTCGGTTTAAGTGATTAGAGTTGGCTATCAATTTCAAGACCCATTTTAACCAAAAACTAGTGACAAATGAGGTGGTCCAAGCATGGTTCTTCCTTACTTTCAAATTTATTCACAAGCATCAAAGAACTACTAACTAGGGTGTTGAATTGATCACAAAAGTTAAAAATCTACAAGGATAGGCTCATCATTGCTCCCAATGCATATGAATGCAATCCTAAATGATAAAAACTCTAGACTCAATCCTACTTATGTGACAAATGCAAATGCAACAAAATGCTGTTTTTTGAAATTTTCGAAATTTTTCTTAGTGAATGCATGAGACTCAAATATGCATAAAAGTAAAAATAAGACTCACAAAACACAATGTCAAATCTCTCAACCTCTCCCCCAAACTTAAATTACACAGTCTCTTGTGTAATAAAAGTCCAAGGGAGACCTCAATCAACAAGACCAAATACAAAAACGAAAATCTAAAGAAAATATATACAAAGGAGGTGGAGTGATACCTTGGAGTTTTGGAGTGTGTGGAGTGGAGTTAGAGGAGGCTTTGGACACTTTTCCTTGGGCAGATTTGACCTTGTACAATGCTCCATGACCTCCAACATCCCTTTTACTAGGATAAACATGAGAATGCCTCTCAAGTGCGCTTGTTTTTAAGTCTCTAGCTCGACATGTTGAAGCTCGCATCACCAGGTTCATACTCATCATAGAACCATCCCCTAAACTCTTGCATCCTAACCTTCTCAAATGGTAACTTCCATGGATCATCAATGCTCTCTTCATTGGTGGAGATTAAACCAAGATACTTGGCAAAGGGTTGTGCCATTGGAGATTCTTCTTCTTCAATGTGACTATCCTTTTTCTCCATCTTGGAAATGAGTTGCACATGTGTGTCCTTCTTGGTTAGGAGCTCTTTCTCAACAATTGAGCTCTCACATGCATTCTCTATGCAATCAACAACCAAAACACCTTCACAAGGATCTTCATATCTTGTCACAAGATTCTCATCAACCATGCATCCAAAAAGTGCTTCAAGTTCTTCTATAGACCCTTCAGCTTCTTGTTGGAGTTCATCATTTATTTGATCTTTATCCTCTTCTTCCTCATTCCATTGGGTAATGTTGGTGTTGATGGACTCCACATGTGATGTTGCAACAACTCTTGAACATGGAGTAGGAGTGCCAAATGTGATGTCAAGCATGAGAATGCGCTCATTAAACTTCTCTTGCTGTTCCAAAATCAACTTCGCCAAGTTGAGATTCTCTTCTTCATAAGAGATTTGGGAAGAATTGGTTTCTCCTTGATCATACTCCATGTCCCAAGATTGGTATCTCTCACCATATCCATATTGGTTCTCTTGAGCAAAGTTTCCATCCAAAATTCCTCCTTGATAAGTGGATGAGCTTTCAAAACCATGGTGGCTTGTGGGGTCCCAAGCCATCCCTCTTTCTTGATTCTCTAATATAGCCTTCAACATTGAAGCTATATCTGAATCCATGCTTTCTCCCTTGTGATTGTGCCTTGCAAAAAGAACAAACACTTGAAAGAAAGTTAGTAACCAAACAAACAAAAACAAAAGAAAGCTTAGTCTCAAACTAAACTCAAATCCTAGTGATCAAACAATCCCAATATGGCAACGGCGCCAAATTGATACAAGATTTTTTTGTCTTGCAAGCAATTCCTCAATTGCTCATGTCATTGCAATACTTGAGGTTATCAATCCATCTTGGGAGTTTGATGCAAAAGGAATACAAAGTTCAGTCTAAGCTAAGCCAAATTCGAAATTGAGGAGACAAGGAACTAATAAAAGCAAGCTACTAGCTAAAGGAGACACTACAAGACTAATTATATGATCTAAAACCTTAATTATCACTAATCAAGCACTAATCAAACAATTAACTACTAATCAAGATTACTAATTAGCTAAAAATGAAACCTAGGGATGGAATCATTGATTTGGATATTCAAATGGCCAACCTTGCAATCATTTAAGCAATCAAACAAGTTATCTCTATGCCTAGAACACTAATAAAGACTAATCCATGATGTGTGGTACTAATCCCTTTTCTAATCACCTTAATGAACTAATGATGTGTTAGCATTAAAATGATTAGCAAGCATTAAGCATAAGTCTAATTGGCATGATAAACACCCTAGACAACTAATGATGTGTTAGGCTAGGAATGTAAATCTCTTAAAAAAGTGGTTCAAGCATTTCATCAAACACTTGGTGGGTGTGTGAAATGCTTATGATCCAAAATAGCAAAGATTAGCTATTTGGCATTAGGAACACCTTAATAAGAAGAGAGATGAAAGAATCTATCCTAGATTGCAAGATTAAACCATTAGAAAACCCTAAATCTATCCCATCCCTAAGTTCCTAAGAGACTACTCACTAAACATAGCTAAACCAACAAATCTAAGGGATGAAATGCTAGTAAACATAATTAGAGAAGATAAAGATGAAAGATTAGAATAAACAAGATTCAAATTGCATTCAAGTTAAAAGAAATCTCAAAATCTTCTCAAAACCCCAAAGGGGCGTTTTTTCTGTTTATGCCCAAGAGAAGATACATAAAAATTAGGTTTTTAAGTATTTATAGGGAAGGAGGTCAAACCGGGTCAACCCGGAACAAACCGGGTTTTGACCCGGGTAGCAGTCTTGCGGAAATCGCCATATCTCCCTAACCACAGCTCGTAATGAGATGAAACCACTTCTAGATGAAAGATGATTCAATTATCTACAACTTTGATGAAGAGCTCGAAGGCTGAATCGGAACGGAAAGTCTTCGTGTGATCTGATTTGTACCCGGAAAAACATCTGTGTTCGGATCGACCAGGCTCGTCGATCCAACTGGTCGATCCGAACCTCTGGTTATCTGGATCGACCACCTTCGTCGATCTAGCTGGTCGATCCGTGCTCCTGGATTTTTGGTTCGAGCAGCTCGTCGATCCAACACGTCGATCCGAACAAAAATCGATGTAACTTTCTAACCACAGGTCCGAATGACTTGATTCCAACGGCGCTAGAAAGCTCACTGGATCCTCTACAATTCTTAAGAAGGCTTCGGAGTCTGAATCTCAGTGCAAGGCCTTCTTTCGGACACATACATTTTCCGCCTCCAAATGCTCGATATGCTTCTAAAAGACTTTTGCTTCTCATTTGGCTGCTTTTCTTCCTCCTCTTGATCATTCATGAGACTCCATATGGTCCTCCAAGCCTCCAAAATACCTAATAAGGACTCAATATGTACAAATATGCAACAACCTAAGCTAACACTCACTAAACTCTAATATGTATGCAAATGGGACTAAAAGTGGCTAAATGAATGCAAAAGTACATTCAAAACTATCTAATATGGATGCTAAAATATGCTAAATTATGAGTCTATCAGTCAATCCCGGGCATGTCCTCCGCGGACCAAGCGAAGGTGTTGGTGTTCTTTTTCAAAAAGTCGATCAGCTCCATTTTGATTGCGTCGTCCAGCTCGGCTCACACTTCCACGCATTTTGCCGGGTTCTCGTCGTCCAAGCATACAGATATTACCGGAGCGCATCGAGGCTGATTGTCTTAGGCCTGCTCGGCCTTCTGTAATTGTTACAAAAGTTTTTTGGTGCCAACCTTCGTTTCCCGGTTAGTTTTTATTTTCTTGTGAACGGTTTCCCCTTAAGCTTCGGTTTTGGGGTTTCTTAGTTTATGCTCGGTCATGAAGCATATTCGTGACTCCTTCTGATTCCCCCAAATCGTTCGGATCCCGTTGGCTCCAGGAAATTTCAAACAGAGATGGTAAGTCGAGACTACGGCCCTCATCGAGTTAATCCACGGCGTTCCCATGATAATGTTGTAGACCGGGGGACCTTCGGTTACCGAGAAATTTATGATTTTAGTCACGTCTCCTGCTAGGACCGGTAGTCTGATCGTTCCTATCGTCATAGTCATTTCTCCAGAAAATCCGGTCAAAGGGCTCGGGATCGGTATTATTTCAGACATATCGATCCCCATTTTTGTTAAGGTCTCTCTAAAAATGACGTCCACCGAACTCCCGGTATCGATCAGGACTCGGGCTACTTCGTGGTCTTTCACTATCAGCTCGATTACCAGGGGGTCGTTGTGCAGTCTGTCTATGCCCGTGGTTTCTCTTTCTTCGAATGTGATGACATCGTTGGGATTCCTGCTTGGTTTGGACCAATTGACACTAACTTCGGCCTTTCGCTGAAAAGCTTTGATTGCGGATACAGTGTCCCTGCAGTACTCCGATCCCCCCATTATCATGTTTATCCTTTGGCGAGAACCACCGGACTCTAAGGTGCCATTGCTTCTTCTTCCCCGCTTCGGCGGGCCACCCGGTCGAGCTTCTGACTCAAGTTGTTCTTCCTGCTCGGCGTCTGTGAGCTTCTCGTGCTCGAAATCCTTCAGACTGATTGAATTACCGAGTTCTCCGGCTAAGAATTTTGCCCTAAGTTTGTCGCCCAAACTTCGGCAGTTAGCTATTAGATGCCCGTATGTCTTATGGATTTCGCAATAGGCCTTCTCGTCGTATGAATTCGAGTTCCTAGTCCACGTGTTCCCGTTCGTTCTTCCTCGGCCTCGTCCAGCCCCTTGATCGGCGCTGATCTGGTAGTTGTGCGCTCCGCTAAAACTCGGTCCCTCGTGATGGACATAAGTGCTCCTCGGGCGATTTCTTAAATGGCTCGGCTGACTCGGTACCACTTGATTCTTGGTTGCCGATTTTGCTGATCCGAAACGTTGGTCTAAGATTTGGAATTCCTCCTCCTCGAGTATGAAATCCGACGCTCGATGCATGGCGTCTTGGATTGTTTGGGGTTTATTGCGCCAGATCTCTTTCCGAAATTCTGATTTGTACCAGAGAGATTTCTTCAATGCTTCGAGTGCTCCTTTGCCGCTTACGTCTCCTACCTTTGACATTACCGCCTTGAAGCGCCCCATGAACGTCCTCAGCGGTTCAGTCGGTCCTTGGGATAGTGTCCAGAGATCTGCGTCGGATACGCCTCGGTTCATGAACATGGAGTACTGCTTCATGAATTCGGTGCAGAGGTCTTTGAAGTTGCCGATTGAATTACGCTCGAGTCTAGAGAANGTGTCCAGAGATCTGCGTCGGATACGCCTCGGTTCATGAACATGGAGTACTGCTTCATGAATTCGGTGCAGAGGTCTTTGAAGTTGCCGATTGAATTACGCTCGAGTCTAGAGAACCATTCGAGAGCCTGTCCTCGGAGATTTTCGACGAACAGAAGACAGTATCCTGCATCCCGCTCGTTTTTTTTAGTGTGGATCGCACCATCGCCGTACGGAAAGTTCTAATATGTTCTTTTGGGTCGATTGTTCCTTCGTACGTCGGGAGGCGAACCTTCCCAGGGTCCGATACTCTTGCTTCGGTAATACGCGCTGTGAACGGCGTCATCTGAGCTTCCTCTAGCATCAGGTCGATCTCGGGCGCCGCGCTCGTCGCCTTATGTACTTGCGATCGAATTGCTCTCACCTCCGCGTTTGCTCTGGCGAGGTCAGCTCGGATCACGTCGAGGGCGTAGTCTCGGCTTGCCGAACTGGGTTCGGTAATTTCACCTCGGTTTCCAGCCCGGGGCTCGTCTTGATATTGTGCCTGTTCGATTCATAGGAGATTTTCCTCTTCCTCGGTCAAGGTTTGATTTTGCTCCAAACCGAGGACGTCTCCCGACGTTCCGTCTTGCAGCACCGCGGTGATGGTCGCTTCACGTCGTGATGTCGGCGCTTCAGCTCGCTCGCCTCTGGTTTCCGTGGCGGGTGCCAAACTATCGGTGGGCTCGCTCAAGCCTCCATCGCCGACTCCTCCCGGATTAGACGCGGCGGTTCGGTGATGTTGGGCCTCGTGGCTGCGGGAGTCCGCTCTTCGGAGAGGTACCGCGACTGGAAGTTTCCCGAGCCTCCTGCTCGGCTGTCGTTCACTCCTAGGGTTGCAAAGTTGAGCACCGTCGGGTTGAGGCCAAGCCGTCTGATCCTAGTGGATGGATTCAACATGGGAGTCAGGCTCCCGATTCGCTGGTTTTGAGCTCGACTTTCCGTTGTGAGGTCTTCGAGAGTTTTGCCTTGCTCTACCGTCTTTTTTGCCAACGCCGTCATCATCTCTTTCATCTCCGCCAAGGACGCAGAGATCGTCTCGGCTTGCGCTGGTGCTTGCTGAGTAGCGTCGGTTCTTTCACGACTTGTCTAAGAATCATGCAAGGTTAAGCCTTTTCTTTGGTTGATCTCGCCTGGGTGGAAACCGACCCCAACACCGAAATAGTGCTACTCTCTACTTGTGTTCCTTGTGAGGAGACATGTTCAAGAGCACTCACTAATATTGTTCCTTGTGAGGAGACAGACTCATGAGGTTCATTGCACTATTCCCAGACTTAGACTCCTTTTCTTTCTTTTCTTTTCTCAAGGGAAGATCAAGGAGAGACTGCAATTTTTCTATTTGTTCAGACTGAAAGAGAAATCAAGTTCTGCGCATACCTAGTTCTTATAAGGGGACCTGGACTCTGTCTGTTAGATTGATCCACTTACAGCTTTCTACTTAGTAAGACCTGTAATCAACTATTAAAGCAATGGTCCCTCAAGTGTCCACAATATGCGGTTAAGTTCCTAGAAAAACTGAAAGTTCCAACTGGTTTTGACTCAATAAAACAAATTTTTGACTCAAAACAATCTCTCAAAACACCATGTTAGCAACTACCTCCCCCAGACTTGAACAACACTGTCCCCAGTGTTATTAAGAATGAGTTTGGATAGAAAAAATTAGTGCTAAACTGTTATAAAACAAAGAGAAAAAATCGGATTACCTGACTCTGCGTGCAGCGTCGATCGACACAGATGGTGTCGGTCGTTGCTGTGTATGATCATGGTGTCGATCGACACAGATAGTGTCGATCGACACTCTGTCCGAAGTCAGAGTTCAGCCACTCGAACATGAATGTTGCTAAGTCAGATTGTTGTTAGAGTCATCCTAGCTGTTAGAAAACTCAAACAAACCGTTAAAAGCACAAAATAACCCAATAAACTCAATGAGTTCAACAAGTTAGAAACAAAGTACTGAAGTAAATGGAAGCAAAATGCAGACTCAAGAGAAAAAGAAAAACTGACTCAAACTACTAAAAGGAATGGAGAATCACTCGTCGTCATCAGAACGTGGTGGAGAAGAGCGTGGTGGTGCGGGAGGGCGAACGCAGCTGCAGCTGGAAACAGTAGCAATGGCGTTCCAAATGGCATGGAAGCTCTGCACCACATATCTCTGGAAAACATCTGGCTCCATAGGAATCTCGCGAGCATCTGGAAGGTGGTGAGGACCAATAGGCAACGGAGCTCTGCTGCGCCTCGAACAAAAAGGGCGTGTGGGATCCTCAGCTGGTCTGGAGGAGGTACCTCTGCGTCTGGGAACAGGAGCAGTCGTCAGCCTGTTCAGACTAGGCTGAAATGCGAGGCGACCTGGATCGCCAATGATGTGAGTAAGGTCCATGTCAGGTAACTGGACCATGCGCTGCACTCTCTGCTCGTCGCTGAAGACCCATAATCTCTCTGGCTTCACCCAGTGAGCCCTCCGCAAGTAATTCATATCATCCCAAACACACGATGTATCAATGGTGCAGCTAGAAGTGTCAATCCCGCAGTGCTGGAAGATAGGAGTCAGAAGACTTCCTACAGTCTCAGGCTTGGTCTTCGTACCACTAAAAGGCTTCATCTTCAAGGAAGCCTGATATGTCTATATTTTGCATCATTTTAGCATCCATTTAGTATAAGTTTCTCATCATTTAGGGGTCTAATATAGCATCATTGTGTTGCATTGTATCATTTAGAGTCCTAGATTGTTTTTGCATAGTTCTTGCATGTTTTGGTGCATTTGGAGTCTTGATCAGGTAACATGGATGCTGTGGAAGCAACAATGGAGTTGGAGAGGAATGGCACATCACTTGGAAGAGCAAGAAGTTGCCAAAAAGATGGAGAAGAAGAATCCTGAAGAAGTTTCGACCAGAAGTTTCGGCGTAGCTGACCGAAACTTCTCTCCAGGACGAAGTTTCGACCAGAAGTTTCGACGTAGCTGATCGAAACTTCTCTCCAGGACGATGTTTCGACCAGAAGTTTCGACGAAGCCTCACCGAAACTTTCCTCCAGGGTGAAGTTTCGACGAGTAGTTTCGGTGAACCTCGTCGAAACTTATCCAGACGCGTGAAGATGATCGACGCTTGAAGACCCGTTCGACGACTATGTTCGACGAAGCTTCGTCGAAACTTTCCTCCAGGGTGAAGTTTCGACGAGTATGTTCGACGAACCTCGTCGAAATTCTCCCAGACGAATCTTCTTTGTCTACCCTTTGGGTCCCTCCTATAAATACTCTTTAGACCTAATTTTTT
>JAHZTW010000001.1:148545778-148634875 GCA_020283515.1 Alliaria petiolata | reverse complement strand
GAGACCATCAAGAAGGCACTTGTGAGTGCCCCCATTGTGCAAGCACCGGATTGGAGTCTACCTTTTGAGATCATGGCTGATGCTAGTGACTATGCCGTTGGAGCTGTGCTTGGGCAAAGGAAAGACAAGAAGCTTTATGTGATTTACTAAGATAGTAGAACACTTGATGATGCTCAAACCAAGTATGCTACAAAAGAAAAGGAAATCTTGGCAGTTGTGTTTGCTTTTGAGAAGTTTAGATCTTACTTGGTGGGATCAAAGGTCATAGTGTATACCGATCATGCTGCATTGCGCCATATTTATGCCAAGAAGGAGACCAAGCCAAGGCTCCTTAGATGGATTCTGCTTCTACAAGAGTTTGACATGGAAATAGTGGAGAAGAAGGGTATAGAAAATGGTGTGGCTGATAATTTGTCAAGGATGAGGATTGAAGATGCTTTGCCAATCAATGATTCTTTACCGGAGGAACAAATTATGATGATCAAGAGCATTGCTAGTGTGCATGGAATTAAAAGAAAGCTTGAAGAGATTCAAGGCATGGAAGCAAAGAGTGAGTCTTGGTACGCTGATTTTGTTAACTACTTGGTGTTCAATGAGGAGCCCACTCATCTCAACACCTATCACAAAAAGAAGTTCTTGAGAGATGTGTCACACTTCTATTGGGATGAGCCCTACCTCTATAAGAGATGTGCTGATGGGATGTATAGAAGATGCTTGGCACAAGAAGAAGTTGAGAGTGTGATCTTCCATTGTCATGGGTCTAAATATGGAGGGCATTTTGCAACTTTCAAAACAGCTACAATGGTGCTTCAAAGTGGGTTTTGGTGGCCTACATTGTTCAAGGACACTCATGAGTATATCAAGAGATGTGAGCCTTGTCAAAGGAAGGGGAACATTAGCAAAAGAGATGAGATGCCTCAAAACCCTATCTTGGAAGTAGAATTATTTGATGTTTGGGGAATAGACTTCATGGGACCTTTCCCTTCTTCTTTTGGTAACCAATACATCCTAGTAGCTGTTGATTATGTGTCAAAGTGGGTTGAAGCNTTTTATTTATGTTCTAGATTATGTTTTAAGTATGTGTGAGCAGGCACAAGGGAAATGAAGACCCAAGAATCGAGCCTACAAGGCCTAAGCACAACAAACTCCAAGGTACACCATTCCAAAATCTTGTGAATAGCATGCATTTTTGTTTTTTGTTGATGGTCTCTCTTGAACTTGGATTACACAAGAGACTGTGTAATTTAAGTTTGGGGGAGAGGTTGAGAGATTTAACTTTGTGTTTTGTGCTCTTATTTTTCCTTTAGCATATTTGAGTCTTCATGCATACATATATTGCATAGAAAATCACAAAAAAAAATTAGACAAATTTGAAAAATTTCGAAAAAAATAAATCATATAGCTTGCATTTGCATTGTCAAATATTGTAGGATTGAGTCTAGATTATTTATCATATAGGTTGCATCATTCATATGCATAGGGGGCAATGATACAAAAATTCCTTGTAAAGTGTTTTAGGCTCATTAATTGGTTCAAGGCCCTAGTTAGTAGTCCTTTGATGCTTTGTGCAAATTTGAAATTTAAGTTCTAACCATCTTTGGACCACTTGTCTTGATTTTCTTGGCTTAAGTTGAAACAAGCATGAATTGAATCCTTACCTAGCAAGTGAAACCTTAACATGGACTTTAAATTATCATACTTGTGCATTTGAAAAAGGATACATGGATACATATACATATTTGGGCTTTCTTCTTCCTTTCACCACTCTCTTGTAAGCCTAGATAGATTTCCAAACCTTAACCCTTACCTCCTTTCAAGCCAAAATTTTGTGTGAGTTAATGTGAGGCCTTAAAACTTTTTGATTGAACTTGGCATAAAGTGTTAGGTTTAGGGCGACATGTTTAGGCTCTCATATGATGTTAGCTTTGTATTTTGAAGCTAGTTATATACTTGATTTGGGAAGGGGTTCTTGAGTTTGAGAATGAGAAGGTGTTAGGGAAATGAATAAGAAGGGATACATAGTTATGGTGGTTGGTCTTGATTTGTATTGTGTAAAAGCTCAAGTTAAAAAGAAAAGATGATAGCTGTCTTATAAAATAAAAAGAAAAGAGCCAAGAGACCAAAGCATAAAAGAAAAAGAAGAAAATATATATAAGAATAGAGCTATCAAAAGAAAAGAGAAGAGCTAATAAATGTATGACCTTACCACTAGCTATAAGAAAGGGTGAAGAAGGTTCCCTAGGACGAATTTGTTGAAGTTCTTGTGAGTTTGTACATGGCGTGTTGGGTTGCTTGATTTTGGTTATCTCTAGAGGGCGAGTGAGCTGAAAAGAAAATGAATGAGAGAGGAATTAGGATCATTGATAGCATAAAGGGTAGATGAGAGTCTAGTCATGTATGCATCAATTGCCTTTTACCTTTAGCATTATGCATGAGTTCATTCCTTCTTGAGAAAAACCATTGCTTGGAGTACACACTTGAATGAGTTCATCTTTATCTCTTAGCCTTGACCCTTAGCCAAATGTATTCGGTTTTAGAAGCATAAGTGTGATTCACAGTTTGAGCTTAAATGAATGTTAAAGGTTTGTATTCTTGGATTGTGAGTATAGACAAGACTTGATTTGAAATTCAATTTGTAATGAATATGGCTAAGTTCTTTGGAGTAGAATTTGTATGATGCATTTTAGGATTGAGAACAAGGACCATTGAATTAATTCATTTGAAAAACACTTTTGGATTTGAGCCCCCACTTTCAATCTTCTTCTCCTAGTTTGTCTTTGATTTGCTTGAGGGCAAGCAAAAGGCAAGTTTGGGGGAGTTGATATACTTAGATATTTCATGCATTCACCATGCATTTAGAACATATTTGCATTCATATTGCATTCATACTTAGAATGATCATAGGTTTTGTCCCATTTTAGGTTCTAAGACATGTTGCATTAGCATTTGCATATGTTCTTGCATTTATGCATCATTTTCAGGACATTTGGTGTGCATGGAGCTAGTTTGGAGAGTAGGCATGGACAAGAGGAGCTAAGGAATTGATTGGAGTCAAGAAGAAACCTATACAAAAGAGCTGAAGACCAGATCGACCAGCAGATCGACCAAGCCAAGAACAAACTGCAAGCACACGGATCGATCGATCCACTTCGGAACGATCGATCCAGCCGGAAGATCGACAGCACGATCGAGCGGCCAACTCGATCCAGCCGGAAGATCGACAGCAAGATCGAGCGGCCAGCTCGATCCGGACCAAGACTGACACGGATCGATCGATCCACATCAGATCGATCGATCTGAAAACGAACGTCCAAAGATGGATCGATCGTTCCACCACAGATCGATCGATCTACATCTCTACGCATTCGGCCAAGCACCAGATCGATCCACGGATCGAGCGGCCGGTCGATCTGAAAACGAACGCCTAAACATGGATCGATCGATCCGTTGTAGATCGATCGATCCCTTCATCTGATTTTCATGCTTTTTGCTCACCAACCTCTATATTGTCTTTAGTGAGGGTGCCATCATTCCTAAGCCTATATAAGACATCCTACCCTATTTTTCTTGGAGAGCCACGAAATTTTAGAGTTCTCATCTTGTTCTTTAGGTCTAGCCTCCATCTTTGAAGGTTTTTATGCTTTTCATGTTTTGTAAACTTTAAACTTTGTTTTATATCAAGTACTTATCTTTAATCTCTTTTCTTGTTATTGGTTAAGCATGTTCATCATATCAAATACAGAGTTTAAGAGAGATTCGAACATGGTTAGTGAGTAATCATCAAGGTTTAAGGTTTTGGTGATTAGGGAGGTTTAAGAGGTTTAACTTGGGGTTTTTCTTGTTCTTCATCTCATTCTCTTCTTGGATTTGGAGGGCTAAAAGCCTAGAGATGCTTGAGAAAGATCTCTTTGATCTTAGGGATTTCCTTATCTCAAAAAGACTTAGGAAATCCCATAAACCCAAATCCAAGAGATTAGCTCATCCTTTCCCACACACCATGGATGTTTAGGGAGCTAATTAGGCCATGTTTAGGATATGTGCTTTATGTTCTTCAGCTTATCTTTCCACCATACACCATGGGTTAGGATGAAAGGTTGAAGAAAGGGTTTTTACCACAAACCATGGAAAAATCTAGCTCTTGTTTCTTAAGGCTTAGAGATATCTCATTAGAAATGTGTAGCTCCGTTTTTATAAAACCCAAGTTCGAATCTTAACCTCTCTAAGCATGAACCAAATCCTTGAATCTATTTCTAGTATTTGAATCATCAAATCCATCATCTCTTAGTTTTAAAGTTTAATCTTTTCACTTAGCTTGTTAAAATCATCTAATTAGCTTAATAGTTTGATTAGAGTATCTTAATTAGAAAACTTGTGTTCTTGAATGTTTCATAGTTTTTAAAATAGCTTAGAGTATCACTCATTAGCCTAGTAATCATTTAGCAGTTGTTTTATTTTTATAACTAGTTTTTATAATTCATCTTAGATTGCTAGAAATTGCCAACTTGGTCTGTCTTTAGCATTTGGATTTTTGAAACTAGTAGCACGGTCATTAAAATTCTTAGCAGTAGCTTAGCAGTAGTTTAACCCATCAGTAGAATTGTTAAAATTGTTTGCATAGTCGTTTGATAGCTACAAGTAGTTTTTATAATTTGTTTCCACCATTTAAACCAAAAATCACTTAGATTTGCTTTGAGCTCTTGCATTCCTAGTAACTTTCAACACCTGAATTGGATTGGCATCTAAAGTACTGCAATGACATAAAGAGGCTTTAGGTTTTGATTAGAAACACGAAATAAATCTCTTATCATTGGGATAGACTATGATCAGGGCTAACTTAGCGAGAATGGGGCTAAGGTAGGAAATGTTATGGCCGTGTCCAGGAAGGACCAAGGTCGGCAAGGATGTTCTAGTCGGAATGGACTTGGATCGTAGATCTAACTTAGTGGGAACGGAACTAAGTTAGGAAAAACTTGGTCGTGTCTGGATAAGACCAAGGCCAGGATACGATCACCTCGGGATAAGGCAAAGATCGGGATATGATCTAGTTTGGTTTGACTAAGATCTGGGAAATGTGACCACGTCCAGCAAGGACAAGGGTCAGGATCGACTTAGTCGTTATTGAATATGGTAGAGAAATATGACCGAATTCAGTAAGGACCAAGGTTGGGATATGATCTTGTCTAGATTGACTATGATCAGGAAATTGGACAATGTCTGGTAAAGACCAATGTTATGATACAATCTACTCAAGATTGACTAGGATCGTGATATATGACCATGTCTGGTAAAGATCATGGTCGTGATTAGATCTAGTATGGATTGACTAGGATCGAGGAAAAATATGACCAATCCGGTAAGGAATAAAGGTCAGGGAAATATGATCCACTCGAGGCTGGCTAAGATCAGGAAAACATGATTGGGAATTAATCAGAGATCTTCATAATTGGATCACTGTAGCATAACCGGCCCGAATGAAAGTTAATGTGGCAGGATAAGCACTTAGGGACCGGAAAAATGGTTCGCTAAGGAATATCTATGGGCCAAGATATACTTACCAAAGGCACGAATGCTATGCATGACCAAAACCACTAGCTGGCTTGTTTCACTTAAGGATTCGAAGTTTGACCAAAAGTTATGCCAAGTGTTTGGCTAGGTTGTGCAATTGAGGTAAAACCCGGAAACGTACTTAGGAATGGGAAATGTTCCAAGACGTAACCGTGAACCAAGAGAGTGCCCAACTAGACGAATGACTATGGTATAAAAGGATGTGGAAATGGTCGAGGAGAATCGACCAAGACCATTGTAAAATGGAGGCGACCAAGTCTGGATTGACTATGGTTGGGATTTTAACTTAGCCGAGATTGGATTAAGTTAAGGGAAACGTGATCAAGTCCACGAAGGACCAAGATCAAGAAAAAGGTTCTAAGAAATAAGAATGAATAGAATCCAAAGCAAGAATGCAAAGGAATTCTGGGAAACGGTATATGAGATGGAAACAAGATTCTCACCACCACCGAATTCGGGGACGAATTCCCTTCAAGTGGGGAAGACTTGTAACGGCCCGAGCCCGGCATGTTGTAAGGGGGCCTGTTTGTATCGAGGAAAATAAGTGGCTTGGTTCAGATCAAGAGAATGATCGTGAACAAGGTAAAGGGATGGCTTAGTCAAGTCCAAACCATGGGCCAAATGACTTATCCAGGTGAATTAAGATGGATTAGTCAAGCCGGACGGACGTAGTCGAGCTGGATGAGCTGAACCAGCTGACTACTAGCTGAACCAGCTGACTACTAGCTGAACCAGCTGACTACTAGCTGAACCAGCTGACTACTAGCTGAACTAGCTAACTACTAGCTGAACCAGCTGACTGTTAGTTGGACTAGCTGACCGATAGCTCAGCCTAGCTCAGTAAGCTGGCCGAGTACTGACCCAGCTGGGCGGACTGACCAGCTAGGTACCAAGCTAGGTGTGACTTGGGTCGGTTGTGGTTGGTTAATCTCGGCCAAGAGTGGATATGGCCGTGTAACTACCAAATATCCAAGGGGTGCGATCTCAGCCGTTGAAAGAAATCAATAGCCAAGATTGGGGTACAAAGGATGGGCGGTTTTGTGGCCAAACAACCACCCATTGCTTATTAAAGGAAGTAATTTTCGTGGAAAACTAGACAATTCACGCCTAAGGCAAAATATCCACAAAATAGCCAAGAGACTCGGATTCCAGTCGAGTCGCTGTCGGACATAGCCGACCGTGACCGGACAATAGTCGACGGCAAGGCGATTCTAGTCGAGGCGTCGGCGGAACCAGTCGAAGACGCGTGGATATGATAGAGCAATGCGTGGATATCGCCGACAAGAAGCGAATAGAACCATGACATTGGTTGCTAGTCGGATCATTGATGGAATATGTAGACCGAATCGGAGGATTGTCCACGGTGACGTGATTCTAGTCAAGGGCCGATAGGACCAGTCCGGCAAGGCATGATTATGTTCGGGCAAAACGAATATAGTCAGAGTAATCGCGACTACGACCGGACGAGGCGTGGATACGATCGGACGATGCGTGAATACGATCGGACGAGGCGTGGATACGATCAGGCGAGGCGTGGACACGATCGGGCGATGCGTGGATACGTTCGAACGTTGTGTGGATATGATCGGATACGTTCGGGGCAAATGGATATAACCGTGATAAATCACCAGTAGGCACGATGGATGGATTCTAGTCGGATCATCGGTAGAATCGATCGGCCGGTTCGGAGGATAGACCACGGCGATGCGAACCTAGCCGAGCACCGATAGAGCCAGTCCAGAGGAACGTGGATACGTTCGAGGGAAACGCGGATACGTTCGAGGGAAGCGCGATTACGATCAGGATGATCGCGATTACGATCGAGTGAATCAGGACTATGTTCGGATTGAGAGGATCACGACTATTATCGGGAGAATAACGATTGTGATCGAGAGGATCACGGTTACGATCAGGAGGATCACGATTATGGCTAAGAGGATCACAATTATGGTCGGAAGTATATGATCGAGAGGATCACGGCTATGTTTGGGATGATCACGCCCATGATCGGGAAGATCACGACTATGATCGAAGGAATCGTGAACACGAAGAGAGGATCATGAGAAACCGGTACTGTCCGTGGTGATTAGGATTCTAGTCGAGTCATTGATAGAATCAGTCAACCGAATCGGAGGATTGACCACGGTGACGTGATTCTAGTCAAGTGCCGATAGGACCAGCCGACTGGGTTCGTGAATGGTCGCGGCTATTGGCGAATGGTCGCGACAGTTGGCCAAATGGTCACGACCGTAGGATGAACGGTTACGATTGTTGGATTCTAGCCAGCTCTTCGGCGGAACCAGTCAGATAGATTGTACACTGGATCGACTATAGCGAATCGCTATCGACCATGATCCTGGAACAAGGATCGATGGTGCAATGCGAGAATAGCTTAGTTGGATAATCAGGTATATGATCCGTAAGGGATCATAATTCGAGGAATTTGGTCAAGGGATGAATTGACCAAGGATGGCTCGGATCGAGAGAGATCTCGTAGCATCCGGGAAACTCAGGGATGTGGTATGACTAGACTGCAAGGAAGAGGGACATGGTTAAACGGGCGATCCTAAGCGGACGACCCTAGTCGAGCCATGGGGCTAAATAGCCTCTCCGTTCTAAACAAAGTCATGTGGGGATGGTTGGTTGAACGGCTAAGTAAGGATCGGAGATGGATGAATAGCAAAGTAAGTCAACAGTACAATTGTGGGGAGCTGGTACAAGATTAAGCAGGATCCAGTAAAGGGCATGTCTGAACAGATTCACAGCTAGACTGGATTGGCTAGGACACGAGTCTAGAGGCAACTGAACTGCGTGGATATGGCTAAGGTATGTCTAGACTATTACTGGAACAAAATGGCTAGGGTGTTGCCTAGATTGTAGCTGGATGTTATCACTAGGTTGGACACTAGCCTTGTTCTAGGTAGAATGGTCTAGGGGAATGGAATGATTGATGTATAGGAATGCATCACTTGAACCGAGTCCAACATCGATCTACAAGCTGAACGGTAATCAAGGGATTGCCGAAGGCGAGAGATGATTAGACCGGCAAGTGCTTGGTTGGAATTAAATCAAGGTAAAGGAAGGTTTTAAATCTAAAGGATTTCCGCTGTGTTAGGTATTCTAGCGAATAAACCTTAAGGGGAGATTTTGCTAGGAAACGGGTTAAACCAAGGGGTTCGGCCAGGAAGGTGGCGCGAGCTGAGACACTCGTACTGCGGCCTAGGATGGCCGGGTCAGGTTGTTTCATCCTCTTCCAGTGTACTCTGCGCTCGCGGAAAACTTTGACCACCTCGGACAAATCTTCGGGTAGGCGAAGCACAAGCTGACGAACTGCAAAAACGAAAAAACGAAAAAATACATCAGCAAAGCATCAGTCAACCTCGAAGGCGAGAACCGTGAAGTATAGCCTTGGTTGGCTACCAATTTTTCCCCAGACCGTCCTCGTCTTCCCGACCCAGTCTTCAGGTACCGAGGCATCATCAACAAGAACATAAAAATAATGAGAATTCCAGTCCGGATCCTTGCTGGGAAAGCCGTGAAGAATCCGCCTGTTCTTCTTGTTACTGACGTAGTAGGTCTCAGACTTTGGGTTCTTTCAGATTTCCAACAAGTTAAGAAGATGCGCTAGGGATAGCTCGACATCGCACTCGTAGCTCAGCGTCATCAGACCTACAAGGTAGCGAAGGCCTCGGGGAGTTAGCTGAGCCAGAGCCAATCCGTACGTCCGCAGATACTCCAAAATTAATCCCGAAATCGGGAACCACAAGAAGCTTGCGTAGAAGAAGCTCTCATATACAGTGAAATGACCCGAGGGAGGACGATCCGCGCGGTCCGACGAAGAGGGTAATATAAACTCCACCGCCTCGCTAATGCCGAAACGAGCCTTCAAGTCTGACAGACTGTCCGCGGTGGAGAGTGTTGACCCCGGAGGATCCGCGATTTTCTTCTTTGCGGCTCGCTTCCTCGACGGAATGTCGTTTTGAAGGCTCATCAGGAAATCCAACTCCCTCCTCGCTTCAACAGGGTCGAAGTTCCAATCCTCCTCGTTTTTTACGTATGACGCGTCGACGATTTGAAGAGGATTATTATCGACGATTGGAGAACGAAACACCTCGATGGTCTGACCGTTGTCATCAGTAGATCCTTTTGCCTCGGAACCCGGAAGCTGGTCTGCGGCTTCGCCAGTCTCGGAGGAATCTCCAAACTCTTCGGAACGAACTATCTTACGTCCCCGAACCGTTGGGCAGTTAACCGAACCAATTGAATCTTCAAGGTTCGGTGCCTTTTCAGCATCTAGAGGAGCAACAGAGAATGGTTCAGCTCTCGAAGGAGCAGAGGATGCCTCGGTTGGAGAAGACATGGAGGATGTCGGCTCGGTATGACTCAAAAGCGGATCAAATGAGAAGAGATTCGCCTCGGTACCAGTTTTGATGCGAAGATGCAAGGCGGTGATGGATCGGGAATTCAAGGCGGACGGCGGCGGTACGACAGAAATCGTGAGAACCCTAATCTAAATCCGAACATAAAACTAGAGAGAAAGCTGAGGGATATCTTCGGCTTTTATACCCAAAATTGACGAGACGTTTGCGCTTCCCGAGGTGAGATCAACATTCGAAGAGAATAATGGGCTTTTCAAAGACCAAATCCGTCAAAACCCAGGCCCAGTTCGGAGAATTGGAGATATCCTAAAACAAATCTTAAGTGTTCCCAAGATCAGTGAAATGTCGACTAGATACCGAGGTGAGAATGAATGTCCGTCGAGGACCGAGGCGAAAATACTAGAAATAGGCAGTAAATGCCTCGGTCGTGAACGTTTCGGCTTGGAAAACGCTCCGGTTATTTAGGTCAAAGCATCGTAGCGAGCTAAAGTCAAACGTTTCGACTTAGAAAACCAAGTTCCAAGCTGCCTCAAGAGATTGATCCCACCCTTCTAATCAACTCGTCATCCACACTTCTGAGTCTAACAAGCTGGGGGGCTAACTGTTGGGGTCGGTTTTCACCCCAACGAGATCAATCAGGAAAATGGCAAAGTATGGAAACTATTCTCGACTACACAGAATGTGCACGAGGAAAAGCAAAACACCTCGGTGCACAGTTTGCGCACGAGGCCAAGCAAAAACGCCTCTACGTATAGTTTGTGCACGAGGTCGAGCCAAGTCGCCTCGGCGCGCAGTTTGTGCACAAGACCAAGCAAAAACGCCTCGGCGTATAGTTTGTGCACGAGGCCGAGCCAAGTCGCCTCGGCGCGCAGTTTGTGCACAAGGCCAAGCAAAAACGCCTCGGCGTACTGTTCGTGCGCAATGCCGAGCTAAAATGCCTCGGTACACAGTTTGTGCGAAAGGCCGAGCCAAACGCCCCAGCGCATGAGACGTGCGCGAGAACGAGCCATGCACAGTTTGTGCGAGCCAGACACATCGGTGCATTTTCTGTGCACATGCGAGCTGAGAGTCTCAATACAGAAAACCAAAGCGTGCATAAGCTATGCACAAAACCAAACTGAACCGAACCGTGCATAAATTGTGCATAAACCGTCGCCAAAATTAGAGAATCATAAACGAACCGAACCAAACCAGCCACGCGCGGTATCAAACATAACCGAAGCATTTATGGGCCAAACAAAGATGAAGTCCAAAAATCAATCCCAAGATCAAGGCTTTTGGACGACGAGCCCAAGCCCACAAGGAGGTCCGAGGAGACATTCACCCTAGATGAAATCTTGTGGAAGGGGGGGGGGGGGGGGCGCCGTCAAAAGAAGGGGAGAGAGAGTAGAATCTACGAAAATATTTTCCGAGATCTTTGCTTAGTCGATTTAGGGAGCTGTATAAATAGAATGTTTAATTCATTTGTAAAGGGGGCGGAGACCTAGCAGAAAACACTTGTACCCAAAAGCTTATCACAGCAAATCGAATAAAACTCCATCTTTGGATCTTCGTTTTGGTTTCTTAACTTAGAATCGTTGCGTCCTCTTTGGAATTTCTTAACAGATAATCTATTGTGTGAAATCCAGCACACACAATTTTGTTTCAGGTGTATGCCTAAACGACACACCAGGAGAAAAAAGGAAGCAGAGCTAACTGTACTCAACAACCAGGCACTTGCGAAACTCGAGCGCACCAACCGAAAAGCTGCGAGAGCGTCGATCGACACCACCACGAGCATCGATCGACACCCTTTGCAGACAGAGATGCCAAACACTATAGTGCTGATGCAAGATGCGACGGGTCTGCTACGAGACCGAGAAGGAAACAGGCGCAATGAAGAAGGGGCGCTTCTGAATGACGCTGGAGCTGTGATTGCTGAACCAGTCAATGAAGCAGAGCGTGGGCGCACCCTTGGCGACTATAACAAGCTTGATCAGTTCTACGCCAATAGAGCTGCAATTCGCCTACCTACCTTCCAGAGGAACAACTTTGAGTTGAAGCCTGCATTCTATACTCTTGTGGCTCAACACTCTTTTCATGGTTTTCCTCATGAGCACCCAATGGATCATCTGGAGAGGTTTGAAGACCTGGCGTCCAGTATCAAGGCACATGGAGTGTCTGATGACTACCTCTACTGCAAGCTTTTCTCGTATTCTCTTGGAGGAGATGGTGCGTACTGGCTGAAACAGTTGGAACCTGGTTCTTTAACCACTTGGGAGGAGACCAAGAATGCATTTCTCAACAATTTCTTTGATGATGCAAGGTCTGAGGAGCTGCGAATGAAGATCTCTACATTTTCTCAAGGACTTAGTGAAGCATTCAAGGCTTCCTGGATCAGATTCAAAGCATATTAGAGAGATTGCCCCCATCACGGATTCAGGGATGTTCAGCTGCTGGGTATTTTCTTCAGGGGGATAGATTGGAGATACCAGATGGCACTAGATGTTGCAAGCAATGGGAACTTCAACACTAGGTCCCCAGCGGATGCAGTTAAGCTGATTGAGAACTTGGTATCTAGCAATAGTACCAAGAATGCAGATCATCAAAGGAAAATATCAGCTGGCGCTAATCATGGAGGACAAATCGCACAGATGAAGGCCATGCTGGGATCTATGCATAACCTTCTAGTGGGGAAGAAACAAGTCCAATTTGCTGCAGAATTGGAGCATTTCGAACCAACTGCTGAGGTTCAAGAGGAAGACTGCAATTTCATTAATGAAGGTGGTTTTCAGGGACAGAAGTTTGGGAATCAACAGGGGAACAAGTTCTACAATGGAAACAACCAGAGAAACTCTTTCTCTGGAATACAGAATTCAGGTGGTTACTCTCCAAGGTCCCAGTTTCAAAAGACTGAGTTTCAGAAGCCTTACCAAAGCAACAACTACACCAGAAACTATGGGTCTTCTTCCTATCAAAGCAATGATGGAATAACTTTTAGAAGGGAAACAGAAGATGACAGTGAGCTTTAATGGGAAGATTGACAACTTGTATCAATATCTGACTGGAAAGATGGACGCCATGTACCAGGACTTCAATGGGCAGTTCGAATCTCTGAACACCCATGTCAAGAAATTGGATATTCAAGTGGCTCAAACTGCAGAATCTATGAGAAGACAAGAGGGGTTTCTTCCTGGGAAAACTGATAAAAATCCCAGACACCATGTCAATGCCATCACGACAAGGAGCAGAAGCAAGCTAGAACCAGAGCAGAAGAAAAACCTAAGTGCTAAAAAACTTGGGTAGTTGCAGGAAATTGAGGAAGAAGCTGAAGATCCCGCTGCAGATCCAGTGTCGATCGACACAGAAGATGAGTGTCGATCGACACCAGAGGAACATCGCGACAACATCGAGAGCCTCAACCCGTGTGTCGATCGACACAAAGCGAGTGTCGATCGACACAAAGCGAGTGTCGATCGACACCATACCTGCAGAAACTTCAGTGGAACGAGTTTACAAACCCAAAATCTCCTATCCCAGAACCCATAAGAAGACCAAGCAGGAGCTAGAAGACGCCAGATGCAAAGCAATCGTGGATAAACTTGCTGTGGAGATCCCATTGATTGATGCTTTGAAGATTACTCCTGTTCTTAGGAGATATGTGAAGAGGATGGTGACCAAGAATAGGGCTTGAAGAAGGAGTTGCTATGATTTCAGAACAAGTCAGTGCAGTGATTCAGAACAAGTTACCAGAGAAACTCAAGGATCATGGAAGCTTTGTGCTGGATTGTTCTATCTTTGCAGAGAGATTCGAGAGATCTCTTTGTGATTTGGGAGCTAGCGTCAACCTCATGCCACTCTCAGTTGCTAAAAGTCTTGGGATGACAGATTTTCAACCAACAAAGATCTCTCTCATTCTTGCAGACAGGACCACTAGAATTCCAGAAGGTGTCTTGGAGGATGTTCCAATCAAGGTTGGTGATTGCATGATTCCAACTGATTTTGTGGTGCTGAAGTATGGAGACGAACCCAAAGATCCTCTTATCTTGGGTAGACCCTTCCTATCTACAGCAGGAGCTATAATTGATGTTAAGAGAGGCAGTATTGCACTGAATGTGGGTGATATGATCATGCGATTTGACATGGATAAACTGATGAAGAGGCCAACGATAGATGGGCAGACTTTCTATGTGGATTCACTCACCAATCTGGCATAAGAGATTTTTCATGAGATGAATCCTGAAGACCCTTTGGAGAGTATACTGGTCAATTCCACAACAGAGGTGCATCATCTCGATGAGGCTTCTGAGGGGTTCAAAAAGATGTTGAACACAAGCCAGCAAGTATTGCAGTTAGTTGCTACTGAGGAATTGACTGGAACTTCTGGAAAAGCTGCAAAGCTGGGCGAATGGAGTGAAGAGAAAGGCCCCAAAATCGAACTCAAACAGCTTCCAACAGGGGTAAGGTATGCTTTTCTTGGTCATAATTCCACTTATCTTGTTATTGTCAATGCTATTTTGAATAATGCAGAGCTCACGTTACTGCTAAGCAAGTTGCACAAATTCCGCAAAGCTCTTGGCTATTCTCTTGATGACATTTCAGGCATATCTCCAGACTTGTGTATGCATCACATTCATCTTGATGATGAGACCAAGACATCAGTAGAGCATCAGAGGAGGCTGAATCCGAACCTGAAGGAGGTTGTGAAGAAGGAGATTCTGAAGCTTTTGGCTGCAGAAATCATCTATCCCATCTCACACAGCGCCTGGATCAGCCCAGTTCATGTTGTTCCTAAAAAAGGAGGTGTCACAGTGGTGAAGAATAAGAAGGAAGAGTTGATTCCTACAAGTACTGTGACTGGACACAGGATGTGCATCGACTACAGGAAGCTGAACGCTGCCACACGGAAGGAAAATTTTCCATTGCCCTTCATTGATCAGATGCTGGAAAGACTAGCAAATCACACTTACTACTGCTTCCTGGATGGGTATTCTGGTTTCTTTCAGATTCCCATTCATCCAGATGACCAGGAGAAGACCATATTTACATGTCCTTATGGTACATTTGCATATCGCAGAATGCCATTTGGACTTTGTAATGCTCCTGCGACATTTCAGCGCTGTATGATGTCTATCTTCACAAACATGATTGAAGATTGTATGGAAGTCTTTATGGATGATTTATTTGTCTACGGGTCTTCCTTCAAAGGCTGTCTAGATAATCTCTGCAAAGTGCTAGCTAGATGTGAAGAGAAGCACTTGGTTCTGAATTGGGAGAAGTGTCACTTCATGGTTCAAGATGGCATTGTACTTGGACATAGAGTCTCAGCTGCTGGAATTGAGGTGGATCGCGCCAAGATCGAGGTGATGACAACTCTGCAGGCGCCAAATTCAGTGAAGACAATGAGGAGTTTTCTAGGCCATGCTGGGTTTTACAGAAGATTCATCAAGGACTTCAACAAGATTGCAAGACCTATTACTGCTTTGCTTTGCAATGATGTGAAGTTTGAGTTTTCTACAGAGTGTTAATCACCTTTTGAGCAGATTAAGAAAACTTTGGTGAGCGCCCCAATTGTACAACCACCAGACTGGGATTTGTCTTTTGAGGTAAGGTGTGATGCCAGTGATTTCGCAGTAGGCGCTGTACTTGGGCAGAGGAAGGATAGGAAGCTTCATGCTATCTATTATGCAAGCAGAATACTTGATGAAGCACAGCGGAATTATGCAACAACTGAGAAGGAATTGTTGGCTGTGGTGTTTGCTTTTGAGAAATTTCGACCACACCTTGTTGGGTCCAAGGTAGTGGTTCATACTGATCATTCTGCACTCAAATACTTGATGCAGAAGAAGGATGCAAAACCCAGATTGCTGAGATGGATTCTGCTTCTTCAAGAGTTTGATATTGAGGTGAAGGACAAGAAAAGAATCGAGAATGGAGTTGCTGATCATTTATCCAGAATCAAGGTAGAAGATAACGTGCCAATTGATGATTTCTTCCCAGAAGAGACTATCAAATCGATTGAGATTAGATTGCAAACAAGAAACGCAGGAAACCTGCAACTTTCTGCAGAATCGGGATCAGTATCGATCGATATCGGATATGGGTATCGATCGATATCGAATATGGGTATCGATCGAGACCCCGAATCGATCAAGTTGGCCCTGACGCGAGACGAGTGTCGATCGACACTCCACCTTGTGTCGATCGACACAACCTATAGATCGAAGCACATATTTTAAAGGCCATGTGTGACACAATTAATGCACATGTGATAGATGTTTCCACTTGCCAGAGACCGTGGTATGCTGATGTTGCGAACTACCTTGCTGCAGAGGATGCATCTACTGATCTTAAAGACTATGAGAAGAAGAAGTTCTACAAGGAACTTAGGAGGTATTATTGGGATGAGCCTTATCTTTACAGGCATTGCTCAGATGGAGTCTACAGATGTATTGTAGAAGTTGAGGTACAGGACGTACTGTTTCATTATCATGGCTCGGATTATGCAGGTCACTTTGCAACATTCAAGACAGTCTCAAAGGTTCTTCAAGCTGGACTCTGGTGGCCAATAATGTTCAAATGCTCATGCATTCATCTCTGGATGCGATGCTTGTCAAAAGAAAGGGAAGATCAGCAGGAGAAATGAGATGCCACAAAACTTCATTCTTGAGATTGAAGTGTTTGATTGCTGGGGCATTGATTTCATGGGTCCTTTTCCCTCTTCTTATGGGAATAAGTACATCTTGGTTGCTGTGGATTATGTGTCTAAATGGGTTGAAGCAATTGCCAGTCCAACCAATGATTCTGATGTGGTTCTTAAGCTGTTTAAAACCATTATTTTCCCCAGATTTGGAGTGCCTCGAATTGTTATAAGTGATGGTGGAAACACTTCATTAACAAAGTCTTTGAGAAGCTGCTGAAGAAGCATGGTGCTCAACATAGAGTGACTACTCCTTATCATCCCCAGACAAGTGGGCAAGTTGAAGTTTCAAACATGCAAATTAAGGAGATTCTGGAGAAGACAGTTGGCGCTACAAGGAAGGATTGGACTGTGAAACTGGATGATGCACTTTGGGCTTACATAACAGCTTTCAAAACACCACTTGGTACTACACCATTCCATCTGCTTTATGGGAAAGCTTGCCATCTTCCAGTGGAGCTAGAATACAAGGCAGCATGGGCAGTAAAGTTACTGAATTTCGACATCAAGTCTGCTGCAGAAAGGCGCCTGATACAGCTGAATGAATTGGATGAACTCAGACATCATGCCTATGAGAATTCAAAGTTGTACAAAGAGAGAACTAAGGCCTATCATGACAAGAAGATCATATCAAGGCAATTCGAACCAAATGACCAGGTACTCCTATATAACTCTCGTTTGCAATTGTTTCCTGGTAAATTGCGCTCTCGTTGGTCAGGTCCTTTCACCCTCAAAGCTGTCAAACCATATGGAGTCATTGTTCTGATTGACCCAAAAGGCAAAGCGTTTATAGTCAATGGACAAAGGGTGAAACATTACTGGGCACAAGCAGAGATCCCAAAAGCGCAAATTGTGCCTCTGGATGATGCACCCATCGCCTGATCACCTTCCAAAGTCAAGCTAATGACTGTAAAAAAGCGCTTAGTGGGAGGCAACCCACTAGTGAGTCTTGAGTCAGATTTTCTTTAACTCTTGAGTTAGTTTTTCTTTAACTTTTGAGTCAGTTTTCAGTTTGACTTGGATCCTTGGTAGAGTTATGAGATTGGACTAGATATTGGTGCTTTTAATCGTGTTATGTGAGTACTGTGACAGTGCAAGCTTTCGAGAAATCGGATTTACACTTTGACAAGCCCAATTTATGATTTTGGGAAGTCAGAATTCGACTGCAGACATGGTGTCGATCGACACAACGTCTGTGTCGATCGACGCCACCCGCGAACACAGGTAAGTTCTTTCTCCTTGCTTGTTTCTTGGTTCCTTTTCATTTATTCATCCAACATCGGGCTTAATAACACCGGGGACAGTGTTGTTCAACTCTGGGGGAGGAAAATACTGATGTATTTTGCTTTCTTTTGATTTTTAAGAGTGAGTCAAAGTGTTTTATTGAGTCAAAATCAGTTTGAGACAACCAGTTTTCTATAAGAACAACCGCAAAGGATTGACACTTGAAGAACCATTGCCATAGCAGTTGATTTCAGGTTTTACTAGGTTGGAAAGCTGTGAGTGGATCAATCTAACAGAAAGAGTTCAGATTTCTGTTTAGACCTTGGTATGCATTGGACTTGATTCCTCTTTCAGCACTGACAAGATAAGAAAACTGCAGTCTCTCCTTCATCTTCCCTTGAGAAAAATCGAAAAAACAGTCTAAGTCAAAGAATAGTGCAAAGATCCTCATAAGCATGTCTCTTCACAAGGAACAATATTAGTGAACGCTCATGAACCTCTCCTCACAAGGAACACAAGTAAAGAGCAGCACTATTCTAAGACTTCAAAAGAATAAGAAAAAGTCAATGAAAAGATCTGTAGAACACCCTGAAAATGGGCAGCAGTTGACTTAGGGAAGAGAAAATAGGAGAGTTGTGCAAATATTGTATTGTTCAGGCGCTAAGGAAGGGAAAGAAACTGTAAGTCCTTTGATCAATACCCTTTTGCTTAAATTCGAAACTTTGAGAAGAAATGAGTCTGGATTTGATTTGGGAGATTGCTAGACTTGTGGTGATTATGTCAAAGTACCATCTGATGTTGGCTCTATGTTATGTGGCTTCAAGAGTGTTAGCTCGATGTGGTGGTTCTGAAAGTTAGCTGGTGGTTTCTGTCAAACCTCGACTCCATACTAAGTTTCAGTTTTGCTTGAGGGCAAGCAAAAGCTAAGTCTGGGGGAGTTGATATATCATGGTTTTTACCCATTTCTGGACAATGATATAAGTGCTTTTATTGAGTCTTAGTACTATTTTCGAGTCTATATAGAGTCTATGCAGGTTCAGGTACAATTGAAGCTAAACTGGAGATTTGGATACATTTTAAAGCTTAATGGAATGAAGTATGAAGTGTTGCAGTCGGATTGAAGTTACAGGATGAGTGTCGATCGACACAACCTGTTGGTGTCGATCGACACCAAGTTTTCCGAATCCAAAGGCGTGAAGTTTCTAGAAATTTTGAAAAAAAGGAAATTCTCAAGACTTTTCTTAATCTTCCAAGGAATTGAAGATTCGTGCCTAGGCCTATAAATAGAGTTTTTATGCCATTTTTTAGGCATCACCTTATAATTTAGAGAGACAAAGAGAGAGATTAGTTTTTGAGAGCTTTTAGGGAGATAAATCTGCACTCTGTTCTTGAGAGATTTGGAACCCTTGTATCTCTTCTATTCTTTTTATGCAAATTACTTATTCTATGATGTTTGCTGCATCTATGTCTGAGTAGTTTCATTGTTAGGTTATGGGGAATTCAAGGAATTGATGATAGGTTGTTAGAATTGATTTTCTGTTGGGATTATTTGCTTGTTCTTCATCTTTGATTGCTTTAACTCTAAAATTTAGGATTGATCACCATAGATTTCGAAACCCTAGGTTTTTTAACAGATGCAAAAGTGTTGTTAATCACTTAGCGATTGAATCATTAGATGAGCATTGAATCTATTCGCATCGACAGTTGATTTAAGTCTTTGTGAACAATATCGAACCTGAAATTAATGCATGTCTCTATCTTTAAATTCGCAGCGAAAGTTGGCTTTCTAGGTTTAGACATTGAAAACATCTGCAACGAAAGTTAATTTGTTTGTTTTTTGTGTTTCGAGTTCTAAAATAATTAATCATGATAGTAATCTAATATGCAATTTTGAATCTTCTTGAGATATCTCACTGCCTAACACCTTGTCTCCCTGATTTTAAGAATCTGAATTCGAACTTGCTATCATTTATTTTATTGTTTTTTATTGCTTTCTTATTTTACTCTTAGCTTAAAACCTAAATTAGAATTTGTCTAATCACTTCGATTCTCTGTGGAATTCGACCCCCAAGTACTACAGTGATCTCTTAATTTGAGAGAGTAGCTCAAGATTAATTTGAGCATATCAGTTCTCTAGTCATCCTCTCCAATTCCTCGATCGCCTCGAAAAACTCTTGTCCTCGTTTTCTTCACTGTTTGTGATAATCCGAGCTCACGAAATTTCCCGGCAGCGTAGTTGAATTTCATACTGCAACTGATTTGAGAATTTGGTTTCATTGTAGTTTCGATGAACTCGGGATGGAATAAACGGAGTCGTCGGAGAGAAATTGGCGAAGCCACATGCATAAACCATAGCTAAGTAATCTAATATAATCTCATAAGAGAAAAATCAAAGAACGAAAAAAAAATTCAAAATTTTCTCGAGAAAGGTTGAAACTCAAACTCAACGCTTCAGAAAAAGGAATCCCTCGGATCTCTGGGTTTTTATTTGAGGAGTTGGGTGGGGGTTCTTGGGTGGGTCATCGTGTGGTTGGGTTGGTAGTTTTAGAGATATATGAAGGTTATATTTGTATTTGTTCTGGTTTTTGATTTAAAAAATAAATAAAAAGAAACTAATTAATATAACGATGACATTTGAGATTATTTGTTCGATGAAAATGCCATTCCAGCCATTGTTCCCTAATAAAGCCATTTTTTTTAAAGGTTCTTTGAGGGCCTTTCGGGCCAAGAGTCCCATATGCACATTTTGGGCAAAAAACTGATCTCACTGCCATCTATTAATCTCACTGCCATTCATATTTTGATATATCGATTTTGCCCGAATATTATTTAAATTATTTTAATAAAATTAATAAAAATAAATTTTGTACAACTAAGAGTTAAAGTATTACTAGTACAAATGATATAATTAAGAGTTAGATGACACTTAGTACAAATGGTACAATTGAGAGTTAGAGAACAACTGATAGAAATGGTACAACTGAGAGATTGAATTCAACTAGTACAAATGGTACAACTGAAAATTAGAGGACAACTGGTACAAATGGTATAACTGAGAGTTACATGACAAATGGTATAACTAAGAGATTGAGTTCAACTAGTACAAATGGTACAACAATGATACGTTGTGTAATTGTTGATTGATAATTTTTATTATATTTTCAAGAGACAATGAGCATCAGCCACACAAACATACATTTTGATTATGGAGGGTGATATTCATAGAACAAAGAAGATTTGAAATGATCACATCTACGGTTTATCGTTCAAGACATCATCCATATAAAAGATAACTTATTCGATGTTATTGACGAGATGATTTCAAACAAACAATATATTTAGTATAACTTTGGATAAAAGATGTAAATATTTGTATTTGTAGCTAATATGTCTTTTTTTTTTTGTCACTAGATACATAACATCTTATTTTTACTTAAACTACCTTATACTTTTATGGTTAATGTGTAAATACTAACATCATTGTTATGTGAAACAAAGAAATAAAGTATTTTAACACATGTTATTATATGAAAACATAGTAAATGTATTATAATTAACTACTATGGTAAGTACAACTATAAAAATTTAATTTAAATCACGGTTCAACTAGTTAAACGTGAAAATGGTCAAAATACAACCGTGTGCAATTTAGTACAACTATTAGCTTGAGTACAACCACTTGACCAATTTTTAATTATTTTTATTATATATGTGTTTTTTACAGTTCCATGTGTTAAATGAAGTTTTTTTTTTGTGACGGCGCCGTCTTTTCTTTAACACGTGTTTTTATTTTTTGTTCATTTTATTCACAAACTGTTTTTATTTATTTAAAAACTCAGTTGTTCGTAATACACCTAGTTGTACCTAATAAACACATAGTGGTACCAAATAATTTCATTTGTACTGGAATGGTCTTAGTTGTTCCCAATTGTACTTAATAAACATATAGTTGTTCTTAAATATTATAGTTGTCCTAAAATAGTTGTACAAATACCTATTGTGACAAAAGAACTAAAAAAAGAAGAAGATCACACCTATTGATAATAAGAGCTTCCCAAACGTTGTTTATGGACAAAACAATTCTTCTCATAAATCGAGTCTATTGTAATAGTATTAGCGATTCTTCTTCTGTGACTCTTTTGGCTTCTTCTTTGACATTTCTAATTTTTTTTGCTCATGTCATGCCTACAAAAAATGATACAAGAGCCAAATCAATCACATGATTGCTCTCTTAAGAACACGCATCAATGAGAGAATTCACAACTTGATGATAAAAGCACGATCGGATACACAAAATTTGATTTGTCATATCTAAATCAATCAAAACAATCAGAACTGTGCCGCTAAACTAACAGAGATCAAAACGAAAAAGAGGAACACTATAAGGATCAAAATAAACTAAAGTGGCAGCATTAGCTGAAAGAATATGAAACAAAGAGTAGATTATAAATTAAAAGATAGACAATAAACGGCTAAGAACTCGATTCTCAGAACCTGGGCTTGGTGAAGAACCACCTGTTCTTCCCGGTCTTGAAACGCTCCTCAAGCTTAGCCTTAGCCTCCTTAAGAGCTGCGACCTTCTTTTCTTTTGAATGAAGAGCCTCGACAGTCGCGACATCCTTCAGATCTACGTCAAGTGTGTAACGAGTGGGCATAAGGTGCTTGTAATTCACGAGCTTGATGAAGCACTTGGCTTTCGATTTCTTCGCGGAGTCCTTGCGGATGACCTTGCTCGGGTACTTCTTGAGCCCGGCGACAAGGCAGTGTCTGTAAAGATGGTCGCGAGCGGACGATCACGGCCTTCTTACCGGCATAGCGGTCTTGAAGGAGGATCACCGCTTTGTTCTGCTTAAGAAACTTAACCCTCTTCTCACCCTCTTCCGGCAAAAAAATCTAATTTGAGAGACCCCATGGTTTCTCACCCTCTTCTCAACTTCTCATTTGTATGGCCACCGAAATTTAAGCTGCAAGCATTTGTGGAGAGCCACCATGAGTGGTTTTTATAAATTCCCAAAGCTGATGAAAAATTCAGGAATCCAAGAGAGAAGCGTGATCGGGGAGGAAGAAGCACAGGAGAGATCAAGGAAGAGATGAAGAAGATGTCGTATCTGAGTGGAAGCAGGTTGAAGGGGAAGGGGTATCCAGGGGGAAGGAGAACCAATGGCTAGAAAGCCCTTAAATGTTGAAAGTAAAGCTCATATACTCCCGTTATGTTTGGAAATTTGTTTTTGATTTTATTTTAAATCGAAAAAGAGATAAAGTCGTTTAAGCCCTTGATAAAAATTGAATATTACAGACCCAACCAATTAATATCCCCCGATCTGGAGAAGAACCTGATGCGATTGGATCTAAATCCACTTTTCTTTTTCTGACGACTTCATCTCCTTCAAGATTCAGCTGGAGCGCTTCCACTCAAAATTCATTCACCAAATTTGCCACATAATACTTCAGATGCAGCATCGCTAATCAAATCCCAGATTATCGGATCAGTGAAGTAAGATCTATTAACAGCAAAAGAAAGAGACCCAGCTTGCGTGAGTTACATCCATTGTTTCCTTAGCTTCAAAGGTTTCCTCGCTTGTCAAGTTCATCGAATCGCTCACAAGCTCTCGACGCAAAACAAAAGAATCCTAACTTTGTTGATCCAAAACAAAGTATTAGAAGCTTTTGCCGTTGATTTTATCCGGGAGCGAAGATCAGAAAAGGATTTTGTTAGATCTCGCTACGGCCGTGGTTATCGGAAAAACGGCGGTGATTGGAGACAACGTTTCGATTCTACACGGTGTGGCTCGAAGGAACATGGAAACAATGCGGTGGACGGCACCCGAAGATTGGTGATGAAGTTTTGATTGGATCGGTGTTAGAGCGGGGATTCGCACCCCCTCTAAAAAGCCCGACGTCAACTGAGCTCGGCCCACTAAGAAAACCTAAGACAGTTCTCACTATTTTAGGTCGGCCAAAGAAAATAGAAAATCTCCATTTTCCTTTGACGATTCGAGATAATAGTCAGGTCGGCTTAGATAAATGGAAATATTTCATTTATCTCCTCCAAGTCCGGAGAACCAAGTCCGGAAAAAGCGCTAGGTCAGCCTTATCTCTCGGGAAGTTTTCCTGTTCCGAAAAGGAAAGGGCGAGCCTTGAAGACCGACTTGAAGACACTATAAATATAGAGGGTTTGCCAACGTAAAGATTCATTCAGAAATCGAGAGTATATACCTAGGGCAAACTTAGCAATTCATCGCTTAAAGCTTTAGATTTCTTCTCTTTAAAGTTTAGGTCGGCGTTCTTATTCCAACAACCTAAATTCACCCCGTACTTCTCGAGCTCCGGCTAAATTTCAATAAAGATCTCTCTTTAAACCCATTAACTCTTATTTTCTTCTTTAAACCGATTTGAGTTATTACATTTGGCGCCGTCTGTGGGGATTAAGAGACTCAGTCTTTAAAGAAATCGCGGAGCTCGAAGATGGTTGATACTTCCGCACCAACCGACCCAAAGGCTACACACGACGCCGAGGTCCGATCTGAAGATCAAGCAACAGATCGGCCAGAAGGCGTCAACGCATCAGGTCGGCTCACCGATCCAATATCAGGTCAGCCAATCGATCCAACAACAGGCTTCCCCATCACGGAAGAAGCCGACCAACGTCGGGTTGAAGGCACAGAATGCACCGACCCGCTGCCCCGAGCGCATGATCTATCAGATCCACCCGCGGTTAGCATGACCGACATGATGAAAATCTTCTCGGCCCAGATCCAGATGGGAATTGACGAACGTTCGACCTACTTAGAGCCGAGCAGATCGCATATCGCGACGACGTGGATCGCATCCTCAAGACACGCCTCCCCTCTGGCGTTGTCGAAGATCTCGATGGAGAGACAACACCACGAAGGAACCCCGAGACTGACCGGGGAATCAATAACTTGTTCGGTGTCACGCCGACAACGGATTTACGCCGAGGCTTGGACAGATCTAACGCCCGCTCGAGGATCACCGCCCAGACCTCTACCCTTACAACATCCAAAGCCGATCTCATACATAAGCGGATCGATAGCATGGACTCCAGAGTTCATAACGCAATCACGACGGCCCCGAGCTAGAGAAACTCCTCCGGCAAACCGACCAGACGCCATTCACGTCGGCTATCACAAACGCGCCCATGAAGAATATCAGTAGGATCAAACTGCCGACCAGTTACAACGGCAACACCGACCCAGAAAGACATCTGGCGGCGTTCAAAGTGGCCATGGGTAGAGCACGCGTACCTGAGAACGAACATGACGCTTGTTTCTGCCAGTACTTCGTCGAATCACTTTCCGGAAACGCCCTCACGTGGTTCTCGCGAATGCCTCCAAACTCAATTGGCTCGTTCAAGGAACTATGGAAAAAGTTCCTCACGCATTATTCGCTCTATATCGATACGTCGACATCTGAGCTAGACTTATGGTCCTGCGTACAAGGTGATGCAGAATCACTCCGCAGTTTCCTTGACTGATTCAGAGCCATCGTCTCTCGTTGCCGACTTCCCGACGATATCACTCTCGGGATCTTGATCAAGAACTTGCGCGACGACCAAGCATTCTGTGAAAAGCTGAAAACCGGGAAAGCCAAAACGTTGGAAGAAGCATTGCACAAATCCATCGGTTACATCAGGGTGGAGGAAGACAAAGCAGCCAAAGCAAAGCTGCTAACCGACGATAAATCAATGCGCGATAAGAAGTCCCGACCCGCCACCCATGACGGCCACCAAGAGCCCCGTCAACACCAGGACGAAGGCGACAAGAACGGCGAAGCGTGAACACCGCATCCTGTCCACCAGGCTGGAATAAGTACGACAGGAACAACCCAAAGAATCCGTTAGCAAAGGGTCCATATTGCAGATATCACAATGCTCATAGTCATGACATCGATGAATGCCGGATCTTTTATAGTTTACTCAAGAAAAAGTGGGAGGACGGCGAGTGCAAGCTTCTTAAGCCACGTAGTCACGATAGACGCCCCAACAATAACAACGCTCCAAACAGACAGAATGATGACGACCACAAAAGAGAACGGGACGACGAGAAGATACCACCTACCTTGCCCACCCGACGACGAATCAACATGATCATGGGCGGACTCGTGTTCTGTTCGGAATCCATCAACTCCATCAAGCGACACGAGCGCAAGGCCGCAAACGCCTCCATCGACTAACCCGCACTATTTTCCGATGATGTTCCCATAACGTTCACCGAGAAGGACGCACGTGGCATTAACCGACCTCACAATAACCCCCTCGTCATCTCATTGCAAATTGGCGACGACCTGGTCTCCAAAATTCTCATGACACTGGCAGCTCAGTCGACTTAATCTTCAAGAATACCCTCCGCAAGATGGGTATCAAAGATTCAGAGATCCAGATCGCACTATCATCTCTCACAGGCTTCACAGGCGACTCAATCTCGACAATAGGAACAATCCAACTCCTTGTTCGGGTCAGCGAAAAAACTTCCATCGTCCAATTCGACGTCATCGACAAACCCGCTATCTACAACGTCATCCTCGCACCAGTTTCATACCATCTTCTTACCACCTGTGCATGAAGATGCCGATCAAAGGTAGCATATTTACTATTCGCGGCGACCAGACGGTCTCACGACACTGCTACGTTGATAATCAACGAGTTCAGAATGCCTCTACGTTCATGATCAACAACGGCAACGATCTCGACCCATAGGACATTCACCACGAGACGCCGTTGAGCGACCTCGTCGTCCAGATTAAAATCGACGACAAGCATCCAGAATGATGTGTCGGGATTGGCACGAAACTACTCCCAAGCATGAAAGACAAGCTCATCACCTTCCTCTGGGAAAACATTGAGACCTTCGCCTGGTCAATGGCCGATATGAAAGGCATTGACCCGAATATTACCAAACACAAACTCTTTGTGGACACCACATCCAAGCCGATCAAACAGAAGCACCACAAAATTGGACTCGAACGCGCTTAGGCCGTCCACGATGAAGTCGAGAAACTACTACAAGCCGGATCTATTACCGAGGTCAAGTACCCCGACTAGCTGGCTAATCCCATTGTTGTAAAGAAGAAGAATGGCAAATGGCGGGTCTGCGTAGACTTCACCAACCTGAACAAAGCCTGCCCGAAAGATAATTTTCCACTTCCCCGAATTGATCACCTCGTCGAGGCTACTGCAGGGAACGAACTCCTCTCTTTCATGGACGCCTTCTCAGGTTACAACCAGATTCTCATGCATCCGGAAGACAACGAGAAGACCGCGTTCATCACAGATCGGGGAACATATTGCTACAAGGTCATGTCATTCGGCTTGAAGAACGCATGAGCTACCTACCAACTACTCGTCAACAAGATGTTCCGTAATCAACTCGGCAATATAATGGAAGTCTACATAGACGACATGCTCGTTAAATCATTGAAGGCCGATGACCACATCTCCCACTTACTAGAATGCATTCACATTCTCAACAAGTACAACATGAAGCTTAACCCGGCAAAGTGCACATATGCGGTCACCTCGTGCAAATTTCTCGGCTATTTGGTCACCTAACGCGGCATCGAGGTCAGCCCGAAGAAGATTTCGGCAATCTTAGAACTACCATCCCCAAGAAACACTCGCGAGGTTCAACGACTCACAGGCAGGATCGCCGCCTTGAATCATTTTATCTCGAGATCGACGAACAAGTGCCTACCTTTCTACCAGCTCCTGCGTGGCAACAAACATTTTGAGTGGGATGATAAGTGCGAGCAAGCATTCCAACAACTCAAAACTTACCTCTCCACGCCTCCGAACCTCGCGAAACCAAAACACGGCGACATTTTACTATTATACATCGCCGTCTCCAGTGCGGCTGTCAGCAGAGTCCTGGTTCGGGAAGATCGGGGCGAGCAGAAGCCCATCTTTTACATCAGGAAAACTCTCGATGGAGCCGAATCACGCTACCCGACCTTGGAGAAACTGACACTGTCCGTCGTCGTCGCGTCTCGGATGCTACGCCCGTACTTCCAAACACATTCGATCGCCGTCGTTACCAGTCAGCCACTCTGCAAAATCCTTCAAAGTCCAACACAGTCTGAACGAATGGCGAAATGGGCGATCGAACTGTCTGAGTTCGACATTGAGTACCGGAACCGCACCAGCGCTAAGTCACAAGTCCTGGCCGACATCCTAATCGAATTATCTCCAGAGTTGGTCAGCGAGGAACCACCGGCCCCCGAACCCTGGATACTGTTCGTGGACGGCGCATCATCACGCCTCGGCTCTGGCATCGACATTCAACTACAATCACCTGCGGGAGAAGTTCTCGAACAGTCCATTCGTCTCGAATTCACAGCCTCCAACAACGAAGCCGAATACGAAGCATTAATCACAAGGCTTTGTCTGGCTTGAGGAATGAACATCGACCACATCCGATCTCAGATCGACGAATACGAAGCAAAAAGACGAACGAATGGAGGCCTACCTCGCCTTGGTCAAGAACCTATCCAAGGAGTTCCTGACTTTCGAACTCCTCCAAATCAACCGATCCGAAAACAAGGGAGCCGACGCGTTTGCCGCCCTGCCATCCGACAAGGATTCTGCCTTAAGATGTAAATACCCTTGGAAGGCATTACTTCACCAAGTATTGCCCCAATCTAGCTCGTCCTCGCCGTCACACCAACTGAAGCCGACGCCACTCCTACACCAGAAATAACCGATGCACCGGACTGGCGAATCGAGATTCGACGCTTCCTCGAAACCGATGAGTTACCCGCAGAGAAGTGGTCAGCTAGGCGACTACGCGCCCGCAACGCTAAGTACACTATCTCCAACAACATCCTTTGTCGATGGACAGCCTCCGGAACACTCCTTACATGTATCCATGAGCTATCAAAGAAACTCACGATGGGGATGGAGGGAATCATTCAAGTGGACGCGCACTCGCCCTTAAAATCAAGAAACACGACCAGTTATGGCGAACAATGCAAGAAGACTGTGAGAAGTATGCACACAAGTGCGAATACTGCCAACGCCAGGAGCCTATGATCCATCAACCAACCGAGCTGCTCACACCGGCCATCCCTCCTTATCCATTCATGCGCTGGACAATGGACATCGGCGGTCCAATGCCATCGTCCCGCCAACGTAAGTACATGCTCATTATGACGGATTACTTCACCAAGTGGGTAGAAGCCAAGGCCTTCGCTAGCATCAAAGACAAGGAGGTCCATAATTTTGTCTGGAAGTACATCATCTGTCGCCACGGCCTACCTCACGAGATCGTCATAGACAATAGATCATAATTCATCTCCAAGAACTTCGAAGGATTCTGCGAACGATGGAAAATCCGCCTCAACAAATCCACTCCTCGGCATCCACAAGGTAACGGCCAGGCCGAAACAACTAACAATACAATCCTGGACGGCATAAAAAAATGCCTTAACGCGAAGAAGGGTCTCTAGGCCGACGAGCTCGACGGAGTCCTTTGGTCTCATCGCATAACACCAAGAACTGCAATGGGAAAGACTCCTTTCTCCTTAGCTTACGGTTGCAAAGCGATGGTGCCAGCTGAAGTCAATGTTGGTAGCCTACGACGAATAGTCCTCCCGGAGAACCGCGACCTCAACGACGCAATGCTGGTCGACAACCTCGACACATTCAAAGAGACAAGGAAGCAGGCTCTTCTCCGAATGCAGAACTAACAGAATCAGGCAGCGCGCTACTACAACAAGAAAGTTCACAATCGACACTTTGACAAAGGCGACCTGGTTCTTCGGAAAGTCTACAAAAATACCAAGGAACGTAATGCCGGCAAGCTCGGCGATAACTGGGAGGGTCCCTACATCATCACGAAGGTCGTGAAACCAGGAGTTTATTGGCTCGAAACCACAGCTCGCGACGAAGTTCCTCACGCTAGGAACTCAATGAGTCTAAAACGCTACTACTACTGAGGTCGGCATCATTAAGCCTTGCGCTAAAAAAAAGAGACATGCTCATACAAGCACTAAGAACTACGGAGCGGTTTAATACTCGAAAGGGGTACGTAGGCAACCCGTCTTAGGACGGGTACAACTGCTACCCCCAATCAAAAAGGGGGCACTTGCTCTTTTACACTTTGTAAAGCCTGTTCGGGCATTTTATTATCAATAATAGCAAGGTTTTACTTGAAATTTTCTTTCATCTTTTCCTATCGTCATCTTTACCAGATGTTCGACTCGCCTAAAGCTAAGTCTGATCCCCTTGATTTGGCATTCCAAAGCCAAGTCCGCTTGCATGCGTTTGATATATCATGGTTTTTACCCGTTTTTAGACCATGATATAAGTGTTTTTATAGAGTCTTTTGGTATTTTTAGAGTCCTATTAGAGTCTTTATAGGTTGGACTACGTTTGGAGCATAATTGGAGATTTTGGATCTTTTTGTAGCATTCTGCAATAAGCTGCGAAGTGATGAAGTCGAGAGAGCAGATTTACGCACATGGTGTCGATCGACACCATCTGTGTCGATCGACACCAGATGAGACCGACGCAATGTTGCGACTTCCATCAGAAAAACGAAATCACAAGAAGTTTCCATTATTTACAAGTCTGCCCAATTCGTGTTTTACGCCTATAAATATAGTTTTTCAGCCATTGTTTTGGCTACACAATATACAACACACATTATTTAGAGAGAGATTTTTAGAGAGATTTTGTGAGAAGAATTTGACTCCTTCAGAGCAAATTTAGAACTCCTTTATTTTATTCTATTGATTTCTTTTATGCTTTCTATTCAAATAATGATTTATGTTTCAATGATCATGTCTGAGTAGTTTGCTAGTTAGGTTTAGGGTTTTTCAAAGGTGATTAATGAATTGTTAGGTCGAATTAAATTGTTAGGATAAAATCATTAGAGTTCTTCATCTGGATTTGTGTTTAATGCTTATTCTAGCTTCGCGACCTAGAATCTGATCTTAGGTTAATTAATAGATGCGAGAGTATTATTGATTGCCTGAACTAATGTTAGATGAGCAAAATACCTTTTCGCAAAGAGATTTGGTTTAGGATTTTCTGAACAATTGAACCTGAAATTAATGCTTGTCTGAATTGTTTGAATTCGCAAAGAGATTTGGTTTTCTGGAATTTAGGCATAGATAATCTTCGCAGCGAGAGTTGGTTAATTTTACATTAGTGTTTCGAGTTCAAGAACAGTGCTTTATATTTCCTAACATTCGCCTAGACCTAGAATTTAGATCACCTGAGAATTTCCCTGAACCTAGCGTTTCGTCTCCTGAACTTACATCGTTTTTAATTGCTTTCTGTCTTTACTTTTATTATTCTTCCTAGCTTAATTCGAATTTAGAAAACTGCTGTGTGACTATCCCTTCTCTGTGGATTCGATCCCTAAGTACTACAACTGATCTCTTAATTTGAGAGAGTTGCTTAGGGTAAATTTGACCCATATCAAATTTTGGCGCCGTTGCCGGGGAAGGAGATTAGTAGCCTACAGATTTCTAGTTTTAGAATTTTGACTAGGTTTTGCTTTTAATTTTTGGTTACTAATTTAGTTTCAAATTTTTTTGTTTTTCAGGTGCATGCTTAATCGCGGTACCAGAAGCAACAAGAACCAAGAACTAATACCATTGATCCAGGAGCTAGGACGTTTCGAACGTGTGAACCGCAAGGCTGCACAAGCATCGATCGACACACTTGGCATCGATCGACACCACCGAGCATCTACCTCAGCATCGATCGACACCACTAGCGTCGATCGACACCTTGCGCGGATCGAGATGGCAGAACCTGTGATCATGATACGCAACGAAGCAGGAGACTTTGTAGACCTGCAGGGCAACAGAAGGAACGCCCAAGGACAGCGACTTGATGAGGCTGGCGCCGTCATAGTCGAACCAGCGATGCAAATCGCCGGTGCAGAAGCTGGACGTGGAAGAACGCTTGGCGAGTACAACCGCCCAGACCAATTCTATGCTAATAGAGCTGCAATCCGTCCTCCTGCATTTCAGAGGAATGACTTCGAGCTGAAACCTGCTTACTACACATTGGTGGCTCAGCATCCCTTCCATGGTCTTCCTAATGAGCACCCTATGGACCACGTTGAAAGATTCGAGGACTTAGCCTCAAGCATCAAGGCCAACGGAGTTACATATGATTATCTCTTCTGCAAGCTTTTCCCTTACTCGCTTGCTGGAGATGCATCATACTGGCTGAAGCAGTTGCCACCAGGATCCTTGACTACTTGGGAAGATACAAAGAATGCATTCCTTTGCAATTTCTTTGATGATGCGAGATCCGAGGAGCTGAGGATGAAGATCACCACATTCTCTCAAGGACCCACTGAAGCGTTCAAGGCTTCTTGGGTGAGGTTCAGATCTTACCAGAGGGACTGCCCACATCATGGATTCAGCGAGCCTCAGCTTATCGGTATATTCTACCGCGGAATTGACTGGAGATATCAGATGGCCCTAGATGCTGCGAGCAATGGCAACTTCAACACCAGATTTCCAAAAGGCGCGATAGAGCTTATAGAGAATTTGGCTTCTAGTAACAGCACCAAGAACGCAGACTTCGAGAGAAGGCAAAACGCAGGAGTAGCTGGAGGAAACCAAATTGCTGAAGTCAACAAGAAGCTGGACATCTTGATGGGAAAGAAGCAGGTCCATTTTGCTAATGAAGTAGAGACCTTTGAGCGAGAGCAAGAAGAGGTCAACTACATCAATGGTGCTGGTTTTCAAGGACAGAGGTTCAACAATCAGCAAGGCTATGGTTCTTCTTACCAGAAGCCTTTTCAGAGCAACAACTTCCAAAGAACTTATGGTTCTTCTTCCTACCAGAAGCCTCCTGCACAAGACAACAAAATGGAGTCCATGCTAGAGCAGATCTTGGAAGGCCAACAGAAGATGACAGTGGATTTCAACGGGAAAATCGACGACCTGTACACCGATCTGAATGGAAAGATTGAGAGCATACACTCTCACATGAAGAAGCTGGATGTTCAAGTTGCTCAAACCGCAGAAGCTGTTCATAGGCAAGAAGGATTTCTTCCTGGGAAAACAGATACAAATCCAAGACGCCATGTGAATGCCATCACGACAAGGAGCAGAAGCAAGCTGGAACCAGAGGAGAAGAAGAACCTAAGTGCTGAAGACCTTGTGGAGTTGGAGGAAATTGAAGAAGAAGCTCCAGACGTCCCTACAGATCCAGTGTCGATCGACACAGGAGGGTGTCGATCGACACCCGAAGAACATCGCGAAATCGAGAGCTCGAGCCCGTGTGTCGATCGACACAAGGCTGGTGTCGATCGACACTCTACACAGACATCGCTGGATCGAGCTGAAACTTTAACATCTCAAGAGGAAAAAGTGTACAAGCCTAAGATACCCTACCCCCTGCCTCCCAGAAGATCTAAACAGGAGAGAGAAGAAGCTAGATGCAAGGAGATGATGAGTAAACTGATGGTTGAGTTACCCCTAGTTGATGCAGTCCAACTTTCACCTGCATTAAGAAGATATGTCAAGAGAATGGTTGCAAATGGTGTGAGTCCCGAAGAAGGAGCATTGCTTACCAGAGATATTAATGCAATTCTCTTGAACATAGTTCCAAGAAAAAAGAAGAAGAAGTGGGTTTCTGAACAAGTCAGTGCTGTGATGCAGAGGAAGATTCCAGAGAAGTTACCTGATCCAGGAAACTTTGTGCTAGATTGCTCAATATCAACAGGAAGGTTTCCTCGTTCTCTCTGCGATTTAGGTTCAAGTATCAACTTGATACCATACTCAGTTGCTGTGAGACTTGGAATGACTGATTTCAAGCCAAGCAGAATCTCTCTAATCCTAGCTGATCGATCAAAGAGATTCCCAGAAGGTGTCTTAGAAGATGTTCCCTTGAAGATTGAAGGCTGCATAATTCCCACAGACTTTGTGGTTTTGAAGTATGATGAAGAACCTGCAGACCCTCTTATTCTGGGAAGATCATTCTTGGCTTCAGCTGGTGCCATCATTGATGTGAGAAGAGGGAAAATGGAGCTTGATTTGGGTGACGTTATCATGAACTTCGACATGGACAAGTTAAGAGGACCATCCACCATCGATGGTCAAGCTTTTTCAGTAGAGATGTCCATGGATGAAGGTCCAATCCTGGAAGATGCGGATGATATTACTACTGAGTATGTCAAGGAGCTTGATACTAAAGAGCAAGAGGACAAGCTGGTTATTCAAGAAGCATTAGCTGAGAATTCTAAGAAGGTTGTGGAGCTTGAAGACTGGGGTGGAAATGATCATCTCTTCCAAACTATGAGCATAAACGATGTTCTAATCAGTGACAAGCCAATAGAGGACGAAGCTTTCATCATAGAAGCAAGGATTGCAGAGATGAACTGCAGCAAAAGTGCAAAGATTCGAGCTACTAACTTGGTGTCGATCGACACCAAATGTATCGATCGACACCCTCTGGAGATCGCGACACAAGCCATGTCCAATGATGCAAATCCATCATGTGCTGTCAAACAGAAGCCTCCACATCTTTCTGTCCAGAAACCTCGAAGTAAGCAAAGGTCCGCACACCCTGGACTCAATTCCAAACCTCCTGATCATCTCAATAAGAATTTAAAAAGTTCAAAAGCTGTTGCACACTTATGCAAGCCACGAGATTCTCGTAGAAGGCTTGGTATTTCTTTTGATGATGTTGCAGGAAAAAGGAGTATCCCACCCGAACTCAAGTCCCTCCCTGTTGTTGTTCCTCATTTCTTTGGTCGCTCTCATGCACCTAATGCTTATACACCACCTTGGATGAGAAGACATTCGTCTGGGAAGCATTCGATGCCACCCTCTGATCCACTAGACGCCTGAACCCCGACACAGTCAAGCTAATGACTGAAAACGAGCGCTGAGTGGGAGCCAACCCACTGTTAGGTACGTTTTTATTTTTATTTTGTTTTGGTTTTACTAATTCCTAGTTTTAGTCTGTTGAAAAAGGCGACATTGGATTCGACTTAGACCAGTGTCGATCGACACTACTATAGTGTCGATCGACACCACGCACAGACGAAGGTAAGTCTTCTATCTGGTCTTTTATGTTGTTTCTAATCTTTCTTTTAGCTAACTTCGGGCATGATAACACTGGGGACAGTGTTGTTTAAGTCTGGAGGAGGTGATTACTGACTTTGTGTTTTGTTTTGAGAGTCAGTCAAAAACTTTGTTTTATTGAGTCAAAATCAGTTGAAATTTTCAACTTTTCTTGGAACTAGCCGCATAATGTTGACACTTGAAGGACCATTGCTTTAGTAGTTGATTACAGGTCTTACTAAGTAGAAAGTTGCAAGTGGATCAATCTAACAGAGAGAGTCCAGATCCCCTTAAAAGAACTAGGTATGCATTGAATTTGATTCCTCTTTCAGCTATGAACAAGAGAAGCTAGTTGCAGTCTCTCCTTGATTTTCCTTTGAGAAAAGAAAAAGAGTCTTAAGTCTGGGAATAGTGCAAAGAACCTCATGAGCCTGTCTCCTCACAAGGAACAATATTAGTGAGTGCTCTTGAACACGTCTCCTCACAAGGAACACAAGTAGAGAGTAGCACTATTTCCCGAGACTTCAAAAGAATAAGAAGAGTCAATAAAAAGATCTTAGATCACCCTGAAAATGGGCAGAAGTTGACTAAGGGAAGAGAAAATAGGAGAGCTATACAAAGAATGTCTTGTTCAGAGCACCAAGGAAGGGAAAGAATCAGCAAAGTTCTTTGGCATTACCACTGTTAGAGTTCGAAATTTATCTAAGGAAAGGATCTGGACTTAAGCTGGGAGATTGCTAAGCTTGTGGTAAGTACACTGAACTTTTCTAAGGTTGGCTCTACTGCATGTGAATTCAAGAGTGTTAATGAGTTGTGGCGTTCTGAAGGTTAGCTGAATATTTCTGTTTTCAAACCTCGACTCTATATTTAGTTTCTGTTTTGCTTGAGGGCAAGCAAAGGCTAAGTCTGGGGGAGTTGATATATCATGGTTTTTACCCGTTTTTAGACCATGATATAAGTGTTTTTATAGAGTCTTTTGGTATTTTTAGAGTCCTACTAGAGTCTTTATAGGTTGGACTACGTTTGGAGCATAATTGGAGATTTTGGATCTTTTTGGAGCATTCTGCAAGAAGCTACGAAGTGATGAAGTCGAGAGAGCAGATTTACGCACAGGGTGTCGATCGACACCATCTGTGTCGATCGACACCAGACGAGACCGACGCAATGTTGCGACTTCCATCGGAAAAAGAAAATCACAAGAAGTTTCCATTATTTACAAGTATGCCCAATTCGTGTTTTAGGCCTATAAATATAGTTTTTCAGCCATTGTTTAGGCTACACAATATACAACACACATTATTTAGAGAGAGATTTTTAGAGAGATTTTGAGAGAAGAATTTGACTCCTTCAGAGCAAATTTGGAACTCCTTTATTTTCTTCTATTGATTTCTTTTATGCTTTCTATTAAAATAATGATTTATGTTTCATTGATCATGTGTGAGTAGTTTGCTAGTTAGGTTTAGGGTTTTTCAAAGGTGATTAATGAATTGTTAGGTTGAATTAAATTGTTAGGATAAAATCATTAGAGTTCTTCATCTGGATTTGTGTTTAATGCTTATTCTAGCATCATGACCTAGAATCTGATATTAGGTTGATTAATAGATGCGAGAGTATTATTAATTTCCTGAACTAATGTTAGATGAGCAAAATACCTATTCGCAAAGAGATTTGGTTTAGGATTTTGTGAACAATCGAACCTGATATTAATGCTTCTCTGAATTGTTTGAATTTGCAAAGAAATTTGGAATTCTAGGGTTTAGGCATAGATAATTTTCGCAGCGAGAGTTGGTTGATTTTACATTAGTGTTTCGAGTTCAAGAACAGTGCTTAATAATTCCTAACATTCTGTCTAGACCTGCAATTTGGATCACCTGAGAATTTCCCTGAACCTAGCGTTTCGTTTCCTGAACTTACATCGTTTTTAATTGCTTTCTACTTTTACTTTTAATTCTATCTTCTTAGCTTAATTCGAAATTAGAAATCTGCTGAGTCACTATCCCTTCCTTGTGGATTCGATCCCTAAATACTACAACTGATCTCTTAATTTGAGAGAGTAGCTCTAGGGTAAATTTGAGAGCATATCAGCGTTCTAACGCCGCGTTTTGCTGCGTATAAAGCCGACCTGATTCGAAATATCTAAGCCATATAGTACATAAGCCGATCAGACTCGCAACCTAGATTCGACTTAGATTTTTCTAAGTGGTATTGATAAAGACGCCGACCTGATTCGCATATCAATATTCACACTTAGAAAAGAAGTGGTGCAAAACCATGTAAGCTGAGCTTCTCGCATGTTTCGTATTCACACTTTACTTTTAAGCCGGATATTGTTCCGCAATTTTATGTCCTGCAATATTATCTAGCCGACCAGGTCGCATCTTGTAGTCTACATAAGAATATTTCTAAGAGTTCAAAATGATGCCGACCCGATTCGCATATTCTACACTTAAAATTTTAATCGCATGAATTCTAAAGCCGATATCGCATCGCACTTTCATATTCGTACTACAAAAAACACGATCATTCTTAAAAAAAACCAAACATCTCGTTCATTAATTCGTCAATAAATTATAAAAACTGAAACAAATCCAAGTCGTTTACAAAAGTACTTGAACAGCTACTCAATTACAACTTGGGGATGATCAATCCCCGGTCTTGTCGATCGATTCTTCGACCGTTCCTTCGGTCCTCTCTTCTTCTACAGGCGCATTCGTCAGGTCCACGTCCTGGTCGACGTTCTCAGGGCTGAGGATACTTTCATCTTCCTTTCCAGTGATCCGCCCTTCAGGAGGAGCCGTCTCTTATGTCACAACGGGCACACCAGACTCAGTTATGACCACAAGCATTGGCGCAACAGGTTCTCTTGGAACCACCGGGGCAATGTCTCCAAATAACTCATCAAGGGTCAGGATTTTCAGTTCGCCAGCACTGAAACTGACTTCCTCGAAAACAACTTGTTTGGTCTCCCAGTCACGGACGCTGACGGCTACCTTTTCCTTCACAGACTCAGGTAATGAGAAACCATGTTTCTCAAGTATCTCGATCATTCGCTCGGCTCCTTTCCATTGAGCTGTGGTGGTAATAATCTCGTCGGCTTCCTCCCTTTGAGCCAAATGCTTCTTCATCTTATCAATGAGAACAACATAATGATTATTAACCTTCCTCATCGTATCCTTGGCGACTTCACGGATTTTGCCTTTAGCAGTTCTCTCCTGCTGGAGCTTTTTGGTGGCAAGGCTCGCGGCCGTTCGCCACCTCTCGACCTCTTCTTGGGTCGTCTTCAGAGACTCTTCGGCCTTGCGAGCTTCCCGATTAAGCCTCGCAGACTTTTCCTTCTCTTCCACAAGTTCCTTTGCCGCTGCTTCCAGTTCGGCGCGTTTCGCTTTTTCCGACTCGAGAGCCTCTTTTAGAGACTCCAGTTCGGCCTGATCGCCCGCGCGCTTCTGAAAAATATGCACCATCTCTGTTAGCACAAGTTGGGAGAAGAAACAAAACCGAGCAGAAGATAAACAAGAAATACTCGGGCCTGCTCCATCGCGAAACGCGCGATGTCCTCCTTCCGGATAAGACCAGAGACGTCGGTAGAAGACCCCGCCGGATGGTCCTTGAGCTTGAGAAAGTAATCAAGACAAGCCATCAGATCACTAGTAATCGGCCCAGATCCGCAAGAATCCGAATGGGTGGAGTGTCCTCTCAATCCGAGACTTCTTTGGCTCAGGTGCCCTTTCGTTCGGGCCTGTAGAATTAATATTCTCGTCGCCTGATCCACCCATTCTCGGGTCGTTCGCTTCAGCCGTCTCCGAGGTTTTCTTGCATTTTTTCTCAGCCACCTTCTTTTTGGCAGCTTTCTTAGCGGCAGCCTTCTTAGCGTGTTTTTCAGCAAGCTCCTCGGCTTTCTTTGCGGCCTCGTCGTCCTTCCAGAGCGTTTCCAAAGGCGCACCCTGCAAATCTTGATCCCCATCCGGGATAATCTGATCCTCGCTAATCGGCGGGTGAGAAACAGGAGAACTCAAAACGTTCTTCAGGTCGCCTGACAAGTCAGTTAACGGATTAGCCTTCATTTTTCTACGATGAGCTCGCACTAACGCAGCTGCAAAGGCAAATCCCAGTCAGATCGGCAATAAGTTCAAATGTTTCAGCACGGTCATATCAATCACTAACCTTGAGTTCTCGCAAGTTTTTCCTCCGTGATACTCGGCCAAGTGATTGACGAAAGTGCCGCAAAACGATCTGCGATCTCAAAGATTTGCTTAGGATCGTCAACAAAAGCGATGGAATTATAACTTACAGAAGACGAAGAGTCCGATCAGAAAAGACATCGACCCATACTTTAAGACTTATAAACTAAGATTGCTACCAGTAATCTCTCCCCACTCCGTTCTAATCGGTATGTCTCGATCGACTACCGAGTAGTCGTTGATCAGCACAAAGAAGTAATGATCGCGCCAGTTCCCGATCTTAAAGGACTGACCACCGGTGATGATATTGAACCTCGACTTCATACTCGTGTAGTACGAACCACAATACTTCAGGTCGGCCTTGTGCTTCCGCATACATGTCATCGCATGAAGCACTTCGTAGTTCAGTGGAATCTTATGTTTAATTGAGATGACCAGAAGGCTAACAATCAGACGGATGGTGGCGTGAGAAAACTGCGAGATCGGTTACCCTCTTTTGTCGGCATACTCAAGCAGCAAGCGGGGGAGAGGGAACCACATATGGAACTTCCAGAAAAAAGCTCTCGTACAGACATATCCACCCCAGTGGAGCATCCCACGGTCGTTCTGACGAGCTTGGGACAATGAAGATTACTCTCGGATCTATATCGCACTCTTCTTTCAACGAAACTAATGATTCTATAGTAGATTTTGTCGGAAAAACTCTGTGCACGTTTTCAGCGACCGGTTTGATTTTCGGCTCACCTTTCTTCCGACGCACTTTCTTAACCTTTGGGTTCAGGTCAATGATTCCAAACTGATTCATGTGTTCCTCAGCGATCATAAGATTCAGATCGTCGCAGATCGCCATCTCCTTTGATCCCCCAGATCTGTCACTTTCGTCATAAATCACCATTTGCATATCTTCCTCAGAACGGTCCTCTTCATCACATAGTTCGGGGATCAGAAACGGGGTGCGAGTTGACGCCTCGGCGTCATCCCTCTGAACAGCTCCGACTTGGTCGGCGACAAAGCGTTCTGTTGCGCCTTTCCTTACCGCAAAATCAGCTTCGTCTTCTTCATCCGATCCAGAAGGAGATCGATTTGGGGACGAGGTGACTTTTTCCCTTTAGATCGACTCTGGACAATCGCATCTTCCTTCGACATCCTGAGGAATTCATCCAGAGAGACGCCGATCTCATTGGCTTTATCTTGAGCCGACCTGGATTGCTTCGATCCAGATAGGTTTGAACAAATCTTCAACATCTCTGAAGAACACGGGTGGTAGATTTTGATGCAGGCCGGAGAATCAAGGCGGAGCAACGAACGGCGACGGCGGAGAGAAATTAGCAGCAAAATAAATAAAATAAAAGCAGGGAAAGTCGGGAGCTAACCTTGCAATCCTTTCTCTCGTAGAATGTAGAAGTGCAAAAATGAGAGAACTTCACTCTATTTATAGAGAAATTCAGAGCGACTAGATAATAGAAGTCCTATTTATAGAGTCATTTGGTCTTTTTAGAGTCCTATTATAGTCTTTGCAGGTTCAGGTACAATTGGAGCTGAATTGGAGATTTGGATACATTTTGGAGCATAATGGAATGAAGTCACGAAGTGTTGAAGTGGGATTGAAGATGCACGACAGGTGTCGATCGACACCAGGATTTCCAATTTCCAAAGGCGTGAAGTTTCCAGTTTTTAAAGAAAAGGAAATCTCTAAGACTTTTCCTAATCTTTCAAGGAATTGAAGATTCAAACCTAGGCCTATAAATAGAGTTTTCAGCCATTGTTTAGGCATAACACACACATTATTTTAGAGAGAGATTTTTAGAGAGATTTTAGAGAAAATAATTGATATACTTAGATATTTCATGCATTCACCATGTATTTAGGACATATTTGCATTCATATTGCATTCATACTTAGAATGATCATAGCTTTTGTCCCATTTTAGGTTCTAAGACATGTTGCATTAGCATTTGCATATGTTCTTGCATTTATGCATCATTTTCAGGACATTTGGTGTGCATGGAGCTAGTTTGGAGAGTAGGCATGGACAAGAGGAGCTAAGGAATTGATTGGAGTCAAGAAGAAACCTAGACAAAAGAGCTGAAGACCAGATCGACCAGCAGATCGACCAAGCCAAGAACAAACTGCAAGCACACGGATCGATCGATCCACTTCGGAACGATCGATCCAGCCGGAAGATCGACAGCACGATCGAGCGGCCAACTCGATCCAGCCGGAAGATCGACAGCAAGATCGAGCGGCCAGCTCGATCCGGACCAAGACTGACACGGATCGATCGATCCACTTCAGATCGATCGATCTGAAAACGAACGGCCAAAGATGGATCGATCGTTCCACCACAGATCGATCGATCTACATCCCTACGCATTCGGTCAAGCACCAGATCGATCCACAGCTCGAGCGGCCGGTCGATCTGAAAACGAACGGCCAAAGACGGATCGATCGTTCCACCACAGATCGATCGATCTACATCTCTACGCATTCGGCCAAGCACCAGATCGATCCACGGATCAAGCGGCCGGTCGATCTGAAAACGAACGCCTAAACATGGATCGATCGATCCGTTGTAGATCGATCGATCCCTTCATCTGATTTTCATGCTTTTTGCTCACCAACCTCTATATTGTCTTTAGTGAGGGTGCCATCATTCCTAAGCCTATATAAGACATCCTACCCTATTTTTCTTGGAGAGCCACGAAATTTTAGAGTTCTCATCTTGTTCTTTAGGTCTAGCCTCCATCTTCGAAGGTTTTTATGCTTTTCATGTTTTGTAAACTTTAAACTTTGTTTTATATCAAGTACTTATCCTTAATCTCTTTTCTTGTTATTGGTTAAGCATGTTCATCATATCAAATACAGAGTTTAAGAGAGATTCGAACATGGTTAGTGAGTAATCATCAAGGTTTAAGGTTTTGGTGATTAGGGAGGTTTAAGAGGTTTAACTTGGGGTTTTTCTTGTTCTTCATCTCATTCTCTTCTTGGATTTGGAGGGCTAAAAGCCTAGAGATGCTTGAGAAAGATCTCTTTGATCTTAGGGATTTCCTTATCTCAAAAAGACTTAGGAAATCCCATAAACCCAAATCCAAGAGATTAGCTCATCCTTTCCCACACACCATGGATGTTTAGGGAGCTAATTAGGCCATGTTTAGGATCTGTGCTTTATGTTCTTCAGCCTATCTTTCCACCATACACCATGGGTTAGGATGAAAGGTTGAAGAAAGGGTTTTTACCACAAACCATGGAAAAATCTAGCTCTTGTTTCTTAAGGCTTAGAGATATCTCATTAGAAATGTGTAGCTCTGTTTTTATAAAACCCAAGTTCGAATCTTAACCTCTCTAAGCATGAACCAAATCCTTGAATCTATTTCTAGTATTTGAATCATCAAAGCCATCATCTCTTAGTTTTAAAGTTTAATCTTTTCACTTAGCTTGTTAAAATCATCTAATTAGCTTAATAGTTTGATTAGAGTATCTTAATTAGAAAACTTGTGTTCTTGAATGTTTCATAGTTTTTAAAATAGCTTAGAGTATCACTCATTAGCCTAGTAATCATTTAGCAGTTGTTTTATTTTTATAACTAGTTTTTATAATTCATCTTAGATTGCTAGAAATTGCCAACTTGGTCTGTCTTTAGCATTTGGATTTTTGAAACTAGTAGCACGGTCATTAAAATTCTTAGCAGTAGCTTAGCAGTAGTTTAACCCATCAGTAGAATTGTTAAAATTGTTTGCATAGTCGTTTGATAGCTACAAGTAGTTTTTATAATTTGTTTCCACCATTTAAACCGAAAATCACTTAGATTTGCTTTGAGCTCTTGCATTCCTAGTAACTTTCAACACCTGAATTGGATTGACATCTAAAGTACTGCAATGACATAAAGAGGCTTTAGGTTTTGATTAGAAACACGAAATAAATCTCTTATCAAATGGCGCCGTTGCCAACTTCGGTTTTGTTGAAAGTATTAAGATTTGGGGCTTGGTAGAGACTAAGTTTTTATTTTGATTTTGGTTACTGATTTTCCTACTTTGCTACTTGTGTTTTCAGGTACATGAACTTGAGATCTAAAGGTGACAACAACTTACTTCAGCCTAAAGACAACATCCATCAATTTGGAAGTGCAAGGCATAGAAGAGAAAATCAAAAAGAGTTTAAAGGAACAGTGCAAAAAGTTATGGCTGACCACGACCAAGTAGAGGATCCACCTCAACATGCTGTTGCTGGTAGGGGCAATGCAAACCCCTACCACCCTCCAAGGATACTACGGATCATTGGTGCGGGTGATGCACCAAACACCCACACCAATCGGTTCGGGATCACTCCACCACCGGTGCAGAACAACAACTTCGAGATAAAGCCTGGATTTGTCTCTATGGTCCAGAACAGCAAGTTCCATGGTCTAGCAATGGAAGACCCTCTTGAGCATTTGGACAACTTTGAGCAAGTTTGTGGAATGATCAAGATCAACGGTATCTCCGAAGACAGCTTCAAGCTAAAGTTATTCCCATTTTCTCTTGGGGATAAGGCTAGGCATTGGGAGAAGACACTTCCTCAGGGGACAATCACCTCATGGGTTGATTGCAAGAAGGCCTTCCTGTCCAAATTCTTCTCAAGTACAAGGACAGCTCGACTAAGGAGTGAGATAAGCGGTTTTGCACAAAGGCAAAATGAAACCTTTAGTGAAGCAATGGAGCGCTTCAAGGACTACACCATTCAGTGTCCTCATCATGGTTTCACAGAGGAGACACTCTTGAGCACTATATACCGTGGAGCTTTGCCAAAAATTCGCATGCTATTGGACACAGCAAGCAAAGGAAACTTTCTTGGACAAGATGTGCAAGAAGGCATGGAGCTGGTTGAGAACTTGGCTTTGAGTGATGGCAATTATTCTGAGGAGTATGACCGAGCACCAAGGGGTCATGAGCTGGAAGCACACAAGAAAGAGCTGAAGTCTCTCCATGAGAAAATAGACAAGATGATGCTTGGCAGCCAAAAACAAGTCCACTTTGTTGGTGAAGCTTCAGATTTGTTTCAAGAGGGAAATCAAGAGGAGTTTGAGGAAGCCAATTGGGTTGGAGGACAAGATTATCCTAAGCCGCAGGGCTATGGTCAAAGGTATCAAGGCAACAACAATTTGTCTTATAGGAGTACCAATGTGGAGAATCCAAAGGACCAAGTGTACCCTCCACAACAAGGAAATCAAGGAAAACCTTTTGTCCCTTACAACCAAGGGGGATTTACACAAAACAATGGTTACCAAGGGCAAAGACAAGGTCAGTTCCAAGGCCAACAACAGCAAGGAAGCAAAGGCTATCCTCCTGCCTTTGTGCCACAGCAACAACAAAGCCAAGCTCAACCACTAGATAACATCCAAGCTATGCTCCAACAACTTATCCAAGGCCAAGCTTCTAACAACTTGAAGTTTGCTGAGATAAACACAAGGCTGGACTCTTCCCTTACTGAGGTATCTACACAGATCAGTAACATGAACAACAAAATTCGCCAGCTAGAGAAAGGCAAGGGAAGTACAAGTGGCCAAGGCAGCTTACCCGGAAAGTGTGAAACAAATCCTAAGGAGTATGCAAATGTGATCAATCTAAGGAGTGGGAAAGAAGTTGCACCACGGTCTACAGCTAAGGACAATGAGGACATTGTGATTCAAGAGGGGGAGAGTAATCTTTCAAAAGATCAAGAGATCACCTTTGACAATGTCTACATAGAAAGGGCAAGGAAAGGCAAGGAAGCGGTTTTGGAGAAACAAGTGGGGGAAGCAAGCAAAGAGAAAGATGTTTTCGTGCCTCCACCCTATAAACCCAAGCTCCCCTTCCCTGGACGTTTCAAGAAGCAGCTGGTTGAGAAGCATAGAGCTTTGTTTGAAAAGCATTTGAGAAATGTTGAGTTGAGATTGCCTTTGCTTGATTGTTTGGCCATGGTACCAAAGTATGCCAAGTTTCTGAAGGATACACTCACCAAGACAGCTAAGGAAGGTCAAGAGGTCATGGTGTTGAGTCAAGAGTGCAGTGCTATCATCCACAAAGAAATTGCACCAAAGAAGCTAGGAGATCCAGGCTCATTCACCATACCTTGTGCGCTAGGGCCATTGAGGTTTAGCAATTGCTTGTGTGATCTTGGAGCTAGCATAAACCTCATGCCTCACTCTATTGCCAAGAAGCTGGGTTTCACAAAGTTTAAAGAGTGTAGGATATCTCTCATCCTTGCTGATAGAAGTGTGAGACTTCCGATTGGTATGCTAGAAGACTTACCCGTGCGAATAAGTGATGTGAGTGTGCCAACAGATTTTGTGGTATTGGAGATGGATGAAGAGCCTAAGGATCCTCTAATCCTTGGATGGTCATTCTTAGCCACTGTCGGAGCCATCATAGATGTGAAGAATGGCAAGATCTCTCTACACTTGGGGAAAGATATTGAGTTAAACTTTGATATCAATGAAGTCTTGAAGAAACCAACCATTGGTGGCCAAGTGTTTTACATTGAAGCAATGGATGCTCTAGCTGATGAGCTCCTTGAAGAACTAGGCCAAGAGGACCACCTTCTGCTAGCCTTGACCACGGAATGTGGAGAGTTTGGATTTCTTAATGAGGAGACACAAGAGTATGCCAAGCTACTAGAATCACGCAAGGCTTTGAAGGAAGAGGAAGACACTTACTTGGAGCTGGATATGGAACGTCCTGCTTTTGGTATTGATGCTGGCTTAAGAGAGGACGAAGAGGACAGTAGCCTCAATACAAGCCAAGGAGAGGAGTGGAGCGAGCTGCTTGCCCCAAAGGTGGACCTCAAGCAACTTCCAAATGGGCTAAGGTATGCTTTCTTGGGTGGAAATGACACATACCCTGTAATTGTGAATGAAAATCTAAGTGATGATGAGTTAGACTCACTCCTTAAGGAGTTGAGGAAGTATAGAAAGGCCATTGGTTATTCTTTGAGTGACATCAAAGGCCTTTCACCAATGCTCTGTACTCATAGGATTCACTTAGATAATGAAAACACATCCTCCATTGAACACCAAAGGCGCCTAAACCCAAATTTAAAAGAGGTGGTCAAGAAAGAAATTTTAAAACTCTTAGAGGCTGGTGTGATATACCCAATCAGTGATAGCACATGGGTCTCTCCAGTCCATGTGGTACCAAAGAAAGGGGGAATCACAGTTATAAAAAATGAGAAAGATGAGTTAATACCTTCTAGGATCATAACCGGTCATAGAATGTGTATTGACTATAGAAAACTCAACTTGGCCACAAGAAAAGATCACTTCCCTCTCCCTTCCATTGACCAGATGCTAGAAAAATTAGCCAATCACCCATACTACTGTTTTCTAGATGGCTATAGTGGTTTCTTTCAAATCCCAATTCACCCAAATGACCAAGAAAAAACCACTTTCACTTATCCATATGGAACTTTTGCATATAGGAGAATGCCTTTTGGGCTTTGTAATGCTCCAGCCACATTTCAAAGATGCATGATGTCCATATTTTCTGACTTGATTGAGGAAATGGTTGAGGTATTCATGGATGATTTTTCTGTGTATGGCTCTTCCTTTGGTATTTGCTTGTCTAATTTGTGCAGGGTGCTTAAGAGGTGTGAGGAGACCAATCTCGTGCTCAACTGGGAGAAATGCCACTTTATGGTTAGAGAAGGGATAGTTCTTGGCCACAAGATTTCAGAGAAAGGCATAGAAGTTGATAGAGCAAAAATCGAAGTCATGGTGAACCTAGTACCTCCGGTGAATGTTAAAGGGATAAGGAGCTTCTTGGGGCATGCTGGTTTCTACAGAAGGTTTATAAAAGACTTCTCCAAGATAGCACGTCCTCTTACAAGGCTACTGTGCAAAGAAACCGAGTTCAACTTTAATGGAGAATGCCTTCAAGCGTTTAAGACCATCAAGGAAGCACTTGTCAGCGCACCTATAGTTAAAGCTCCAGATTGGGAGTTGCCCTTTGAAATTATGTGTGATGCAAGCGACTATGCTGTGGGTGCTGTCTTGGGTCAGCGGAAGGACAAAAAGTTGCATGTAATCTACTATGCAAGCCGGACCTTGGATGATGCACAAGTCAAGTATGCAACCACAGAAAAAGAGCTTCTAGCCGTGGTCTTTGCTTTTGAGAAGTTTAGGTCTTACTTGGTGGGTTCTAAGGTCATTGTGTATACTGACCATGCTGCCTTGAGGTACATATACTCCAAGAAAGACACCAAGCCTAGACTCTTGAGATGGATCCTTCTTTTGTAAGAGTTTGATATGGAGATCAAAGACAAGAAGGGTATACAAAATGGTGTTGCAGATCATCTTTCTAAGATGAGGGTGAATGAGGTCTTGCCACTGGACGACTCTCTCCCAGAAGAGCAGCTTATGATGGTCAACACTTTGGTTTGTGCAAGGCTAGAAGAGAAGCTTGAAGAAGTTTTGAGTCTAAAGGAAGAAGATCTCCCATGGTATGCAGATATAGTTAACTTTTTGGCTTGTGGGGAAGAGCCTACTCACTTGGACCATTATCATAAGAAGAAATTCATGAGAGATGTCTCTCACTACTACTGAGACGATCCATACTTATACAAAAGGTGTGTGGACAGCCTATACCGAAGATGTGTTACAAAAGTTGAAGCAAGAGACATCCTTCTCCATTGCCACGGTTTAACTTATGGTGGTCATTTTGCCTCATTCAAGACAGCTACAAAGGTTCTCCAAGCTCGATTTTGGTGGCCTACACTCTTCAAGGATGCACATGAGTTCATAAAATCATGTGAAGCTTGTCAAAAGACTGGGAACATAACTAAGAGAAATAAGATGCCACAAGTACCTATCTTTGAAGTGGAGGTCTTTGAAGTTTGAGGGATTGACTTTATGGGGTTCCATCATCATATGGTAACAAGTACATTCTTGTGGCAATTGACTATATGTCTAAGTGGGTGGAAGCCATAGCCTCACCAACAAATGATTCAAAGGTGGTGATCAAGCTTTTCAAGACAATCATTTTCCCAAGGTTTGGAGTACCCAAGGTGGTGATTAGTGATGGAGGCAGCCACTTCATCAACAAGATTTTTGAGGGTCTCTTGAGGAAACATGGAGTTAAGCACAAGGTGGCCACGCCCTATCACCCTCAAACAAGTGGCCAAGTGGAGGTTTCAAATAGGCAAATCAAGACTATACTAGAGAGGACCGTGGGAGTTACTAGAAAGGATTAGTCTAGCAAGGTTGATGATGCACTTTGGGCATATAGGACAGCCTTCAAGACTCCCATTGGGACCACGCCTTTTAACCTCCTCTATGGCATGTCTTGTCACCTTCCTGTGGAGTTAGAGCACAAAGCTCTTTGGGCTGTAAAGCAACTTAACTACAATCTCAAGACAGCCCAAGAGAAAAGGCTAGTGAAACTTCATGAGCTTGATGAGATAAGGATGGAAGCTTATGAGAGTGCCAAGATTTACAAAGAAAGGACCAAGGCCTTTCATGACAAGAAGCTGGTCCATAAGGAGCTCAAAGAGGGAATAATGGTTCTGCTCTACAACTTAAGATTGAGGCTGTTCCCCGGGAAGCTCAAGTCTAGATGGTGCGGTCCATTTGAGATAAATGAAGTGCTACCTTATGGGGCTGTCACTTTGATTGGCATGAGTGGAGAGAGTTTCACAGTGAATGGGCATAGAGTCAAGCCATACATGGCAGGTGACTGCAACAAGGAGAGCATCACACAACTTCTCCAAGACCCACAACCGGCCTAATCCGGTAAAGTCAAGCTAAGAGACTTTAAACAAAGCGCACTTGGGAGGCAATCCCATGTCTATCCTTGTGTATATGTTTTTTTTATTTATGTTCTAGATTATGTTTTAAGTATGTGTGAGCAGGCACAAGGGAAATGAAGACCCAAGAATCGAGCCTACAAGGCCTAAGCACAACAAACTCCAAGCCATTCCAAAACCTTGTGAATAGCATGCATTTTTATTTTTTGTTGATGGTCTCTCTTGAACTTGGATTACACAAGAGACTGTATAATTTAAGTTTGGGGGAGAGGTTGATAGATTTAACTTTGTGTTTTGTGCTCTTATTTTTCCTTTAGCATATTTGAGTCTTCATGCATACATATATTGCATAGAAAATCACAAAAAAATTAGACAAATTTGAAAAATTTCGAAAAAAAATAAAACATATAGCTTGCATTTGCATTGTCAAATATTGTAGGATTGAGTCTAGATTATTTATCATATAGGTTGCATCATTCATATGCATAGGGGGCAATGATACAAAAATTCCTTGTAAAATATTTTAGGCTCATGAATTGGTTCAAGGCCCTAGTTAGTAGTCCTTTGATGCTTTGTGCAAATTTGAAATTTAAGTTCTAACCATCTTTGGACCACTTGTCTTGATTTTCTTGGCTTAAGTTGAAACAAGCATGAATTGAATCCTTACCTAGCAAGTGAAACCTTAACATGGACTTTAAATTATCATACTTGTGCATTTGAAAAAGAATACATGGATACATATACATATTTGGGCTTTCTTCTTCCTTTCACCACTCTCTTGTAAGCCTAGATAGATTTCCAAACCTTAACCCTTACCTCCTTTCAAGCCAAAATTTTGTGTGAGTTAATGTGAGGCCTTAAAACTTTTTGATTGAACTTGGCATAAAGTGTTAGGTTTAGGGCGACATGTTTAGGCTCTCATATGATGTTAGCTTTGTATTTTGAAGCTAGTTATATACTTGATTTGGGAAGGGGTTCTTGAGTTTTAGAATGAGAAGGTGTTAGGGAAATGAATAAGAAGGGATACATAGTTATGGTGGTTGGTCTTGATTTGTATTGTGTAAAAGCTCAAGTTAAAAAGAAAAGATGATAGCTGTCTAATAAAATGAAAAGAAAAGAGCCAACAGGCCAAAGCATAAAAGAAAAAGAAAAAAATATATTGGTTTGTACATGGCGTATTGGTTTGCTTGATTTTGGGTATCTCTAGAGGGTGAGTGAGCTGAAAAGAAAATGAATGAGAGAGGAATTAGGATCATTGATAGCATAAAGGGTAGATGAGAGTCTAGTCATGTATGCATCAATTGCCTTTTACCTTTAGCATTATGCATGAGTTCATTCCTTCTTGAGAGAAACCATTGCTTGGAGTACACACTTGAATGATATCATCTTTATCTCTTAGCCTTGACCCTTAGCCAAATGTATTCGGTTTTAAAAGCATAAGTGTGATTCACGGTTTGAGCTTAAGTGAAATGAATGTTAAAGGTTAGTATTCTTGGATTGTGAGTTTAGACAAGACTTGATTTCAAATTCAATCTGTAATGAATATGGCTAAGTTCTTTGGAGTAGAATTTGTATGATGCATCTTAGGATTGAGAACAAGGACCATTGAATTAATTCATTTGAAAAACACTTTTGGATTTGAGCTCCCACTTTCAATCTTCTTCTCCTAGTTTGTCTTTGATTTGCTTGAGGGCAAGCAAAAGGCAAGTTTGGGGGAGTTGATATACTTAGATATTTCATGCATTCACCATGCATTTAGGACATATTTGCATTCATATTGCATTCATACTTAGAATGTTCATAGCTTTTGTCCCATTTTAGGTTCTAAGACATGTTGCATTAGCATTTGCATATGTTCTTGCATTTATGCATCAGTTTCAGGATATTTGGTGTGCATGGAGCTAGTTTGGAGAGTAGGCATTGACAATAGGAGCTAAGGAATTGATTGGAGTCAAGAAGAAACCTAGACAAAAGAGCTGAAGACCAGATCGACCAGCAGATCGACCAGCTGGTCGATCCAAGCCAAGAACAAACTGCAAGCACACGGATCGATCGATCCACTTCGGAACGATCGATCCAGCCCGAAGATCGACAGCACGATCGAGCGGCCAACTCGATCCAGCCGGAAGATCGACAGTAAGATCGAGCAGCCAGCTCGATCCGGACCAAGACTGACACGGATCGATCGATCCACTTCAGACCGATCGATCTCAAAACGAACGGCCAAGTAGTGGATCGATCGTTCCACCACAGATCGAGCAGCTGATCGTTCTGAAAACGAACGACCAGCAAGGGATCGATCGTTCCCTTACAGATCGATCGATCTGCATCTCTACGCATTCGGCCAAGGACTGGATCGAACCCCGGAACGATCCTCAGAACGAGCAGCCGGTCGATCTGAAGACCAACGGCTACACATGGATCGATCGATCCGTAGTACATCGATCGATCCCTCCATCTGATTTTCATGCTTTTTGCTCACCAACCTCTATCTTGTCTTTAGTGAGGGTGCCATCATTCCTAAGCCTATATAAGACATCCTACCCTATTTTTCTTGGTGAGCCACGAAATTTTAGAATTCTCATCTTGTTCTTTAGGTCTAGCCTCCATCTTTGAAGTTTTTTTATGCTTTTCATGTTTTGTAAACTTTAAACTTTGTTTTATATCAAGTACTTATCCTTAATCTCTTTTCTTGTTATTGGTTAAGCATGTTCATCATATCAAATACAGAGTTTAAGAGAGATTCGAACATGGTTAGTGAATAATCATCAAGGTTTAAGGTTTTGGTGATTAGGGAGGTTTAAGAGGTTTAACTTGGGGTTTTTCTTGTTCTTCATCTCATTCTCTTCTTGGATTTGGAGGGCTAAAAGCCTAGAGATGCTTGAGAAAGATCTCTTTGATCTTAGGGATTTCCTTATCTAAAAAAGACTTAGGAAATCCCATAAACCCAAATCCAAGAGATTAGCTCATCCTTTCCCACACACCATGGATGTTTAGGGAGCTAATTAGGCCATGTTTAGGATCTGTGCTTTATGTTCTTCAACCTATCTTTCCACCATACACCATGGGTTAGGATGAAAGGTTTAAGAAAGGGTTTTTACCACAAACCATGGAAAAATCTAGCTCTTCCTTCTTAAGGCTTAGAGATATCTCATTAGAAATGTGTAGCTCTGTTTTTATAAAACCCAAGTTCGAATCTTAACCTCTCTAAGCATGAACCAAATCCTTGAATCTATTTCCAGTATTTGAATCATCAAAGCCATCATCTCTTAGTTTTAAAGTTAAATCATTTCACTTAGCTTGTTAAAATCATCTAATTAGCTTAATAGTTTGATTAGATTATCTTAATTAGAAAACTTGTGTTCTTGAATGTTTCATAGTTTTTAAAATAGCTTAGAGTATCACTCATTAGCCTAGTAATCATTAGCAGTTGTTATATTTTTATAACTAGTTTTTATAATTCATCTTGTATTGCTAGAAATTGCCCACTTGGTCTGTCTTTAGCATTTGGATTTTTGAAACTAGTAGCACGGTCATTAAAATTCTTAGCAGTAGCTTAGCAGTAGTTTAGCCCATCAGTAGAATTGTTAAAATTATTTTCATAGTCGTTTGATAGCTACAAGTAGTTTTTACAATTTGTCTCCACCATTTAAACCGAAAATCACTTAGATTTACTTTCAGCTCTTGCATTCCTAGTAACTTTCAACACCTGAATTGGATTGACATCTAAAGTACTGCAATGACATAAAGAGGCTTTAGGTTTTGATTAGAAACACGAAACAAATCTCTTATCAAGAATCAGACTCCTTAAGAGCTGATTTGGAACTCATTTATTTCTTATATTGATTTCTTTTATGCTTTCTATTCAAATAATTCAATTGTTTGAATTCGCAAAGAGATTTGGTTTTCTAGGGTTTAGACATAGATCATCTTCGCAGCGAGAGTTGGTTGATTTTACATCAGTGTTTCAAGTTCAAGAACAGTGCTTAATAATTCGTAACATTCTGTCTAGACCTGCAATTTGGATTCACCTGAGAATTTCCCTGAACCTAGCGTTTCGTGTCCTGAATTTACTAAGTCTTTAATTGCTTTCTCTTTTTAATTCCATCTTTCTTCTTAGCTTAATTCGAACTTAGAAATTTGCTGTGTGACTATCCCTTCCCTGTGGATTCGATCCCTATGTACTGCGACTGATCTCTTAATTTGAGAGAGTTGTTCGATCGACACCTTTCCCAGACTTCGCCAGACACGCATGAAGCTTCAAAAACTGCAGAGGAAAGGGTGTATAAACCTAAAATACCCTATCCCAGGCCACCTAGAAAGTCTAAACAGAAGATAGAGGAAGCCAGATGCAAGGAGATAATGGATAAGCTGATGGTTGAGCTACCCCTAGTTGATGCAGTCAAGCTTTCACATGCATTAAGAAGATATGTCAAGAGAATGGTTGTCAATGGTGTGAGTCCTGAGGAAGGAGCATTGCTTACCAGAGACATGAATGTAATTCTCTTGAACATAGTTCCAAGGAAAATGAAGAAGGTGTGGGTTTCTGAACAAGTCAGTGCTGTGATTCAGAGGAGGATTCCAGGAAACTTTGTGCTAGATTGCTCAATCTCAACAGGAAGGTTTCCTCGTTCTCTCTGCGATCTAGGTACAAGTATCAACTTGATACCATACTAAGTTGCTGTCCAACTTGGAATGACTGATTTCAAGCCAACCAAAATCTCTCTTGTCCTAGCTGATCGATCAAAGAGAATCCCAGAAGGTGTTCTAGAAGATGTTCTCTTGAAGATTGAAGGTTGCATGATTCCCACAGACTTCGTGGTTTTGAAATATGATGAAGAACCTACAGATCCTCTTATTTTGGGAAGATCATTCTTGGCTTCAGCTGGTGCCATTATTGATGTGAGGAAAGGGAAAATAGAGCTTGACTTGGGTGATGTTGTCATGAATTTTGACATGGACAAGTTAAGGGGACCTTCCACCATCAATGGTCAATCTTTTTCAGTAGAGATTTCTATGGATCAAGATCCAATCATGGAACATTCAGATGCCATTACTGCTGGGTTTGACAAGGAGCTGGATTCTAAAGAGCAAGTGAACAAGGTGGTTGTTCAAGAGGCATTTGCTGAGAATTCTGAGAAAGCTGTGGAGCTTGAAGACTAGAGTGGAAACAATCATATCTTCAGGTCTATGGGCGAAGATGAAGGTCTAATCAATGCCAAGTTGATGGAGGAAGATGTTTTTATCATGGAGACGAGGATTGCAGAGCTGAATTGCAGAAAAAGTGCAGAGATTCGAGCAGCAGAGTTGGTGTCGATCGACACCACTCCTAGTGTCGATCGACACCCTTCGCAGATCACACTAGAAGTTGTTTCCAATGCTGCAATTCCATCACATATTGTCAAACAGACGACTCCACATCCTTCTGCCCAAAAACCTAGAAGAAAGCAAAGGTACGCATTCCCTGGAATCAATTCCAAACCTCCTGATCTTGTCAATAAGAACATTAAAGGTTCAAAAGCTATTTCGCACTTATGCAAGCCGCGAGATTCTCGTAGAAGGCTTGGTGTTTCTTTTGATAATTCTGCAGGAAAACGAAGTGTCCCACCCGAACTAAAGTCCCACCCTGCTGTTGTTCCTCACTTCCTTGGTCGCTATCATGCCCCTAATGCCTATACACCACCATGGATGAGGAGACATTCGTCTGGGAAGCATTCGATGCCACCCTCTGATCCACCAGACGTCAGAACCCCGACACAGTCAAGCTAATGACTGAAAACGAGCGCTGAGTGCAAGGCAACCCACTGTTAGGTATGTTTTTCTTTGTATTTTGTTTTGGTTTTACTAAGTCCTAGTTTCAGTCAGTTGAAAATAAGAGACATTGAGCTAGACACAGACCAGTGTCGACCGACACCACTATAGCGTCGATCGACACCACGTGCAAACGAAGGTAAGTCTTCTAACTGGTCTTTTATGTTGTTTCTAATCTTTCTTTTAGCCAACTTCGGGCTTGATAACACTGGGGACAGTGTTGTTTAAGTCTGAGGGAGGTGATTACTGACTTTGTGTTTTGTTTTGAGAGTCAATTAGTCAATCAAAAACTTGTTTTATTGAGTCAAAATCAGTTGAAACTTTCAGTTTGTCTTGGAACTAACCGCAGAATGTTGACACTTGAAGGATCATTGCTATAGTAGTTGATTGCAGGTCTTAATAAGTAGAAAGCTGTGAGTGGATTAATCTAACAGAGAGAGTTCAGATTCCTATATAGAGCTTGGTATGCATTGGACTTGATTCCTCTTTCAGCTCTGTCAAGATAAGAAAATTGCAGTCTCTGCTTGATCTTCCCTTGAGAAAAGAAAAGAAACAAGAAGTCTGACCAAGGAATAGTGCAAAGATCCTCATGAGCATGTCTCATCACAAGGAACAACATTAATGAAAGCTCATGAACTTGTATCCTCACAAGGAACACAAGTAAGAGTAGCACTATTCCAGACTTCAAAAGAAGAAGAAAGAGTCAATGAAAAGATCTTAGAACACCCTGAAAATGGGCAGCAGTTGACTAAGGGAAGAGAAAATAGGAGAGTTGTACCATGAAAATCTTGTTCAGGCACCAAGGAAGGGAAATAATCTGTAAGTTCTTTGGTCATACCATTTGTTTGAGTTCGAAATTTTGAGAAAGAAGGGACCTGGACTTGAACTGGGAGATTGCTAAGCAAGTGGTAAGTACACTGAAACATTACCTAAGGTTGGCTCTATAGCATGTGGATTCAAGAGTGTTAACGATTGTGGCGTTCTAAAGTTTAGCTGGATATTTCGGTTTTCAAACCTCGACTCTATATTTGGTTTCTGTTTTGCTTGAGGGCAAGCAAAAGCTAAGTCTGGGGGAGTTGATATATCATGGTTTTTACCGGTTTTTGACCATGATATAAGTCCTATTTATAGAGTCTTTTGGTCTTTTTAGAGTCCTATTAGAGTCTTTGCAGGTTCATGTACAATTGGAGCTGAATTGGAGATTTGGATACATTTTGGAGCATAATGGAATGAAGTCACGAAATGTTGAAGTGGGATTGAAGATGCATGACAGGTGTCGATCGACACCGCCTGGTGGTGTCGATCGACACCAGGATTTCCAATTTCCAAAGGCGTGAAGTTTCCAGTTTTTGAAGAAAAAGAAATCTCCAAGACTTTTTCTAATCTTTTAAGGAATTGAAGATTCGAACCTAGGCCTATAAATAGAGTTTTCAGCCATTGTTTAGGCATAACACACACATTATTTTAGAGAGAGATTTTTAGAGAGATTTTAGAGAGAAGAATCAGACTCCTTCAGAGCTGATTTGGAACTCATTTATTTCTTATATTGATTTCTTTTATGCTTTCTATTTAAATAATGATTTATGTTTCATTGATCATGTCTGAGTAGTTTGCTTGTTAGGTTTAGGGTTTTTCAAAGGTGATTGATGAATTGTTAGGTTGAATTAAATTGTTAGGATAAAATCATTAGAGTTCTTCATCTGGATTTGTGTTTAATGCTTATTCTAGCTTCGCGACCTAGAATCTGATCTTAGGTTGATTAATAGATGCGAGAGTATTATTGATTGCCTGAACTAATGTTAGATGAGCAAAATACCTATTCGTAAAGAGATTTGGTTTAGGGATTTTGTGAACAATTGAACCTGATATTAATGCTTGTCTGAATTGTTTGAATTCGCAAAGAGATTTGGTTTTCTAGGGTTTAGACATAGATATTCTTCGCAGCGAGAGTTGGTTGATTTTACATTAGTGTTTCAAGTTCAAGAACAGTGCTTAATATTCGTAACATTCTGTCTAGACCTGCAATTTGGATTCACCTGAGAATTTCCCTGAACCTAGCGTTTCGTCTCCTGAATTTACTAAGTCTTTAATTGCTTTCTGTTTTTAATTCCATCTTTCTTCTTAGCTTAATTCGAACTTAGAAATTTGTTGTGTGACTATCCTTTCCCTGTGGATTCGATCCCTAAGTACTGCGACTGATCTCTTAATTTGAGAGAGTAGCTCCAGGGTAAATTTGAGAGCATATCACGGTTCCCAAGAGTCATCATTACATCGGCGACTGTTCATATTTCATCGCATTATTTCTAGTCGGCGGCTCATCACATGAGTGACACGTGTAAACTCTAAGCTGACATGCGTGAAACCCACGGGGTCATATCGGCATGCGTGGTCTTCAATATTGATATATCATGGTTTTTACAGGTTTTTAATCATGATATAAGTCTGTTTTATAGAGTCTTTTGGTATTTTTAGAGTCCTATTAGAGTCTTTACAGGATGGAGTGCATTTGGAGCTTAATTGGAGATTCTGGAACTTATTAAAGCATTTTGGAGAAGCAGCCGAAGTGATAAAGGCGGAGCTAATTTACACGTAGGGTGTCGATCGACACTAACCCACTTGTGTCGATCGACACCAATCAAGCCGACCAAAGGATCGCGACTTCATCAGAAAAAGGAAATTGCCCAAGTTTTGGAGAATTACAAGATTGCCCCTGACGAAAATCCTTTTCTATAAATAGTTGTCAGGCATTGTTTAGCCAAACACCTTATCATTATTTTCTGTTTTTAAGACTTAGAGAGAGATTAATCCTGAGCATTTGAGGAGATAATTCCGTAATCTTTCCGCGAAGTTTTTGAACCCCTGTATCATTCTCTTTTCTTATTTTATGCAATTTATTTCAGTCATGATTTGTGTTTTCATCTCCATGTCTGAGTAGTTTGCTAGTTAGGTTAGGGTGATTTAGGGTTGATGATGAGTTTGTAGAATCATTAGGTTGTTAGGACAATCAATTGGATCTTCATCTTGATTTGTGCTTATATTGATTTCTTACTTGATCACTTAGAAATCAAACCCTAGGTTGTTTAATAGATGCGAGAGCATTATTGATAACTTGACCTAATCATAGATGAGCAAAATATCTATTCGCAAAGAGTTTTGGTTTAGGTATTTTGTGAACAATCGAACCTGTTTTTAATGCTTGTCTTAATTGTTTGAATTCGCAAAGAGATTTGGNATATCTATTCACAAAGAGATTTGGTTTAGGTATTTTGTGAACAATCGAACCTGTTTTTTAATGCTTGTCACAATTGTTTGAATTCACAAAGAGATTTGGGATTCTGGAATTTAGGCATAGATAACTTCTGCAACGAGAGTTGATTGGTTTTAAATTAGTGTTTCGAGTTCTAGAGGGTTCTTAATAATTTTCTGACAATATAATATCTGCATTCTCTGATTCAACCTGATAATCACCCTTGCCTAGCGCCTTCGTCTCCTGAACTTTAATCCACTTTTGAATTCGTTTCTGATTTACTTAGTAGTTTTATTTACTTTAATTGATTTGATCTAGCATAATTTGAACCTAGAAACCATAGCGTAGCATCTACTTCCCTTGGGATTCGATAACCCCTTATACTTCAACTGCATTGTTGTGCACTTGCAGAATTATTTTATTTGCATAAAACATTGAACCGATCAAGTTTTTGGCGCCGTCGCCGGGGAAGTAATAGATGCCTACGGAATCTAGTATTAGGATTTTGACTAGATTTTGTTTTTTTATTTTTGGATACTGATTTAGTTTTTTATTTTTGGTTTCAGGTGCATGCTCAACCGCAGTACCAGAAGCAACAAAGAGAAGGCTCTAATCGCACTCAACCAGGAACTCAGCCGTCTCGAACACACAAACCAAAAATCTGCAAGAGCGTCGATCGACACTCGATCAACACCCTGCGCAGACAGAGATGGTTGAGCCTGTGATTATGATTCGTGATGGGGCTGGTAACTTCACGGATCTGGACGACAATAGGAGAAACAATCGTGGCGAGAGACTTGACGATAATGGAGTTGTTATCATCGAGCAACCAATTTAAGCCGCACATGCAGACGTTGGACGCGGAAGAACACTTGGTGAATACAACAGACCATACCAGTTCTATGCTAATAGAGCTGTGATCCGTCCTCCTGCATTCCAGAGGAATGATTTTGAGCTGAAGCCTGCTTACTACATACTTGTAGCTCAGCATCCTTTTCATGGTCTTCCCAATGAACATCCTATGGACCACATTGAAAGATTCGAGGATTTGGCATCAAGCATTAAGGGTAATGGACTTTCCTATGATTATCTTTTCTGCAAGTTTTTTCCTTATTCGCTTGCTGGAGATGCATCATACTGGCTAAAGCAGTTGATCCAAGATCATTGACCACTTGGGAAGAAACAAAGAATGCATTCTTATGCAACTTCTTTGATGATGCAAGATCCGAAGACCTAAGGACAAAAATCACTGCATTTGCCCAAGGACCTACTGAAGCATTCAAGGCTTCTTGGGTAAGATTCAAAGCTTACCAAAGGGACTGCCCACATCACGGTTTCAGCGAGCCGCAACTTCTCGGAATCTTCTACCGAGGGATCGATTGGAGGTACCAGATGGCTTTAGTCGCTGCAAGCAATGACAACTTCAACACCAGATATTCAGATGACGCGATGATGCTTATAGAGAATTTGGCTTCTTGCAACAGCACCAAAAATGCAGACTTTGAAAGGAAACAACATGCTGGTACAAATGGAGGAAGCCAAATAGCTGAGGTAAACAGGAAGCTAGACATCTTGGTAGGGAAGAAGCAAGTTCACTTTGCCAACGAGGTAGAGACATTCGAGCCTAATGAAGAATGTGAAGAAGAAGATGTCAACTACATCAACGGAGGTGGCTTTCAAGGCCAAAGGTTTGGGAACCAACAAGGGAATATGAGCTTTAATGGAAATTATCAGAAGAGCTCTTTCACAGGAAATCAAAACTCTTCTGGTTATACTCAAAAATCCCCATTCCAGAACAGCAATTACACAAGGAGCTATGGTTCTTCTTCTTACTAAAAGCCTCATGCACAAGACAATAAGATGGAGTCTATGCTAGAGCAACTTCTGGAAGGACACCAGAAGCTGACAGTGGATTTCAATGGAAAAAATTGATTCACAGTACCAAGACCTGAACGGAAAGATTGAGAGCTTAACCTCTCATATGAAGAAGCTGGATACTCAAGTTGCCCAGACTGCAGGAGCTGTTAACAGGCAAGAAGGATTTCTTCCAGGAAAGATAGATACTAATCCCAAACGCCATGTGAATGCCATCACATTGAGAAGTGGGAAGAACCTTAAACCTGTGCAGAAAAGAGGTCTTAGTACTAAAGAATTCGAGGAGCTTGAAGATGTTGAAGATGAAGATGTTGATGCTGCGGAGCCAGTGTCGATCGACACCAATGGAAGACCACGACGAATCGAGCAAGCTTGACACGGAGAGCTCGACACCTAAGACAAGTGTCGATCGACACCAGGAGGGTGTCGATCGACGCTCTTCTCGGACAATACCAGATCAGCTGCAAACAACGAAAGTTGCAGAAGAAAGGGTCTACAAACAAAAGATTCATTTCCCCTTGATACCAAGGACGTCTAAGAAGGAGCTACTTGATGCTAGATGCAAAGCTATCATGGATAAGCTAGTGGTTGAAATCCCTTTGATGGATGCCATTAGAACTACCCCAGTGATAAAAAGATACTTAAAGTGGATGATGACCAAGAACATGGATATGAAAGAAGGAGTGATGATGATATCAGAGCAAGTCAGTGCTGTCATTCAGAACCGGCTTCCAGAAAAACTCTCCGATCCTGGAAGCTTTGTTCTTGATTGTTCCATCTTCTCAGATAAGTTTGGAAGGTCTCTCTGCGATTTGGGTTCAAGTGTCAACTTGATGCATCTTTCAATGGCTCTCAGGCTGGACATGACACATTTCAAAGCCACAAGGATCTCTTTGGTTCTTGCTAATCGTTCTATTAGGATTTCTGAAGGTGTCTTGGAAGATGTGCCTATCAAAGTGGGAGATTGTTTGATTCTCACAGACTTTGTGGTTCTAGCTTATGATGAGGAACCAAAAGACCCTCTCTTTTTGGGCAGACCATTCTTGGCTACAGCTGGAGCCATCATTGATGTGAGAAAGGGAAGAATTGCGCTGAATGTGGGTGACTTGGTGATGAATTTCAACATGGAGAAGCTGATGAAAAGACCAACAATCGATGGACATACCTTCTATGTCGATTCACTCACCAACCTTGCTGAAGAGATTTTCCATGAGGACCACCAAACAGACCCTTTGGAAAGAGCATTGACGACGTCTACAACAGAAGCTGAGCACTTGGACGATGCCACAGCTGGTTACATAAAGATGATGGATGCTAGTGAGCAAGTCCTACAATTGTTCGCACAAGAGGATTGGTGTCGATCGACACCACCACAGAGTGTCGATCGACACTCTGTGAAAGCTGCCACACTTGGCGATTGGAGTGAAGTTAAAGCTTCGAAAGTTGAGCTAAAACAGCTCCCTGCAGGTCTAAGGTATGCGTTTCTTGGACCTAATTCAACTTATCCTGTCATTGTGAATGATTCCTTAAACAATGCAGAGCTCACTTTATTGCTAAGCAAGCTGCGAAAATTTCGCAAGGCTCTTGGCTATTCTCTTGATGACATTTCAGGTATCTCACCAGACTTGTGTATGCATCGGATTCACCTTGAGGATGAAACGAAGTCATCGATTGAACATCAAAGGAGGCTGAATCCAAACCTGAAGGAAGTAGTCAAGAAGGATATCATGAAACTTTTGGAAGCAGGGATCATCTATCCCATTTCAGACAGTGTTTGGGTCAGCCTGATTCATGTGGTTCCTAAGAAAGAAGAAGTCACAGTGGTGAAGAACGAGCTGATTCCTACAAGGACTGTGACTGGACAGAGGATGTGCATAGGCTACCAGAAGTTGAATGCCGCGACCAGAAAGGATCATTTTCCTTTGCCTTTCATTGATCAGATGCTGGAAAGATTGGCAAATCATCCCTACTACTGTTTTCTGGATGGCTATTCAGGGTTCTTCCAAATTCCAATCCATCCAGATGATCAGGAGAAGAATACGTTTACATGTCCTTATGGTACATTTGCATATCGCAGAATGCTATTTGGACTTTGTAATGCTCCTGCGACTTTCCAGCACTGTATGATGTCCATCTTCACAGACATGATTGAGAAGTTTATGGAGGTCTTTATGGATGACTTTTCTGTTTATGGGTCATCTTTTAAAGGATGTCTGGACAACTTATGCGCAGTGTTGCAGCGATGTGAAGAGAAGCACTTAGTTCTGAACTGGGAAAAGTGCCACTTTTTGGTCAAAGACGACATTGTACTTGGACACAAAGTTTCAAAAGAAGGAATCGCAGTAGACCGCGCCAAGATTGAAGTAATGACGACTTTGCAAGCACCTGATTCTGTGAAATCAGTGAGGAGTTTTCTGGGTCATGCTGGGTTCTATAGAAGATTCATCAAGGATTTCAGCAAGATTGCAAGACCACTCACTGCCCTTCTCTGCAAAGACGTGAAATTTGAGTTCACTACAGAATGCCTCTCAGCCTTCGAACAGATCAAGCAAGCTTTGGTGAGTGCTCCGATTGTTCAACCTCCAGACTGGGATTTGCCTTTCGAGGTAATGGGTGATGCTAGTGACTTCGCGGTAGGAGTCGTGTTGGGACAGAAGAAAGATAAGAAGTTTCATGCTATCTACTATGCGAGCCGAACATTGGATAATGCTCAGAAGAATTATGTAACAACTGAGAAGGAACTTTTGGTTGTGGTCTTTGCCTTTGAGAAATTTCGACAGTACCTTGTTGGCTCTAAGGTAATTGTTCACACTGATCATTCTGCATTGAAGTACTTGATGCAGAAGAAGGATGCAAAGCCAAGGTTGTTAAGATGGATTTTGCTTCTCCAAGAGTTTGACATTGAAGTCAAAGACAAGAAAAGAGTTGAGAATGGGGTAGCTGACCATCTCTCTAGGATCAGGATAGAAGATGACGTCCCCATTGATGATTTCTTGCCTGAAGAGAACATCTACTTTGTTGAAACTCGATTTCAAGCACATCTTGTTCAGAAGGAAGCCGAGTGTCGATCGACACCAGGCAGGTGTCGATCGACACCGTCTGTAGTGTCGATCGACACCTGACGCCAACCTCGACATCACTACACAATATCTTGACCGAGCTGTTTCTTAGCTGCTGACATTGAGCCTAAACATCTCAAGAACTATGAGAAGAAGAAGTTCATGAGAGAACATAGGAGATACTATTGGGATGAGCCTCGCTTGTATAAGCATTGTTCAGACAATGTTTACCGGAGATGCATCGCAGAGAGTGAAGTTCGAGATGTGATTTTCATTGTCATGGTTCTGAGTATGCTGGACACTTTGCTACTTTCAAGACAGTGTCCAAGATTCTTCAAGCCGGCTTTTGGTGGCCTACTATGTTTAAGGATGCACAGTTGTTCATTACTCAAGGTGATGTTTGTCAAATGAGAGGGAAGATCAGCAAGAGACTTGAGATGCCACAAAACTTCATCCTAAAAGTTGAAATCTTTGATTGCTGGGGCATTGATTTCATGGGACCTTTTCCCTCATCTTTTGGGAACAAGTACATCTTGGTTATTGTGGACTATGTGTGGGTGGAAGCAATTGCTTCTAAAACCAATGATGCTGCGGTGGTTCTTAAGCTGTTTCGAACCATCATTTTTCCCAGATTTGGAGTGCCTCAGATTGTTATAAGTGATGGTGGTTCTCACTTTACTAACAAGGTTTTTAACAAGCTGCTGAAGAAGCATGGTGTTCAACATTGTGTGGCCATTCCTTATCATCCTCAGACAAGTGGACAAGTCGAGGTCTCCAACAGACAGATCAAACAAATCTTGGAAAAGACAGTGGGCAAGACAAGGAAGGATTGGGCTGAAAAGCTGGACGATGCACTTTGGGCCTACATGACTGCCTACAAAACGCCACTTGGGACTACACCATTCCAGCTACTCTATGGCAAAGCTTGCCATCTTCCAGTGGAGTTGGAACACAAGGCACATTGGGCTATCAAAAAGTTGAATTTCGACTTGAAGCCTGCTGCAGAAAGGCGCTTAGTACCGCTCAACGAGCTCGATGAACTTCGTTATCATGCTTATGAGAATTCAAAGATCTACAAAGAAAAGACAAAGGCATATCATGATAAGAAAATCATCTCCAGACAATTCGAACCAAATGATCAGGTACTTCTATATAACTCTCGTTTGCAATTGTTTCCTGGTAAATTGCGTTCACGTTGGTCAGGTCCCTTCACCATCAAAGAGGTCAGACTATATGGAGCAATTGTGCTGACAAACTCCAAAGGAGAAGAGTTCATTGTGAATGGACAAAGAGTAAAACACTATTGGGCTCAAGCCTAGATTCCAGCTGGACACATTGTGTCTCTGGATGATGCACCAACCGCCTAAACGCGTGAACAGTCAAGCTATTGACGTTAAACGAGCGCTTGGTGGGAGGCAACCTACTGGTAAGTTTTTATTTTATTTTATTTGGGTTTTTCTAATAATTATTGGTTTACTTTTTATTAAAAAAAAAGAAGAGGATTTGGGCTCGACAAGATCAAATGTCGATCGACACCATCACTGTGTGTCGATCCACACCCAAGTGGACGCAAGTAAGTCTTTTAAAACCTGACACTTTTCTTTTTCTTCCCCAAATCCAAAAACTCTAACCTTAGAACAAAATTCCATCAATTCTCAACTTCTCCGTTTTTCAACGGATTTGAGTGATTTTAAGGCCTATTCTGTGCGGATTTTCATCCTCTTTCATAATCCATTATCCATTCATTCGATCTGCCAAGGTATGGTCTTCAAATATCCCAATTTTATTTTCGACCCTAAGGTGAAATGTCTCAAATTCAACCCATTAACTTGATTTCTTGATTGAATGATGCTTATGTAGGTTGTCTACCACGATTTGGATCATTACCCATTTGTTTTCATCCTTTAATTTGCATAAACTTGAAATTTTCGAAATTTTGGAAATTGATGATGCATGTTGAGAATTTGAGATTTTTCTTGGGTTTAATGGTTTTGCCTTGGTAGATTCGTGGTACTAAGATTGTTCGAACTGATAATTGATGAACAATTCGGTTTAAGATGATGATTTCAAGTCGATTCAAGATTTCGCGCATGGTGTCGATCGATACTAGATGGTCTTTTTCTTGGTGAGTTGATATATCATGGTTTTTACCGGTTTTTAACCATGATATAAGTCTGTTTTATAGAGTCTTTTGTTATTTTTAGAGTCCTATTAGAGTTTTTACGGGATGGAGTGCATTTGTAGCTTAATTGGAGATTCTGGAACTTATTAAAGCATTTTTGAGAAGCAGCCGAAGTGATGAAGGCGGAGCTGATTACACGCAAGGTGTCGATCGACACTAACCCACTTGTGTCGATCGACACCAATCAAGCCGACCAAAGGATCGCGACTTCCATCAGAAAAAGAAAATTGCCCAAGTTTTGGAGAATTACAAGATTGCCCCTGACGAAAATCATCTTCTATAAATAGTTTTCAGGCATTGTTTAACCAAACACCTTATCATTATTTTCTGTTTTAAGACTTAGAGAGAGATTGATCCTGAGCTTTTGGGGAGCTAATTCTGTACTCTTTCAAGAAGTTTTTGAACCTCTGTATCATTCTCTTTTCTTATTTTATGCAATTTATTTCAGTCATGATTTGTGTTTTCATCTCCATGTCTGAGTAGTTTGCTAGTTAGGTTAGGGTGATTTAGGGTTGATGATGAGTTTGTAGAATCATTAGATTGTTAGGAAAATCAATTGGATCTTTATCTTGATTTGTGCTTATATTGATTTCTTACTTGATCACTTAGAAATCAAATCCTAGGTTGTTTAATAGATGCGAGAGCATTATTGATAACTTGACCTAATCTAAGATGAGCAAAATATCTATTCGCAAAGAGATTTGGTTTAAGTATTTTGTGAACAATCGAACCTGTTTTTAATGCTTGTCTTAATTGTTTGAATTCGCAAAGAGATTTGGGATTCTTGAATTTAGGCATAGATAACTTTTGCAACGAGAGTTGATTGGTTTTAAAATTAGTGTTTCGAGTTCTAGACGGTTCTTAATAATTTCCTGACAATATAATATATGCATTCTCTGATTCAACCTGATAATTATCCTTGCCTAGCGCCTTCGTCTCCTGAACTTTAATCCACTTTTGAATTCGTTTCTGATTTACTTAGTAGTTTTATTTACTTTAATTGATCTGATCAAGCATAATTTGATCCTAGAAACCATAGCGTAGCATCTACTTCCTTTGGGATTCGATAACCCCTTATACTTCAACTGCATTGTTGTGCACTTGCAGAATTGTCTTATTTGGGTAAAACTTTGAACCGATCAAATATCACGCGCCAAATTAGAGCTTCTTGCACAAGCTCCGAGCTAGGATTTAAGGGTACGAATAAACGTTTTAAATTCTAACTTCCAAACAGGGCCGACCTCATTTTGCGACAAAAGAAGTGGCGAAAGATGAGTGTCTCTACCGAGGCATCGATGATAATTGGGATGAGTATGACACGATATTCTACAAAGCGTGGCTGAAAGTGGAAGTCACACCGATTCGTTTTGCATGTGAGAAGACAATGTCGGAGTTGGGCATCAAAGACGACATCCTGTAGATGCTAAGCAGAGTTGGGATGAGAACCATGGCTACGAGGCAATACGATCTCTACCCTGATCTAGTACGCCAGTTTATCGCCACTGCTCGAGTCTACTACAGGAATGAGATTGTCAGGAACGCTTTGGAAGGGACGTTGACATTCTTTATCCGCGGGATTTGCTACAGGATTCCACTTCCAGAGCTTTGTGCAATCAATGGGTTTGATAACGAGCATGCCACTGGTGTCTCCCTTCCTCAGCAGCTTCCAGACAAATAGGATTTCTGGTCACATTTTGGGAATGGGAGGTATGACTCTAAGACCTCCTCGCAGATAGACATTCGCCATCCTACCATTCGCTATCTTGTTTGACTATTTGCTACTACACTTCTGTGTAAGCATGAGCCAGGGAAGATGCGCGTGACTGAGTTAGTGCTGATGTATCATGCACTTTGGTCTATCATTTATGAGGAGTTTGGGCTGACAGAGAAGGTCAACCTCGGTGTTGTATTTGCTCATCACTTGGTCTCACTGAAGACGAAAACTTTCATTGGAACCAAGACCAAACCCGAGACTGTTGGTAGCCTTCTCACTCCTATCTTCCAGCATTGCGGGATATACACTTCCAGCTGCACCATTGTGACTTCGCGAGCTTGGGTTGATATGGATTACTTGTGCAGAGCTACTTGGGTGAAGCCCGAGAAGCTATGGGTTTTCACCAGTCCACGAGCTGAGCAGCTTTTGGTCCAGTTACCCAACAGGGACCTTACTCACATCACCAGCGATCCGGACCGCCTCGCCTTTCAGCCCAGTCCGAACTTACTGTGAGCCGCTCCCATCGCCAGACGCAGAGGTGCTTCCTCCCGTGCAGCAGCTTCATTAGCAGAGGATGCACCAGCTGAGGATCTTCCACGAGCTTCATCTTCGAGGCGCAGCAGAGCACAACAGCCTATTGGTCCTCATCACCTTCCAGATGCTCCTGAGATTCCCATGGAGCAGGCCACTTTTCAGAGATACGTGGTTCAGAGCTTTCACGCCATTTGGAGCGCCATCGAAGTTGTGTCTAACTGCGGCTGCGTCCGTCCACGCACACCACCATGTTCTGCTGACCAGTAGTATTTGCACCATCCTGGTTTAGTATTTCTTTCTTGAGTCAGTTTTTCTTTTTTATCTTGAGTCAGTGTTTTGCTTCCATGTGTTTCAGTACTTTGTTTCAAAACTTGTTGCACTCTTTGAGATTATGGATTACATTGTGCTCTTAACGTTTTGTTTGAGTTTTCTAACAGTTAGGATGACTCTAACAACAATCTGACTTAACAACATACATGTTCGAGTCGTGAAACTCTGATTACGGACAGAGTGTCGATCGACACCATCTAGTGTCGATCGACACCATCAAACAGCAACGATCGACACCCCCTTGTGTCGATCGACGCCACACGCAGGTTCAAGTAATCCTCTTTTCTCTTGATTCTGTAACAGTTTAACACAAAAAATTTCTATCCACTCTCAAACTTAATAACACTGGGGACAGTGTTGTTTAAGCCTGGGGAAGGTAGTTGCTAACATTGTGTTTTGTTTTGAGAGTCAGTTGAGTCTATCAAAAACTTGTTTTATTGAGTCAAAATTAGTTGAAACTTTCAGTTTTTCTTGGAACTAACCGCAGAATGTTGACACTTGAAGGACCATTGCTATAGTAGTTAATGGCAGTTTCACTAAGTAGAAAGCTGCAAGTGGATCAATCTAACAGAGATAGTTCAGATTCCCTTATAGAACTAGGTATGCACTAAACTTGATTCCTCTTTTAGCTCTGATAAGACAAGCAAGTTGCAGTCTCTCCTTGATCTTCCGTTGAGAAAAGAAAAGAAATAAAGAAGTCTGACCAATGAATAGTGCAAAGATCCTCATGAGCCTGTCTCCTCATAAGGAACAATATTAGTGAGAGCTCATGAACCTGTCTCCTCACAAGGAACACAAGTAAAGAGCAGCACTATTCCAAGGCTTCAAAAGAATAAGAAAAAGTCAATGAAAAGATCTTAGAACACCCTGAAAATGGGCAGCAGTTGACTAAGGGAAGATAAAATAGGAGAGTTGTATAAAGAATGTCTTGTTCAAAGCACTAAGGAAGGGAAAGAATTTGAAAAGTTCTTTGGCCATACCATTGTTAGAGTTCGAAATTTGACTAAGGAAAGGATCTGGATTCAAACTGGGAGATTGTTAAGCTTGTGGTAAGTACACTGAACATTACCTAAGGTTGGCTCTATTGCATGTGGATTCAAGAGTGTTAACGATTGTGGAGTTCTGAAGGCTAGCTGAATTTTTCTGTTTTCAAACTTCTACTTCCTTCTAAGTTTCTGTTTTGCTTGAGGGCAAGCAAAAGCTAAGTCTGGGGGAGTTGATATATCATGGTTTTTACCGGTTTTTAACCATGATATAAGTCCGTTTTATAGAGTCTTTTGTTATTTTTAGAGTCCTATTAGAGTCTTTACAGGATGGAGTGCATTTGGAGCTTAATTTGAGATTCTGGAACTTATTAAAGCATTTTGGAGAAGCAGCCGAAGTGATGAAGGCGGAGCTGATTTACACGCAGGGTGTCGATCGACACTAACCCACTTGTGTCGATCGACACCAATCAAGCCGACCAAAGGATCGCGACTTCCATCAGAAAAAGAAAATTGCCCAAGTTTTGGAGAATTACAAGATTACCCCTGACGAAAATCCTCTTCTACAAATAGTTTTCAGGCATTGTTTAGCCAAACACCTTATCATTATTTTCTGTTTTAAGACTTAGAGAGAGATTGATCCTGAGCTTTTGGGGAGATAATTTTGTACTCTTTCGAGAAGTTTTTGAACCCATTTATCATTCTCTTTTCTTATTTTATGCAATTTATTTCAGTCATGATTTATGTTTTCATCTCCATGTCTGAGTAGTTTGCTAGTTAGGTTAGGGTGATTTAGGGTTGATGATGAGTTTGTAGAATCATTAGGTTGTTAGGAAAATCACTTGGATCTTCATCTTGATTTGTGCTTATATTGATTTCTTAATTGATCACTTAGAAATCAAACCCTAGGTTGTTTAATAGATGCGAGAGCATTATTAATAACTTGACCTAATCATAGATGAGCAAAATAACTATTCGCAAAGAGATTTGGTTTAGGTATTTTGTGAACAATCGAACCTGTTTTTAATGCTTGCCTTAATTGTTTGAATTTGCAAAGAGATTTGGGATTCTGGAATTTAGGCATAGATAACTTTTGCAACGAGAGTTGATTGGTTTTAAATTAGTGTTTCGAGTTCTAGACGGTTCTTAATAATTTCCTGACAATATAATATCTGCATTCTCTGATTCAACCTGATAATCATCCTTGCCTAGCGCCTTCGTCTCCTGAACTTTAATCCACTTTTGAATTCGTTTCTGATTTACTTAGTAGTTTTATTTACTTTAATTGATTTGATCTAGCATAATTTGAACCTAGAAACCATAGCGTAGCATCTACTTCCCTTAGGATTCGATAACCCCTTATACTTCAACTGCATTGATGTGCACTTGCAGAATTGTTTTATTTGGGTAAAACTTTGAACCGATCAAATATCACGCGCCAAATTAGGGCTTCTTGCACAAGCTCCGACCTAGGATTTAAGGGTACGAATAAACGTTTTAAATTCTAACTTCCAAACAGGGCCGACCTCATTTTGTGACAAACCGTTTTCCCTCTAAATTCGGTAAATTCGATACTCTCGTTTGCCGAACTGGAGAGGGGGGGGGGGTGACTAACTGTTAGAGCGGGGATTTGCACCCCCTATAAAAAGCCCGACGTCAACTGAGCTCGGCCCACTAAGAAAACCTAAGATAGTTCTCACTATTTTAGGTCGACCAAAGAAAATGGAAAATCTCCATTTTCCTTTGACGATTCGAGATAATCGTCAGATCGGCTTAGATAAATGGAAATATCTTAGGTCGGCCTTTTATCTCCACCAAGTCCGGAGAAAGCGCCAGGTCGGCCTTATCTCTCGGGAAGTTTTCCTGTTCCGCAAAGGAAAGGGCGAGCTTTGAAGACCGAATTGAAGACACTAAAAATATAGAGGGTTTCCCAACGTCAAGATTCATTCAGAAATCGAGAGAAGAGATTTAGGGCAAACTTAGCAATTCATCGCTTAAAGCTTTAGATTTCTTTGTCTTTAAAGTTTACGTCGGCGTTCATATTCCGACGACCTATATTCACCCCGTACTTCTCGAGCTCTGGCTAAATTTGAATAAAGATCTCTCTTTAAACTCATTAACTCTTATTTTCTTCTTTAAACCGATTTGAGTTATTACAATCGGGTTCGGTGTTGCTTAAGGATCGGCATCCTAACTCCCTCTGTTTCCGTATCCCCATGCCGTTCAACAGATTTGTGCTCCTCCGGTGCTCTTTGATGTTGTTTGATCTTGGCTGCGGCAAAAATTTAGAGAGCATGAGCAATAGGCTCGTGAAGGAAGATATGCATTTCATCACTCTCAACAACAGGAAGATTGTAACGTCCTAAAGAGCTGCATAAAGGAGAAGCCATTGGAGTATCAAAGGCGTATTTCATATGGTGATGAACCTGAGATCGACTAATATAATTATGTACAATTGAGTTTCTATGTGTCTGTTTATTAGGTACAAATGGGTTTCTTACGAACAACTGAGTCGAATTATCATGTAGTGTTTTGAAAAAAAAATATGTTAAAACAAATAAAAACGGCGACGCCATATAACAGATCTGAAAACATCAATGAAAAATTAGTCAAGTAGTTATACCCTTTGTTCGGAAATGCGCTAGGCGTTAGTCGGGCGGTTGGGTACCGCTTTGCGCCGAATCAATTAAGCGGGAATAAATCGGAGATTAAACGGAGATTTATTTTAGGGTTTTTTAATATATATATATATATATATATTTATATTTATATTATTTTTAGTGTCAATGTTAAGCCTTTTACCAATATCTAGTGGATATGTTAGGAGTTTTTTACTATCATGGGACGAGTTCGGCAAGCATAGCATGATTTGAATACACTTTTTATAATAAACTTTTAATGAGAGGTAGAACTGTAATTTCACAGTCATCTTCTATAGTGAATCACAAACTTCTGCAACCCTAGTTTCGTGGCCACCTTCGTTGTTAGTCTAATATTTCATCATTTTGTGTGTGTTTTCAATAGTTTCCTATTTAAACTTGTGAATCTAACATATATTATCTTATTATAATCCAAAAAACCTGAGATTGTACAAACAAAAAAATCTAAGTTGATGTCAAACGTGGGTCACCGTCTAATTTTACCGATTATCCCTTATTCGCCACGGACTATCACCGCCGACCGAATTTCCCACCGCTTAATCGGCAACGCGCCGAGTTTTAGAACAGGGGTTATACCCAAGTCTTCAGTTGTATTAAGATACACATAGTTGTATTTTGAGCGTTTTTACATATAATTAGTTAAACCGTGTTCTAATTTTTTTTTTTATAGTTGTATTTATGATATTAGATAACTAAAATACATTTATTATACTTTTATATAATAATATATGTTAAAATATTTTGTGTGTTTGATTCACATAATAATGAAGTTATTATTTACACACTAGATATGAAGAGATTTGATATTATGTATCTGCGACTAAAAAAATAAATTTATTTGACACATTTGGATGTGTCATGACACAATACCTATTTATTATTTGATACATATTGAGTTAAATAAGTTATATATCATCATTTAACAATTTCAATAAGTAATTCTAGTTTTACTAGTTTTATTTTCTTATTTAGTAATATTAGTTGTACCTAGTTGTTCTATCACTATAAATTAAATTGGATGATTTCACGCTGAAATCCTTCTAATTTATTTAAGATTGTTACGATTCAATAACTACAATTAATAAAATGTAATAATAACTAAAAACGCATCTGGATTTATAAGTTATAATTTCAATGGAATCTAGTGCGGAGGATGCTGAGGGAAAGCGACGAAGATCTGGACGTACGGATGCATACGAAGAAGAAAGGTAGTGATTGATTCTGATTGGTCAATTTTTTTATTTTGTTTTAATAATTAAATTAAATGAATTGAGGTGAATAAAAGAAGGATAAAATGGGAAGTATACATTTCATTAAAAAAAAGTGGGACCCAAACGGGTACGTAGATTATTTGAGGGTACGATAAATTTTCTTCTAAGAAGTAAGGGCATTTCAGCCCGTGGCTCGGGGAAGGAGATAAAATCGAAGACATGATCTCAAATATCTTTTTTGCTCAAAACCAAATCCCTTATACCCCTTTTTAATCTCTTATATCTCTTTAAATGTGAAAAAACAAATTTAGCCATTGAATTAATTTTACAAAAGAAAAATAATAACAAAATTACAAAAGAAAAAAAAAAAGACATGGCTTGCTTCTTGAAGGCCGGCTTGGATTCGAGCTGGTTGACGAAAAAAAAACAGAAAAATTGAAACTCAACTAGAGCTCGTTCTCAGCTCAGTCGCCGGATCGCCGCCACCGTCGATCCTTCGCCGCCGTTTCTTCGCCTAATCGTCTCCGCCTTCCTCTAGCTGCATTGTGATTGAAAATTCAGGTCTGTTCTTCAACACTTTGGTAGTTGAGCTGCATTATTTGGAATTGGAAATTGAGGAATTCAATTCATTTTGGGCATTAGATTTTTTAGTATGCACATTGGGTGTTTTACCATGGTTTCTGGGTCGATTAGGACTTTAAATCAGTAACAAATGAATTACAGTGGTTGAATCGTATTGAATTGTAAGTAGATTAGAACCCGAATCGATCCAATTTGAGTTCTTGCGATAGGAAAACTGGGTGAAACTAGTACTACTGGTAAATGTAGTATAACTAGGAAAACTAGTATTACTGAAAATCATGATTTATTGAGTAAAACTTGGTGCAACTGGTATTACTTAGTTTCAGAGAAGGTATAACTGTGGATAACTAGTATTACTAATTGAGGTTTTTGTATTGTTTTGGCAGGATACAATGAGCAACAACGTAGGCATACATTTTAAATACCAAGGTCGCATGTATAGTTTAATGTTGAAGACGGACACAACTTTGTCGATGATAGAAGCTAAGATATACAAGAAGCTTGGCTTAGATGAAAGTAAGGTTAAATTGCGATTGTGTTACACTCCAGTGCTGCTGGATTCTGAGGGAACTCGATGTGAGGATGAGTTGATTATTTCTGATACTGAGGATCTGTCTGTTTATATGGAGAACCGTAAATGTATTTTGTATGTGGAGATCATCACTAGATCGAAACTGCCCGAGGAAGTGTCGAGAGTGAACAAAAGTTCTATTGGTATGAACTATGTGGATTTGCATTCAACTGATGAAGAAATCGGAGCTAATGCCATTACTTTGTACGTAAACAAAGAACAAGCAAAAGAACAATATGAGGCGATAGAGGATGATGATGATACATCATGCGATGAATGCGAGGATAATAATATGGATAGATCGAATATGCGTGATGAATATGATGAAGGTGCAGCTGTTGTAGAATGTAGTCAGTTTATAGAGGCATGGGAAGACGGTTTGGGTGTGAGTGTGCGTCAAGAATTTCCAAATAGGAAGGCATTGTAAGAGTTGGTGGATAGAGCCGCATTTGTTAACTGTTTTGGTTATGTTGTAAAGAAGTCGGATAAGACGCGATTAGTGCTAAAATGTACTCGAGAAAGCTGTCAATGGGGTTTACGAGCTGCAAGGATTCCAGACACAGATATTTTCTCGATTAGAAGGTACACGAAGATGCATACTTGCTCTCGGGCTAGTCAGAGTTCAAGCAACTTGAAGAGGAAAGGCAATCCACGATTAGTTGCAGCTCTTTTGCATGACGATTATCCAGGACAAATGGAAACTCCAAGTCTTAAAATTATCATGGATCTTGTTAAGACAAAACTTGGTGTGAAGATATCATACTCCACTGCGTTGAGAGGGAAAAATCAAGTTGTTTCTGATTTGCGTGGTAATCCGGAAGAAAGCTACAAGTTGTTTTATTGTTATTTGTTCATGTTAGAGTATGTCAATCCTGGTACAATAACAAGGGTGAAATTGGATGAGAAGGGAAAATTCAAGTACCTATTTATAGCTTTGTGAGCTAGCATTGAAGGGTTTTGTGTCATGAGAAAAGTTATAATTGTTGATGCAACTTTTCTGAAGAATGGATATGGTGGTGTGCTAGTTTTCGCCTCAGCTCAGGATCATAATCGTCATCATTATCCAATAGCGTTTGGTGTACTCGATGGTGAGAATAATGCTAGTTGGACCTGGTTTTTCGAGATGCTGAAAACCGTTGTAGAGGATTCTTCCGAATTGGTATTTATGAGTGACAGAAATGCAAGTCTCATCAGCGCCATAGCTAATGTGTATCCCCAGGCTCATCATGGGTATTGTGTATGGCATTTGTCCCAAAATGTGAAATGTCATGCTTCTAACGTCAACAAAGACGTAGTGGCGTGGAGATTTATGGAGTGCAGTAGGTTTTACACGGTGGCTGAGTTCAACTGTGCTTATAGTTCTTTTAAGACGAGATATCCTTCTGCGGCCAAGTATTTGGAGGATAGTACCGTCAAAGAAAAATGGGCAAGGAGTTTTTTTCCAGGCGACAGGTACAACATAGATACAAGCAACTGTGTGGAATCGTTGAACAGCGTTTTCAAGGACGCCAGGAGGTACTCTTTAATACCCATGCTTGATGCCATAATTAATAAATTTTCGGATTGGTTTAATGAACATCGGAAGGATGCCGTCGCTGGATCGACTGATAATAAACTGGTACCTTTAGTGGAGAACTACTTGCACGATTTATGGGCTGTCGCTAAGAAATTAACTGTGATAGAGCTAAACAGTTTCCAGCTTGAATACAATGTCATCGATAGGGATGGAAAGCCTTATTTGGTGAACTTGCTATTGAAAAGGTGTAGTTGCAGGTTCTTCGATATTGAAAGGTATCCTTGTGTGCACGCCCTAGCCGTTTTCATTGATTTGCAAACCTGTGGTGAGATCAGAACAGAATTACATGAATTGTGTTCAAAATATTATTGGACGGAATCGTGGACAATGGCGTATATGAGGACAATTTATCGAGTGCCAGATAGGTCTGTATGGAATGTTCCAGATTACATCAAAGAGGTGCAGATCATACCTCCGGATCTAGTCAAAAAGAAAGGGAAAAGGAGAGTTAAAAGGTTTCCATCGGCTGGAGAACGGCGTCCAAGGACGCAAAATAAAAGGCGGCCAAGACAAGGACTCCAATGGTTGTTATTTGGAAATTTTAGTAGTGTTTGATTTTCTCTTCAACTTCTGTTTTGTAAAACATCTATGTAAAACTGGTTTTTCGTTATGTAATACTAAATATTGCTTATGTGGCTATTGGGTAATACATGTATAACTGAGCATTACTGAGCAGACGTATATATAGTAAAACTGGTAATAATAAGTGGACGTATATCTGGGAAAACTGGTATTACTGATTACAGTTGATTATGAAAATAATTAATTTTGATTTCGATAAAACCTTAACCAGAAAAATGCATAAAACGTTGTAAAGGTCATAAATAAATTAGATAATGTGTATGAAGTTGGAAATTATGAAATTATTTCATATTGGGTTATTAAAGAAGAATGTACACAATATACTCCTTATACTTTTAAGGTCACTTTGTAAATTATAACTAACTTAGGATGACAAAGTTACATAAATCTTCAATTCAAACATAACATTACATGAATCAATCATAATTATATGTTAATTGATTTATATCAACTGTAAAACTAAGAAAACAAATGTTAAGATTAGGTAATACTAATTAAACTGGAAAACAGCCAAAGTAGAACTATTTGGAACATTCGTAGAACTACTATATTCTGTATAACTAAGTGCAAATTTTTTTGGCGCCCAAACTTAATATATCCAAATTTTTTGGCGCCCAAACCTCTAAATTCTCAATTTTTTGGCGCCCAAAACCTAAAATCTCCAAATTTCTTCCCTTTCTTCTCATTTTCTTTCATTACCAAATTTTCCAATTCCTCTCTCTCTCTCTCTTTCCTCTCTCCTCTCCCCTCTCTCATTCCCGAACTTCTCTCGAGCGCTCCAATCCTCGAGCTCCTCTCTTTCACTATTCCGAACATCTCTTCACTATGGACCCGACCTATAGTGACGAAAAGAGGAATAAGAGGCTAATCGACAGGCTTTACTTTATTGCCGATGGTGACTATGGCATTCCGACAAGATGTCCATGTGGAGGAAAAATCATAGAGGAGACCTCTCAAAATGAAGCCGACCTAGGAAGGAGATACTTGACCTGCAATGTGTTTAAGGTATAATTTCGGTTCGAGATTCGTTTTTAAGGTACATTTTCGGGTTTTAATTTTATATTTTATGGTGTAGGATGATGGCTATCACATAAGGAAAATATGGGTTCAAGCTGTCGAAGAAGAGGTTGCTAGGTTAAGGAAGGAAGTTGATGAACATGAAGTTCAGATCAAACAATTGCGTTTTGAGCAAAAAAACAATGCTGAGGAGATTGCAAAGTTGAAGGAGTTAGTGGCGGGTATTGTGGATCGTGATGTTTAAGACCTTTATCTTTGTTTTGTAAAACTTTTCTTTGTTTTGTAAGACTTTTCTTTGTTTGTTTACTCGTTTTGTAGCTCCTCTCAACTCCTTATCTATGTCGTGTCTATGTTTTATAAGATTTTTCTATGTTTTTCTAATACCAACATAATCTACATAGTATTTCTAGTAGTACGAATTACAAATACAACATAGTTTTACATAGTAATACTATGTGTACCGAATTCAAATACAACATAATTCTACATAGTAATTCTAGTAGTACGAATTCAAAAACAACATAGTTTTACATAGTAATACTAGTAGTACCGCATTCAAATACAACCTAATTCTACATAGTAATTCTAGTAGTACGAATTTCAAAAACAAAATAATTTTACATAGTAATACCAGTAGTACCGAATTCTAGTAGTACGAATTTCAAAAACAACATAGTTGTCCATAGTGATACCGAATTCAAAAACATACCAATTTCAAAAACATCACAAATTCAAAAACATCCCAAATTCAAAAACTACAAGTCCAAACAACCAACATAAGAAAAAGAGATAGTCTTCACTCCTTATCGTTTCTGTTTCGTCGACCGTGTGGCAGGCCTACTCGTGGCAATCCGTTTACCACCCTTTTTTGACGTCTCCCCTCCTGTTTGCTCCTGCACGTAAGCTTCCAACGGTGCAACTCTGTCGGCCAACCCATCTACTCTTTCTCCTAACCCATCAACCTTGTCCTCTATTACCTTCAACCATTCGCTCATACCTTTTACGACCTCTACCAATTCAGTTAAAGGCGTGTTTACCTCACTTGCATTGGCGGATATTTCAGGTTCCACTCGCAATCGGGAAGCCACATCTTCATTGTACATCTCTTCAAACCATATGGAATATCCTTGACCAAGACGACGCATCCAGCTGTCAACAACGACATCATGCTGATCATCGTCGTCATCTTTTTCCGTGATTCGAGCCAGAAGAGATTTTTCTTCATCTCTTGCCATCAGGATACTATCAATGTCCTGTGAATGAAAATAATGAATATAAAGTTTAAAATCATAAAAACACAAAATAATTCTCATGCAAAGGATAACTAACCTTAGTTCCACCAAGTTTTTCATTTATTTTCTCAAGAGGAAACCCTTTCATTTCGCTTTTCTTAAACCTTGTTTTGCACATCCGAGGGCAACTCATGTCTGCGCCTGGATTACCTTCTCGGAAACTAATCCCCAATTCTGAAATTGCCTCAAATGCCAAAAACTACACAAACCGCATATACTTAGAGTTAGCTTTAATTATAACAACTAGTAATAATGACTAATACCTCAAAACAATTTAACATACCTCCATAGGAATACAGAAACCGGGAATCGGCCATAATACACCCTCTTTGACGGTCCCTCCGAAATGAGTCATGGTGTGCGAGATCTCCCTTAGCATGTGATCAAATGAGAATCTCCCCCAAGGAAATCTCTTACAAAACTCAAGATCATTGACCGCTCTTTGGAAGAATTCCAACACAGGCGTAGCATCTACTCCAGTCTTTGTCTGCCCTATAACAATGCTGGATAAGAAGTACAAGACCGCCATCTTCAACCTATCTCGAGAAGCATCCATTTCCTCTAACTTTTCTTTCACGTCTTGATGTCTAATTGTTGCCCGCGTAAAATGCTTCCTCACGAAGTCCATACTGCCCTCTTGCATATAATTGAGTGGATAGTTACGGCAGTCCAATCCTGATATCAAGGCGTGTTCCCTTAGTCCATAGCGAATAGGAACGTCATTTACCACAAATCACACTTCCTTTTCCTTCTCGATGCATGCGGTTCGAAGAAGGAGCATCCTCACCCCCATAAGTTTGCGATTTTTGTCCCTTGGCAGGTGGAAAATGTGTTTGACTGCGGATGGTTCTCAAACCATCTCCTCTCTACAGCTGTGAGCGGAGGCTTCAAATTTTCTAGCGTTGTCAAAAATTCATGGATGAAACACCTCGTAGATATCTTAATTTTCTTCTTATGCTCCGTCGGCGGGAAGTACATTTTCATAAGTTGTAGTGCTGTCGTTTCCTCCTGCTCCAGGTCCTCGGAATCCTACAACAAACATTCAGTTGTACCAAGTTATTCCAACATTACATATAAAATCCGACTAGTTTTACCTAGTTCTATCAGTTTTACATATAGTTTCAAGTAGTTTTTTATAGTTCGACTAGTATTACTTACCAAACCTTGAAATTTCTAAAAAGAACCGAACTCACACTTACATATTAAACATCTATAATTTGTGTTCCCACAATTACTAAACTCTTCCTAACTAGTTTGGATTAGTTTTTCCATAACAAATCATATCAATAGCAAAACAAAACAAATCACTAAACTCTTCCTAACTAGTTCCGATTAGTTTTTCCTAGTTCTACCAAAATACGAATCGCCACGAACACTTACGGTAGATTCGTGGATACTTCGCTCCGAGTTCTCACTTCGCTCCTCCTCTTCTGAATTTTCTTCTTCTTCTTCTTCATCCGAACCCTTCTCTTCTTCGTCCGCGGCTTCCTCTTCTTCTTCTTCGTCTGCAGCTTCCTCTTCTTCTTTGTCCGCAGCTTCTTCTTCTTCTTCTTCGTCCGCGGCGACTTCTTCTTCTTCTTCGTCCGCGGCTTCTTCTTCTTCTTCGTCCGCGGCTTCTTCTTCTTCATTCTGTCCGCGTTCATCATTCGTTTCCTCAGCTACCACAGATCCCTCCTCTTCATTCGTTTCCTCAACTACCGTAGGCGGATATGAACCCCTCTCTCCATCTCGAACAATCTTCTTCTTCTTTCGTGTCCATTTTGTCCTAGCCATCGATTGAAAACAGAAATCAAAATCGTAGTTATCCCTAATTTTACGATCAAAGATGAATGAAAAAGTCGTTCGATTTCGAAATTAGGAGATTTTTGGGATTTTCTGGATTTTGTGAGAGTTAGGCTCGATTTTAGGTTGAACGGCGCAGCGGCGGCTTGAGTTTCTTTTGAGATTATTCGTGTTGGATCCAAAAGAGTTGGATCGGATGGGTGGGGCGATGGCAGGAGAAGTAATTATGTATAATTCTTAGGGTTTTCGGTCTTTATTCTTATATTTTTTTCATTAAAAATAATTGTAAACTAAAATGAAAATTGAAGGGATATTTCAGCTTTCTCTTTAAAAAAAAATGGGTATATGAGACGAATACTCATAAAATCGTCGACCGAAAAAAATAAAGTGGATTTATATCCAATAAATTTTGGATCTGGATGGATAACCCGAAAATAGATGATTGGGTATGTAATTTCAGATATTTACTAAAGGTTTAAAAGATTTTGTCTGTGTTTTAGTTTAAAAAGAAAATCAAAAAAATAAATATTAGACATAACAATGGCATAGTATATCTCTTTTTCCCAATTTGTGGCATTTGAGCCATTGTTCGGTCTTTGAATCTCTCTGTAATTTGTTCACTATTCCACCAATAACATTCTTGTGTTGTTGTTCTTCTTCACTACCTTCGAATCGATTAAAATTTATCTCTGTGGGAGCTTCAAAATTTCTGTATTTTTTTTTTCGGAACTTGTTAAGTAGTTGGCGTATTCAATTACAGTAAACCATTTTGTCCCACAAAAATTGTGAAACCTCAAATAGTTAGTATATGAATTTTCCCCGAATCTCGCTTGCACTGATGAATGTCCGGCGAGGGAAGCGAGCTTCGACGGTTTTACTCTGTGGTGTTGTTCTGATTCAGCTGTTTGCTGCTCTAATCGATGCTCAAAGACCTACAAGTCCATGGCAGACGCTCAGTGGTGAGAGTGCTCTCACTTGATCTCTCTTTCTTTACGCATGATTTTCCGAGAAAATAGGAGAAAACATGAGAAAGTAGTACTCGTACTTATATCTGTAGTAGAAGATGGTGGGATAATCATCATCATAGGTAGTAAGTTCTTTTTAATTTCCAGGACAACAGTTTTGCAAACTTTTATTTTGGTTTTGGGATTTTAGCCATTAAAGGCAGTTTCTTTTTAATTACTTTTGTTCTTTTAATAAAATAACTTCTGATTACTTTTTTTTTTGTTTTTTGTTTTAATCAGGTGATGCTCCTCTGGTGATTGCTCGTGGTGGGTTTTCTGGATTGTTTCCAGATTCGAGTATCGATGCCTACAATTTCGCAACGCTGGTAAGTGTGCCAGATGCTGTTCTATGGTGTGATCTTCAGCTAACCAAAGATGGAGCTGGGATTTGCTTCCCTGGTTTAAAACTGAGCAATGCTTCAAATATTCAAGATGTTTACCCAAATCGCCAAAAATCTTACCGGGTTAATGGAGTCCCTACTCAGGCTTGGTTCCCCATTGATTTCTCCTCGAGTGATCTCAAGAATGTTTTCTGTAAGTGTTCATGACTCAAGTTTGTAAAGAGAATTTGGGTTTTTCTCGTAACCTACTCACAAGATGTGTCTTTTCTTTTTTTTTTCTTTCTTTTCACATGTTGCAGTGATCCGAGGAATGCTATCTCGGTCAGGAAAATTCGATGTAAACGGATACTCTATTATGACGGTTCAAGACGTAGCCAAGATAATAAAACAAGAAGGTTTTTGGTTAAATGTTCAGCACGATGCGTTCTACGAGCAACAAAGTTTTAGCATGAGTGGTTTTCTGATATCAGCTTCAAGAACTGTTTCCATTGACTTCATCTCTTCCCCTGAGGTGAATTTCTTTGGGAAAATTGCTGGCCGTTTAGGGAGAAATGGGCCGAGTTTCGTGTTCCGGTTTCTTGAGAAAGAAGAATTCGAGCCGACAACAAACCGAACCTACGGTTCTATCTTGAGTAACCTAACCTTTGTCAAGACGTTTGCTTCAGCGATTCTTGTTCCAAAGTCTTACATATTGCCACTCGATGAGAAGCAGTGATTGCTTCCTCCTACATCCTTAGTTCAAGATGCTCACAAAGCAGGATTACAAGTTTTTGTGTCAGGTTTTGCAAATGATGTTGATATTGCATATAACTACAGTTTTGATCCAGTGTCTGAGTATCTATCTTTTATTGACAATGGCGATTTCTCCGTCGATGGTGTACTCTCTGATTTTCCCATTACTGCATCTGCATCCATTGGTAAGCAAAAACACCATTTTGTCCTTAAAACATTGCTGGAATTACTCAAAATTAAACATTTTCTTTTCAATTTTTCCTCAGACTGCTTCTCTCACATTGGCAGAAACGCTACAAAACAAGGTAATGATAGTAAACTTTGCATTTTTTTGTTTTCTTACTTATTGACTTTATCATCGTGTTTCAGTGGATTTTCTTGTTATATCAAAAAATGGAGCGAGTGGGGACTATCCTGGATGTACAAACTTGGCATATGAGAAGGCAATCAATGATGGTGCTGATGTTATTGATTGTTCGTTCCAAATGTCCAGCGATGGTAAACCCTTTTGCTCAAGTTCGATAGATCTCGTGAACAGCACAATGGTCGCACAAACACCTCTCAGAAACCGTTTAACAACTGTTCCTGAGATTAGCTCAGTTGATGGCATATACACTTTTAGTCTCACATGGCCTGAGATTCAGATGTTGACTCGTAAGTTTCCCTTCAAAATTTCCACTTGCTTCAGACAAATGCTAGTCTGTTCTGCAAACTCTTATTCCTACTATTTATATTATTAACTAGTTAAAACCTCTGTTTCTACTCATACTCTCCTAGCTTGATATGACGTGGTCGAAATTATTGGCCACTTTAGAAATTACATTAACTATACTCACATCTTTTTTGCAGCTGCTATTTCAAACCCCTTCAAAGAATCCCTTCTGTTTAGGAATCCGAATGAGAGAAATTCTGGGAAGCTTATTTTGCTTTCTGATTTCTTAAACATGGCAAAGAACTCTACCTCTCTCTCCGGTGTTTTGATCAGTGTAGAGGTGAGCTCTCGTACCTCTTAATCTTATGATTTTAACAGTCAGACTAGTCTTCTAATAGCCAAGCCATTTTTATTTGGTGTCCTTTAGAATGCAGTGTACCTGAGAGAGAAGCAAGGGCTCGACGTGGTCAAAGCGGTTCTCGATACACTCACGGAAACTGGTTACAGCAATGGAACGACCACAACAAAGGTCATGATTCAGTCAACGACCAGTTCTGTTCTTGTTGACTTCAAGAAGCAGAGCCAGTACGAGACTGTCTACGAAATTGAAGAACGCATTAGTGATATAAATGACTCTGCTGTCGAAGACTTAAAGAATTTCGCTAACGCTGTTGTCATCAGAAGATCATCAGTATTTCCCTCCACTGATGGGTTCGTCACTAGGCAAACCAATGTTATGGAGAGGCTGCTGAAGTCTCGGCTCCCGGTTTATGTGGAACTGTTTCAGAATGAGTTTGTATCTCAACCATATGACTTCTTCTCTGATCCAACTGTTGAGATAAACTCGTATGTCACTGGAGCCGGTATAGATGGAACCATCACCGAGTTCCCTTTAACAGCTGCAAGATACAAAAGTAAGTATCCCAAAAACTTCTACCAAAGGTCTCAAAAGTTCCTAACTTTGTTTCTCTTCTGCAGGGAATCGATGTTTGAGCAGAAAAGTATTTACACCTTACATGGCCCCTGTTCAACCCGGTGGCCTCTTAGCTATTATAAGTCATTCGTCCTTACCTCCAGCCCAAGCTCCAGACCCGGTTTTCACAGATGCTGATCATTACAAACAATGTAGTCAACCGTTTAGATGTGGAAATCAGGGCGGTCTCTTGTACCCTTTTTGGATACTTGGCAGAGAAGAGTGCGGCCACCCGGAGTTCAAGCTCAATTGTAGCAGTGGGTTCGCAGAGCTTACCATCTCGTCCGTGAAGTTCAGGATCTTGAGGGCAAACTATGACTCTCATATCATAACACTCGCCAGATCGGATTATATGGACAATCTCTGTCCCTCAAATCCACCTAATGCACTATTTTACCAAAGTGCCCTTGAATTGGATCCTGGCACCGAGCAGCTAACAATTTTATATGGCTGCCAAAACTTATCATCTCTTATTTTTAGCAGAGTATCTTACAATTACGTAACAGACTTTCAATGTAAGGATGATGATAGCGAAGGCGGAACAAACTACTGCATTGTGAGAAATAGCTCGTCTGCTTTATTCTACGGGAGGTTTGGCCTTGACTACTTGAAGAAATATTGCAACACAGACGTCAGTATTCCTATTTCCGGATCAACGTTACACACTCTGCATTCAGTTAATCTAAAGAAGACTCTTGGACAGGGTTTCGATCTTGTACTTAAACAAGACTGTTTAATGTGCATAGAATCTAAGGGTGCTTGTGGATATAATCAGATTTCGAGTGGAGTCGTCTGCTACTGTAAAGATGGGATCCATGGCCATAAATGTGGTTCTGGAAAGAAAATTCACGGTAAACCATTTTGTCTTCTCTCATTGTGTTCCTTTATTTTCTTCCGCTTCGAGATCAAGTTTGGTTCCTTTCTGACAAATTTTTACTTGTTGAACGGTTGAACAGGGTCTTTGGTCAAAAAAATTCGCAAAGGTTTGTTTTCTGGCAAGATAGATTTTGAACTGTTTCCGACTCCTAGATTAAAAACGAAGTTATTTAACTCAACATTTTCTCTGATTTTCTAGTTTCGAGTTCAGTAGCAAGCATTGTTCTGTTCATGATCTTGTTATCATTGCTTCTTCATTTTCTCCGGAAGAAAGAAATACGACTGAGACAACAGAATGTGAAGTCCCTTATTCCACTCAAACACTACACTTATGCACAAGTGAAAAGAATTACAAAGTCATTTGCGGAAGTGGTTGGGAAAGGCGGATTTGGAATTGTTTATAAAGGAACCCTTTTTGATGGTCGTATGGTTGCGGTGAAGGTCTTGAAAGATGCAAAGGGTAATGGTGAAGACTTCATGAATGAAGTTGCAAGCATGAGCCAAACTTCTCATCTCAACATTGTTTCCTTGCTTGGGTTTTGCTCTGAAGGTTCTAAACGAGCAATTATATATGAATTTTTGGAAAATGGGTCTCTTGATAATTTCATCTCAGGCAAAACCTCGATGTATATGGATTGGACGACACTATATAGGATTGCGCTAGGAGTTGCTCGTGGTTTAGAGTACTTGCATCATGGCTGCAAAACAAGGATTGTACATTTCGACATAAAACCGCAAAATGTACTCTTAGATGACAATTTTTGCCCCAAAGTTTCGGACTTTGGCCTCGCTAAGCTCTGTGAGAAGAAGGAGAGCGTCTTGTCATTGCTGGACACAAGAGGTACAGTAGGATATATTGCACCAGAAATGATTTCTAGAGTTTATGGGAGTGTGTCTCACAAGTCAGATGTGTATAGCTATGGAATGTTGGTTCTAGAGATGATTGGTGCAAGGAACAAAGATAGAGCTCATCAAGCCTCTGCTTCTAACTCAAGTTCAATATATTTTCCTGAATGGATATTTCGGGATCTTGAATTAGGAAAGTCCAGAAGGCTTATCGAGAATGGAATCACCAATGAAGAAGATGAGATAGCAAAGAAGATGACTTTGGTGGGTTTGTGGTGTATTCAGTCTTCCCCATTAGATCGCCCACCGATGAACAGAGTTGTAGAGATGATGGAAGGAAGCTTGGATGTTCTTGAAGTCCCTCCTAGGCCTGTTTTGCAAATTCCCACGACAGCTCTTCAAGAATCTTCAACATTTTCAGAGGATATCTCGGTTTTAGCAGAAGGATGATCCAAGAAGCCTCCTTGGAGCTTATCAAAGCACGAAATCATCGACACATTTATTTTTCAAGAAATATCATATATTGTCGACATCCGGATTAAAAAAGGGAAACTATGTTAAATTAGTTTTTTTGGGTTTTATTATCTTAAACTAGTTAATATAGTTTTCTAGTGCGATAAAACGTTCGGGCCCACCCAAACATGATTCTCCAATCTAATACGATCTGGATTTTCAACATATAAAATGTAATATTTGATTCTGCAATTGTGTAGTCAAATATGCCATTCCCCAATTCTAGCATTAAAATGTGAATTCGCAGTTTCAAAAGTCAGATTTCCGGCTATTTGGTATGCATATTTGGTTTCTAACTATGATGTATGAGTCGATTAGGACCATGCATTGAAAAAGAATGGATTGTAGTTTCTGAATCATAGCAAATCGTATGTAGATTAAAAACCCAGATAACTCCGAAATCATCCGATTTGAGTTGCAGGCGCTAGAACAACTGGGTAAAACTGGTATTACTAAGTACGAAGGTATAACTAGGTAGACCTGTTATTACTGATTGATTGTCGCGTGATGAGGACATCGACCTAGCCGAGACCAACGAGCTACAGTCAAATCCTCACCAATGACACGGTCCAAGACCAGGAGACTTAGAGAAGGATTCAATGTAGCTGTGGAGACCCTCCTTAGCACAATGGAGCTAGGAGATACGTTCAACAATCCACCACCACAAGCTGACCTCAAAGATAGCTCCAACGCACCCGAAATGGACATATTGGAGGATTTCGCAAAGCTGAGCCTCAAAGACGACCAGCCTCGTACACACCAAGGTATGTATGATTATTTGGCAGGAAATGGAGTCCAGGACAACAAGAATCTCACGGAGATCACACCTGAGCCTCAAGATGCTGCGGATACAAGTCTTGAAGCCGAGAGAGAGCAAATGGAGCAAGAAGACGTTTTGGGAGCTAACCACGGGAAGACACTTGAAGACTTCTATCATCTCGACTTCACTGGACATCAAGAAGATGGAATCATCAAGAAGCCAGCATGGAACGGCCAAGGACCGGACATGACCGCAAGAAAGCATTTCCAACCATCGCGCGCCAAAACCAGGTATACTCAATTTATACAATTTGTACAACTAATCTGACTTGTCTCAGCGGTTCTTAGCCCATCCAAGAGACCAAGGTTCGAGCCCCAGAAGAAGGCCACGCAGAATAGGCTTAGTTTTTATTTTCTTTTTAGTTTAAGAGAACTTTCCATTTTCATGTATTTTTGCCTTTTTGCGTTTTGTTTCTTTTAGCTTTTCATGTATTGTCGTTTTGCTTTATGTTTTCGGCCTTAGGGCTAGCTGACGAGCTGTTTATAAAGCTCCCCTGCAGTGTTGTATTTTTGGTTACCCTACATTATCAATAAAATAACGCAGTTCAACCTAAGCTCAAGCCGCCGCTTGTTCTTGTCTTTACTTTTGCCTTTGCGTGTGTGATTCACCAAGGCTGAGTATCCGTGCAGTATCAGAGATCTTTCATCCCTCTGTGGTGCCATTCGATCCACCATCACTTCCCCATTAAACCGTCCAACAAGAGAGAGCGTGAAAGCCATTTTTTTTGACACCGTTCGGCTCAAAGACTTGTGGATTCAAGCCTTTGTTCTACCATCACCATCCATTGATCTAGAAGAGAGAGCGTGAAAGCCAGCCTCTAGATCCCATCTTCCGCCTGCCTTAAGACTCACCCTCAGAGTCTTACATCATCTGGTATCAGAGCCAAAGGTTCTACCTTTGGTTTTTCTTACCCCTTTCCTTTACGATTCCTTGTTTCTGTTTTATTAGTTTTCTGTTTCTGCTTTGTTTCATTAAGATAAAAACCCATAAAAATCGTGTCTGCTTGTTTATCTAGGTTGTTTAGTTTCTGTTTAGTCATAAAAGAAAACCCCAAAAGAATTTCCGTTTGTTTAAATTGCTAGTTTCTTTGTTTCTGTTTTGTCTTGTTGCGTTTAGCATTAATCAGAAAAGCATAAAAGGTTTCATTTTGAGTTTTGGTGTGTTGGATTAGTTTGTTTAGACAATTGTTGCATCCGCTTGATTGTTTAAGTAGGCTAGTCGTTTCTGTCGTGTTTGAGTTTTGTTTGCCGTGGTGCATTGATCTGTTTGTTGAGTCTTACATCATCTGCGCCGAGGACAACATGACTGATGGAGAAGGAGTACCCCAAGACGCCATGGTACAGATGTTAGCTGCCTTGAGAGAGGAGCTACGGAACATGGGCCAGCAGGTGGGCACCATGCGCCAGGAGTTCGGCGCCAGGATTGACCGGATGGAGGCTCCACCGAGGAGAGCTCCGATCAGAGGAGAGCCTCTACAACAGAACGTCCAAGAAGAGGAGATGCCGGACTTGGAGGATGATGTCCAGGACCCTCTCATTCACCGAAACCAGAGGAGACAAGATCTTCTAAGGAGAAATCCAGCAAGAGAAGTAGATTTCCGTGAACAGAACCATGAGATTAAACTAACCCCTCCTACTTTTGCAGGAAAATCAAATCCAGAAGTATATCTGGATTGGGAGAGACGTCTAGAGCACATCTTTGAGTGCTATGGATACGTGGAGCGCAAGAGAGTGGCTGTAGCTGCCGCGAATCTCACGGAGAACGCGCTTGCGTGGTGGGACAGAAGCGTAGCCGAGAGGAGAAGGCAACGTTTTTGGTCCAGTAGCTAATTGGAGTGACATGAAGTTCCTCCTAAGACAAAGGTATGTCCCTGAACATTATCATAGAGACTTACAGAAACGTTTTCGTAAGTTATCTCAGGGAACCAGGAGCGTTGATGAATACTTCGAGGAATTTGAGAAGCTAATGAACTCTCTTGAGTTAGAAGAATCCGAGGAGGCTTTGATGGCCCAGTTCATTGACGGCTTGCAAGAAAGGATTGCAAGAAAGGTGGAGAGACTCCAATACAGTGGAATGCATGAGCTATTGCATCTTTCTGTGCAAGTAGAGCAGCAGATCAAACGCAAAACATCTCTCACCAGCCACAACAAATCATCTCAACCGTGGGCATCAAGTAGTTCTAGACCCCTAGACAAAGGAAAAGCCGTGGAGATTGATTCACGTTTCAAGGGGAAAAACGCCGAGGCTCCTAAGTTCAACCGACCAGAGCAAGGTAAGTTCCCTAGCACTAATCAGAGGACTCGTGACATAACTTGTTTTAAGTGTCAAGGCAGAGGGCACATGGCAAGGGAATGTCCGAACCAGAGGGTGATGATCCTCACGCCTAGTGGAGACTACGAGTCTCAAGATGAGCAAGAGGATGATGCTAGTGATCATAGTGATGACATTCAGTACCCTGACACCGGCGAGATGCTAGTGACCAGACGAGTACTAAGTGTTCTC